>CM026553.1:0-368317 GCA_015143295.1 Tetracentron sinense | reverse complement strand
TCGTCCTGATAGTGATCCATGGAAGGCTCCGGGTCACGGTACGCTCCTCACCCAAGGTTCGTTCGCGCACCAACGAATGGAACCCGACATCCCTGCCGATCATAACAATATCGACTTAGCATACGGAATATCAGTGTATACAAACTAAGAACAATAAGCGGTTAGGCATGGAGCTACATACCATGGAGAATGAAATCCCACAATACCTTAAAGCATGGAAACCGTGAAAACATATGTGAGATAATATTCGAACCAAAACTGTAACCGTGTGAGTCAATCGATAATCATAGTCCTTATGCGTTCTTTGAGTTCATGGAGTTACTTAGCGCCATATGAGTCCGAAGACATAGAGCTAGAGCAAACCGTAGAGCTTTCCATAAGCCTAACCTTAGAGATCTTAGAGCATTTCATATGTGTCCGTGGAGCTTGTGAGACGATCCTTAGAGCATTATATAGAGTTTGTCTGTGAGCATGGTAGATCCTAAGCTTGTGAAACGATCTTAGAGAAAATCATAGAAAGTTACTTAGAATCTTCAATTATTCTTCTTTTCGTGAAAAACCCTTTTTTGTCTTTGAGAAATCCATGGAAAACATCGGTTTATGCGAGCATATGCACTTAATAAGAGAAATCATCATATTCAGACCGCAAGGAAAACAAAAAAAAATCCCTGAGAGGTCATGGATCAAACACTTAGAGTGCATCATAATAGTAACCTTCATCCAAGTATATAATCACACCTTTTTCATACATAGAAGCAATACATAATAGATAGGGCAAGATATAAGAAGAATCATATCTAGTAACTAGTAGGATTGCAAGATTGTAGTAGAGTGTATCTACCTTAGAGAAATCAATGGGTTTGACTCCCAATGGCTGGAACAAGCAAGAACAGTGAGTTCTTGGTTGGAAATCACCAAGGGAAGTGGAAGAACCTTGATCTCCACAAGCTTGATCAACAAGTAGTTCCTCTCCTTCTTCTCTCTCTCAAATCTCCTAAGATAGGGCACAGAGGGTTTCTGAAACCCTAAGGCACGAACTCAGCCTATTTATAGGCAAGGGGTGATGGCCAAAGTCTTAAACACCCTTAATGAAGAAAATCTGCGTATGACCGATCGATCGGTGGTATGGACCGAGCGATCGGTGGCTTACCGGTCGATCGGTGTTATGACCGAGAGATCGGTCAAAAACACACTCTCTGGAATTTTTCCCCATACAAAAGTTAACCGTGCGACAGCCATCGAGCGATCGGTAGTGGACCGATCGATCGCAGGTAACGACCGAGCGATCGGTGCTCTGTTATGTCTGGCTGTTTGACCATATCTTTTTACTCGCTCGTCGGATTTCGACGATTCAACTTGCGTTGGATCCGTCTTTCGAAAACGAACATTTCTGACGTTTTGGAATTTCCGATTTCTCCCTTATTTATTAATTAGACTACGAAAACTATGAAAACGGCCAATTAGCTATGAAGGTGCTATTTATTAAGGATGAAAAAGTCCGGGGTGCTACATATCCATATAGGAACGACTGTAGGTTCAGAACCTGCCTGTAAAAGAGGCGTCCACTTAATAAACCTTACTAGTTCCCCTTCTATGTAGCAAAACTCCTTTAACCATACAGATATGAAGTCTTCTTCAGATTCAAAACGGATGAGCAGATGTTTCTCGTCTAGAATACCAATAGAGATCAAGAGTTTTGGGTGGAAAGATCCTTGGATGTAGTTTTTCAGAACTTCAATGGATGATCTCCCATAAGCAAACTTTGCAATAAGGACTTTTTGAAAAACAGCCGTAGAGATCTTGAGTTCCTCAGCCGTGTAGAAAAGAGCTGGTTCACCTTGGAAAGTCGTCGATTGCTTCACTTCCTTAATAGAATCAAAACTGAAATCTTTGTGATGACCCAATCTCGATCTCAATGCGTTCCCAACTGCTTCAGCAAAAGAAACCTTGGGTAGATCTGGTGGTCATGGAGGTGATCTCCCTCCCATGGTGGCGGCTTCCATGAAACCCTACCTTGAATTTCAGAAACCCTATGCTAACTTGTACCTGAAAAGTTAAGATTGCTAACGTGCTCCTCCCGGATAGGGCCATGGCCAATACGCATCATGCTCCCGGTCATGTTACAGTAGCCTCTCGTCAGGCTCTCGGCCATGATACGTCTTGCTCCCAGTCATGTTGCATCAGCCCCTCCGTCAGGAACTCGGCCATGATGCATCAAGTTCCCGGACAGGCTCTCGGCCAATATGCATCAGGCTCCCGGTCAAGTTGCATCAGCCTATCGGATAGGCTCCCGGCCATGATGCATCTTGCTCCCAGTCATGTGCATCAGCCCCTCCGTCAGGAACTCGGCCATGATGCATCAAGCTCCCGGACAGGCTCTCGGCCAAGATGCATCAGCCTCCCGGTCATGTTGCATCAACCGCTCGATCAGGCACTCGGCCATGATGCATCAGGCTCCCGGACAGGCCCTCGGCCATGATGAATCATGCTCCCGGTCATGTTGCATCAGCCTCTCGGTCAGGCTCTCGGCCATGATGCATCATGCTCCCGTTCATGTTGCATCATCCCCTCTGTCAGGATCTCAGCCAAGATGCATCAAGCTCCCGGACAGGCTCTCTGCCATGATGCATCAGGCTCCCGATAATGTTGCATCAGCCTCTCGGTCAGGCTCTCGGCCATGATGGATCAGGCTCCCGATCATGTTGCTTCAGCCTCTTACTCAGGATCTCGGCCATGATGCATCAGCCTCCCGGACAGGCTCTCGGCCATGATGCATCAGGCTCCCTGTCATGTTGCAATAGCCTCTCGGTCAGGCTCTCGGCCATGTTGCATCAGGCTCCCGGTCATGTTGCATCAGGCTCTCGGTCAGCCTCTCGATCATGATGCATTAGGCTCCCGGACAGGCTCTCGACCATGATGCATCATGCTCCCGGTCAAGTTGCATCAGGCTCTCGGTCAGGCTCTCGGCCATGATACATCAGGCTCCCGGACAGGCTCTCGGCCATGATGCATCAGGCTCCCAATCATGTTGCATTAGGCTCTCAACCATGATGCATCATGCTCCCGGTCATGTTGCATCAGGCTCTCGGTCAGGCTCTCGGCCATGATACATCAGGCTCCCGGACAGGCTCTCGGCCATGATGCATCAGGCTCCCGGTCATGTTGCATCAGGTTCCCAGTCATGTTGCATCAGGCTCGCGGCCATGATGCATCAGGCTCCTGGTCATCTTGCTTCAGCCTCTCGGTCAGGCTCTTGGCCATGATGCATCAGGCTCCCGATCAATTTGCATCAGCCCCTCGGTCAGGATCTCGGCCATGATGCATCAGGCTCCCGGACAGGCTCTCGTCCATGTTACATCAGGCTCCCGGACACGCTCTCGTCCATCAAACATCAGGCTCACGGTCATGTTGCCTCAGCCCCTAAGTCAGGATCTTGGCCATGATGCATCAGCTTCCCGGTCATGTTACATCAACCCTCCGTCAGGATCTCGGCCATGATGCAAATGGCTCCCGGACAGGCACACGGCAATGATGCATCAAGCTCCCGGACATGTTGTCAGTCAAGTTGCATCAGGCTCCCGGTCATGATGTGTCAGGCTCACGGCCATGATGCATTAGGCTTTCAGACAGGCCCTCGGCTATGATGCATCAGGCTCTCAGTCATGTTGCATCAGCCTCTCGGTCAGGATCTCGGCCATGATGCATCAGGCTCCCAGATAGGCTCCCGGCCATGATGCATCAGGCACCCAGTCATGTTGCATCAGCCTCTCGGTCAGGATCTCGGCCATCAGGCATCAGGATCCTGGACAGGCTCTCGTCCCTGATGCATCAAGCTCCCGGACAGGCTCATGGTCATGTTGCCTCAGCACCTCGGTCAGGATCTCATCCCTGATTAATTAGGCTACCGGAGAGACTCTTGGCCAATAAGCATCAGCTTCCCGGTCATGTTGCATCAACCCCTCAATCAGGATCTCAGCCATGATGCATCAGACTCCCGGACAGGCTATCGCCCATTATGCATCAGGCTCCAGGTCATGTTGCATCAGCCCCTCGGTCAGGCTCACGGCCATGATGCATCAGGATCCCGGAAGGGGCCACGACCAATACGCATCATGCTCCCGGTCATGGTACAGTAGTCTCTCGGTCAGGCTCTCGGCCATGATACATCATGCTCCCGGTCATGTAGCATCAGCCTCTCGGCCATGATGCCTCAGGTTCCCGGATAGGCCCACGGCCATGAGGCATCATGCTCCCGGTCATGTTGCTTCAGCCCCTCCGTCAAGAACTCGGCCACGATGCATTAGGCTCCCGGACAGGCTCTCGGCCAAAAGATGCCTCAGCCTCCCGGTCATGTTGTATCAACTGCTCGATCAGGCTCTCGGCCATGATGCATCAGGCTGACGGACAGGCCCTCGGCCACGATAAATCATGATCCCGGTCATGTTGCATCAGCCTCTCGGTCAGGCTCTCGGCCATGATGCATCATGCTCCCGTTCATGATGCATCATCCCCTCCGTCAGGATCTCGGCCAAGATGCATCAGGCACCCGGACAGGCACTCTGCCATGATGCATCAGGCTCCTGGTCATGTTGCATCAGCCTCTCGGTCAAGCTCCCGTCCATGATGGATCAGGCTCCCGGTCATGTTGCAGCAGCCTCTCGGTCAGGATCTCGGCCATGACGCATCAGCCTCCCGAACAGGCTCTCGGCCATGAGGCATCAAGCTTCTAGTCATGTTCCATTAGCCTCTCGGTCAGGCTCTCGGCCATATTGCATCAGGCTCCCGGTCATGTTGCATCAGGCTCTCGGTCAGGCTCTCGATCATGATGCATTAGGCTCCCGGACATGCTCTCGACCATGAGGCATCATGCTCCCGGTCATGTTGCATCAAGCTCTCGGTCAGGCTCCCGGATAGGCTCTCAGCCATGATGCATTATGCTCCCGGTCATGTTGCATCAGGCTCTCAACCATGATGCATCTTGCTCCCGGTCATGTTGAATCAAGCTCTCGGTCAGGCTCTCGGCCATGATACATCAGGCTCCCGGACAGGATCTCGGCCATGATGCATCAGGCTCCCGGTCATGTTGCATAAGGCTCCCTGTCATGTTGCATCAGGCTCTCGACCATGATGCATCAGGCTCCTGGTCATCTTGCTTCAGCCTCTCGGTCAGGCTGTCGACCATGATGCATCAGGCTCCTGGTCATCTTGCTTCAGGCCCTCGGTCAGGATCTCGGCCATAATGCATTAGGGTACCGTACAGGCTCTCGTCTATAATGCATCCGGCTCACGATCATGTTGCCCAGCCCCTAAGTCAGGATCTCGGCCATGATGCACTAGGCTGCCTTACAGGCTCTTGGCCACGATGCATCAGGCTCCCGATTATGTTGCATCAGGCCCCCGGTCATGTTGCATCAGGCTCCCGGTCATATTGCATCAGCCTCTCGGTCAGGCTCTCGGCCATTATGCATCAGGCTCCCCGGTCATTTTGCATCAGCCCCTGGGTCAGGATCCCGGCAATGATACATCAGGCTCCCGGACAGGCTCTCGTCCATGATGCATCAGGCTCCCAGACAGGCTCTCGTCCATAATGAATCCGGCTCCCGGTCATGTTGCCTCAGCCCCTCGGTTAGGATCTCAGCCATGATGCATTAGGCTACTGGACAGGCTCTCGACCTTGATGCATCAGGCTCCCGGTCATGTTGCATCAGGCTCCCGGTCAAGTTGCATCAGGCGCTCGGCCATGATGCATCAGGCTCCTGGTCATCTTGCATCAGCCTCTCGGCCAGGCTCTCGGCCATGATGCATCAGGCTCCCGGTCATTTTTCATCCGCCCGTCGGCCAGGATCTCGGCTATGATGCATCAAGCTCCCGGACAGGCTCTTGTCCATGATGCATCAGGCTCCGGGTCATCTTGCATCAGCCCCTCGGTCAGGATCTCGGCCATGATGCATCAGGCTCCCGGACAGGCTCTCGTCCATAATGCATGAGGCTCATGGTCATATTGCCTCAGCCCCTAAGTCAGGATCTCGGCCATGATGCATTAGGCTACCGTACAAGCTCTTGGCCACGATGCATCAGGCTCCCGGTCATGTTGCACCTGGCCCCCGGTCATGTTGCATCAGGCTCTCGGCCATGATGCATCAGGCTCCCGGTCATGTTGTATCAGCCTCTCGGTCAGGATCTCGGCCATTATGCATCAAGCTCCCCGGTCATTTTGCATCAGCCCTTGGGTCAGGATCTCGGCAATGGTGCATCAGGCTCCCGAACAAGCTCTCGTCCTTGATGCTTCAGGCTCCCAGACAGGCTCTCGTCCATAATGCATCCGGCTCCCGGTCATGTTGCCTCAGCCCCTCGGTCAGGATCTCGGCCATGATGCATTAGGCTACTCGACAGGCTCTCGGCCTTGATGCGTCAGACTCCCGGTCATGTTGCATCAGGCTCCCGGTCTAGTTGCATCTGGCGCTCGGCCAGGATGCATCAGGCTCCCGGTCATTTTTCATCAGCCCCTCGGTCAGGATCTCGGCCATGATGCATCAAGCTCCCGGACAGGCTCTCGTCCATGATGCATCGGGCTCCCAGACAGGCTCTCATCCATAATGCATCAGGCCCCCGGTCATGTGGCCTCAGCCCCTCGGTCAGGATCTCGGCAATGATGCATTAGGCTACCGGACAGGCTCTCGGCCATGATGCATCAGCTTACCGGTCATCTTGCATCAACCTCTCGGTCAAGCTCTCGGCCATAAAGCATCATGCTCCCGGTCATGTTGCATCAGCCCCTCCGTCAGGATCTCGGCCATGATGCAACTGGCTCTCGGCCATGATGGATCAGGCTCCCGATCATGTTGCATCTGCCCCTCGGTCAGGCTCACGGGCATGGTGCATAAAGCACCCGGACAGGCCCTCGGCAATGATGGATCAGGCTCCCGGTCATGTTGCACTAGCCTCTCGGTCAGGCTCTCGGCCATGATGCTTCACGCTCCAGGTTATGTTGCATCAGCCCCTCCGTCAGGATCTCGGCCATGATGCATCATACTCCCAGTCATGTTGCATCAGTCCCTCGGTCAGGCTTTCGGCCATGATGCCTCAGGTTCCCGGATAGGCCCACATCCAAGAGGCATCATGCTCCTAGGCATGTTGCATCAGCCACTCGGACAGGCTCTCGGCCATGATGGATCAGGGTCCCGATCATGTTGCATCAGCCTCTCGGTCAGGCTCTCGGCCATGATGGATCAAGCTACCGGTCATGTTGCAGCAGCCTCTCGGTGAGGAACTCGGCCATGATGCATCAGCCTCCCGGACAGGCTCTCGGCCATGATGCATCAGGCTCCTAGTCATGTTGCATTAGCCTCTCGATCAGGCTCTCGACCATGTTGCATCAGGCTCCCGGTCATCTTGCATCAAGCTCTCGATCAGGCTCTCGATCATGATGCATTAGGTTCCCGGACAGGCTCTCGACCATGAGGCATCATGCTCCCGGTCATGTTGCATTAGGCTCTCGGTCAGGCTCTCGGCCATGATACATCAGGCTCCCGGAAAGGCTCTCGGCCATGATGCATCAGGCTCCCGATCATGATCCATCAGGATCTCAACCATGATGCATCCTGCTCCCGGTCATGTTGAATCAGGCTCCCGGACAGGCTCTCGACCATAATGAATCAGGCTCCTCGTCATCTTGCTTCAGCCTCTCGGTCAGGTTATCGGCCATGATGCATCATGTTCCCGGTCAATTTGCATCATCCCCTCGGTCAGGATCTCGGCCATGATGCATCAGGCTCCCGGACAGGCTCTCGTCCATGATGCATCAGGCTCCCAGACAGGCTCTCGTCCATAATGCTTCAGGCTCACGGTCATGTTGCCCAGCCCCTAAGTCAGGATCTCGGCCACGATGCATTAGGCTACCGTACAGGCTCTTAGCCACGATGCATCAGGCTCCCGGTCATGTTGCATCAGGCCCCCGGTCATGTTGCATCAGGCTCTCAGCCATGATGCATCAGGCTCCCGGTCATGTTGCATCAGCCTCTCGGTCAGGCTCTCGGCCATTATGAATCAGGCTCCCCGGTCATTTTGCATCAGCACAGGGTCAGGATCTCGGTAATGATGCATCAGGCTCCCAGACAGGCTCTCGTCCATAATGCATCCGGCTCCCGGTCATGTTGCCTCAGCCCCTCGGTCAGGATCTCGGCCATGATGCATTAGGCTACTGGACAGGCTCTCGGCCCTGATGCATCAGGCTCCCGGTCATGTTGCATCAGGCTCCCGGTCATATTGCATCAGGCGTTCGGCCATGATGAATCATGCCCCTGGTCATCTTGCATCAGCCTCTCGGTCAGGCTCTCGGCCATGATACATCAGGCTCCCGGTCATTTTTCATCAGCCCCTCGGTCAAGATCTCGGCCATGATGCATCATGCTCCTGGACAGGCTCTCGTCCATGATGCATCACGCTCCCGGACAGGTCTCGTCCAAAATGCATCAGGCTCCCGGTCATGTTGCCTGTGCCCCTCGGTTAGGCTCTCGGCAATGATGCATTAGGCTACCGGGCAGGCTCTCGGCCATGATGCATCAACTTACCGGTCATGTTGCATCAACCTCTTGGTCAAGCTCTCGGCCATAAAGCATGATGCTCCCGGTCATGTTGCATCAGCCCCTCCGTCAGGATCTCGGCCATGACGTAACAGGTTCCCGGACAGGCTCTCGGCCATCATGGATCAGGCTCCCGATCATGTTGCATCTGCCCCTCGGTCAGGCTCACGGCCATGGTGCATCAGGCTCCCGGACAGGCTCTCGGCCATGATGAATCAGGCTCCCGGTCATGTTGCACTAGCCTCTCGGCCATGATGCATCATGCTCCAGGTCATGTTGCATCAGCCCCTCCGTCAGGATCTCGGCCATAAAGCCCACGTCCAAGAGGCATCATGCTCCCAGGCTTGTTGCATCAGCCACTCGGACAGGCTCCTGGCCACGATGCATCATGCTCCCGGTCAAGTTGCATCAGCCCCTCCGTCAGGATCCCGGCCACGATGCATCAGGCTCTCATTATGCATCATGCTCCCGGTCGGGCTCTCATCCATTATACATCAGCCTCCCGGTCATGTAGCATCAGCCCCTCGGTCAGGCTCTCGGCCATGATGCATCAGGCTCCCGGACAGGCCCTCGGCCATTATGCATCATGCTCCCGGTCATGTTGCATCAGGCTCTCGATCAGGCTCTCGACCACGATGCATCATGCTCCCGTTCATGTTGCATCAGCCCCTCCATCAGGATCACGGCCATGATGCATCAAGCACCCGGACATGCTCTCGGGCATGATGCATCAGGCTCCCGGTTATGTTGCATAAGCCTCTCGGTCAGGCTCTCGGCCGTGATGGGTCAAGCTCCCGGTCATGATCCATCAGGCTCCCAGATAGGCTCTCGGCAATGATGTATCAAGCTCTCGGTCATGTTGCATCAGCCCCTCAGTCAGGCTCTCGGCCATGATGCATCAGGCTCCCGGTCATGTTGCGTCAGCCTCTCGTTCCGGATCTCGGCCATGATGGATTAGGCTCCCGGTCATGTTGTGTCAGCCTCTCGGCCATGAAGTATCAGGCTCTCGGTCATGTTGCATCAGCCCCTCGGTCAGGCTCTCGGCCATGTTGCATCAGCCCCTCGGTCAGGCTCTCGGCCATGATGCATCAGGCTCCCGGTCATGTTGCGTCAGCCTCTCGGACAGGCTCTCGGCCATGATGTATCAGGCTCTCGGCCAGGATGCATCATACTCCCGGTCATGTTGCATCTGCCCAGCGACCATGATGTATTAGGCTCCCGGACATGTTGCATCAACCTCTCAGTCAGGCTCTCGGCCAAGATGCATCATGCTCCCGTTCACGTTGCATCAGCCCCTCCGTCAGGATCTCGGCCATGATGAATCAGGCACCCGGACAGGATCTCTGCCACGATGCATCAGCCTCCCGATCATTTTGCATCAGCCCCTCGGTCAGGATCTCGGCCATGATGCATCAGGCTCCCAGACAGGTTCTCGTCTATGATGCATCGGGCTCCCGGACAGGCTCCTGGTCTTGTTGCGTCAGCACCTCGGTCAAGATCTCATCCATGATGCATTAGGCTACCGAACAGACACTCGGGCACGAAGCATTAGCTTCCCGGTCATGTTGCATCAACCCCTCCATCAGGATCTCGGCCATGATGCATCAGGCTCCCGGACAGGCTCTCGGCCATTATGCATCAGGCTCCCGGTCATGTTTCATCAGCCCCTCGGTCAGGCTCACGGCCATGATGTATCAGGCTCCCGGATAGGGCCACGGTCATGATGCATCATTCTCCCGGTCATGTTGAAGTAGCCTCTCGGTCAGGCTCTCAGCCATTATGCATCATGCTCCCGGTCATGTTGCATCAGCCCCTCCGTCAGGATCTCGGCCATGATGCATCATACTCCCGGTCATGTTGAATCAGCCACTCGGCAATGATGCATTAGGCTCCGTACAGGCTCTCGGCCATGATGAGTCAGGCACCCGATCATGTTACATAAGCCCCTCGGTCAGGCTCTCGGCCGTGATGCCTCAGGTTCCAGGATAGGCCCACGGCCTTGAGGCATCATGCTCCCGGTCATGTTCCATCAGCTTCTCGGAGAGGCTCTCGGCCATGATGCATCATGCTCCCGGTCATGTTACATAAGCCCCTCCGTCAGGATCTCGGCCACGATGCATCAGGCTCCCGGACAGGCTCTCGACCAAGATGCAACAGCCTCCCAGTCATGTTGCATCAGCCGCTCGGTCAGGCTCTCGGCCATGATGAATCAGCCTCCCGGACAGGCCCTCCGCCATGATGCATCATGCTCCAGTTCATGTTGCATCAGCCCCTCCGTCAGGGTCTCGGCCATGAAGCATCAGGGTCCCGGACAGGCTCTGCCATGATGCATCAGGCTCCCGCTTATGTTGCATCAGCCTCTTGGTCAGGCTCTCGGCCATGATGGGTCAGGCTCCCGATCATGTCGCATCAGCCTCTCGGTCAAGATCTCGGCCATGATGCATCAGCGTCCCGGACAGGCTCTCGGCGATGATGCATCAGGCTCCCACTCATGTTGCATCAACCTCTCGGTCAGGCTCTCGGCCATGTTGCATCAGGCTCCCGGTTATGTTGCATCAGGCTCTCGGTCAGGCTCTCGGTCATGATGCATCAGGCTCCCGGTCAGGCTCCCGGTCATGTTGCATCAGGCCCCCGGTCATGTTGCATTAGGCTCTCGGCCATGATGCATCAGGCTCCCGGTCATGTTGCATCAGCCTCTCGGTCAGGCTCTCGGCCATTATGCACCAGGCTCCCCGGTTATTTTGCATCAGTCCCTGGGTCAGGATCTCGGCAATGATGGATCAGGCTCCCTGACAGGCTCTCGTCCTGGATGCTTCAGGCTCCCAGACAGGCTCTCGTCCATAATGCTTCCGGCTCCCGGTCATGTTGCCTCAGCCCCTCGGTCAGGATCTCGACCATGATGCATTAGGATACTGGACAGGCTCTCGGACTTCATGCATCAGACTCCCGGTCATGTTGCAACAGGCTCCCGGTCAAGTTGCATCAGGCGCTCGGCCATGATGCATCAGGCTCCAAGTCATCTTGCATCAGCCTCTCGGTCAGGCTCTCAGCAATGATGCATCAGGCTCCCGGTCATTTTTCATCAGCCCCTCGGTCAGGATCTCGGCCATGATGCATCAAGCTCCCGGACAGGCTCTCGTCCATGATGCATCAGGCTCCCAGACAGGCTCTCGTCCATAATGCATGAGGCTCCCGGTCATGTTGCCTCAGCCCCTCGGTTAGGATCTCGGCAATGATGCATTAGTCTACCGGACAGGCTCTCGGCCATGATGCATCAGCTTACTGGTCATGTTGCATCAACCTCTCGATCAGGCTCTCGGCCATAAAGCTTCATGCTCCCGGTCAGGTTGCATCAGCCCCTCCATCAGGATCTCGGCCATGATGCAACCGGCTCCCGGACAGGCTCTAGGCCATGATCGATCAGGCTGGCGATCATGTTGCATCAGCCCCTCGATCAGGCTCTCATCCATTATACATCAGTCTCCCGGCCATGTTGCAACAGCCCCTCGGTCAGGCTCCCGAACATGCCCTCGGCCATTATGCATCATGCACCCGGTCATGTTGCATCAACCTCTCGATCAGGCTCTCGGCCACGATGCATCATGCTCCCGTTCATGTTACATCAGCCCCTCCATCAGGATCACGGCCATGATGCATCAGGCTCCCAGACATGCTCTCGGCCATGATGCATCAGGCTCCCGGACATGTTGCATAAGCCTCTCGGTCAGGCTCTCGGCCATGATGGATCAGGCTCCCGGTCATTATCCATCAGGCTCCCGGATAGCTCTCGGTAATGATGTATCAAGGTCTCGGTCATGTTGCATCAGCCCCCCGATCAGGCACTCGGCCATGATGCATCAGCCTCCCTGACAGGCTCTCGTCCTTGATGCTTCAGGCTCCCAGACAGGCTCACGTCCATAATGCATCCGGCACCCCGTCATGTTGCCTCAGCCCCTCGGTAAGGATCTCGGCCATGATGCATTGGGATACTGGACAAGCTCTCGGACTTGATGCATCTGGCTCCCGGTCAAGTTGCATCAGGCCCCCGGTCATGTTGCATCAAGCTCTCGGCCATGATGCATCAGGCTCCCGGTCATGTTGCATCAGCCTCTCGGTCAGGCTCTCGGCCATTATGCACCAGGCTCCCCGGTTATTTTGCATCAGTCCCTGGGTCAGGATCTCGGCAATGATGGATCAGGCTCCCTGACAGGCTCTCGTCCTGGATGCTTCAGGCTCCCAGACAGGCTCTCGTCCATAATGCTTCCGGCTCCCGGTCATGTTGCCTCAGCCCCTCGGTCAGGATCTCGGCCATGATGCATTAGGATACTGGACAGGCTCTCGGACTTCATGCATCAGACTCCCGGTCATGTTGCATCAGGCTCCCGGTCAAGTTGCATCAGGCGCTCGGCCATGATGCATCAGGCTCCAAGTCATCTTGCATCAGCCTCTCGGTCAGGCTCTCGGCCATGATGCATCAGGCTCCCGGTCATTTTTCATCAGCCCCTCGGTCAGGATCTCGGCCATGATGCATCAAGCTCCCGGACAGGCTCTCGTCCATGATGCATCAGGCTCCCAGACAGGCTCTCGTCCATAATGCATGAGGCTCCCGGTAATGTTGCCTCAGCCCCTCGGTCAGGATCTCGGCCATGATGCATCAGCTTACTGGTCATGTTGCATCAACCTCTCGATCAGGCTCTCGGCCATAAAGCTTCATGCTCCCGGTCTTGTTGCATCAGCCCCTCCGTCAGGATCTCGGCCATGATGCAACCGGCTCCCGGACAGGCTCTAGGCCATGATCGATCAGGCTGGCGATCATGTTGCATCAGCCCCTCGATCAGGCTCTTATCCATTATACATCAGTCTCCCGGCCATTTTGCATCAGCCCCTCGGTCAGGCTCCCGAACATGCCCTCGGCCATTATGCATCATGCACCCGGTCATGTTGCATCAACCTCTCGATCAGGCTCTCGGCCACGATGCATCATGCTCCCGTTCATGTTGCATCAGCCCCTCCATCAGGATCACGGCCATGATGCATTAGGCTCCCAGACATGCTCTCGGCCATGATGCATCACGCCCCCGGACATGTTGCATAAGCCTCTCGGTCAGGCTCTCGGCCATGATGGATCAGGCTCCCGGTCATTATCCATCAGGCTCCCGGATAGCTCTCGGCAATGATGTATCAAGCTCTCGGTCATGTTGCATCAGCCCCTCGATCTGGCACTCGGCCATGATGCATCAGCCTCCCTGATAGGCTCTCGTCCTTGAAGCTTCAGGCTCCCAGACAGGCTCACGTCCATAATGCATCCGGCACCCCGTCATGTTGCCTCAGCCCCTCGGTAAGGATCTCGGCCATGATGCATTAGGCTACTGGACAGGCTCTCGGCCTTGATGCATCGGACTCTCGGTCATGTTGCATCAGGCTGCCGGTCAAGTTGCATCAGGCGCTCGGCGAAGATGCATCAGGCTCCTGGTCATCTTGCATCAGCCTCTCGGTCAGGCTCTCTGCCATGATGCATCAGGCTCCCGGTCATTTTTCATCAGCCCCTCAGTCAGGATCTCAGCCATGATGCATCAAGCTCCCGGACAGGCTCTCGTCCATGATGCATCGGGCTCCCAGACAGGCTCTCGTCCATAATGCATCAAGCTCCTGGACTTGTTGCCTCAGCCCCTCGGTCAGGATCTCGGCAATGATGCATTAGGCTACCAGACAGGCTCTCGGCCATGATGGATCAGGCTCCCGGTCATGCTGCACTAACCTCTCGGTCAGGCTCTCGGCCATGATGCATCATGCTCCAGCTCATGTTGCATCAGGCGCTCGGCCAAGATACATCAAGCTCCTGGTCATCTTGCATCAGCCTCTCGGTCAGGCTCTCGGCCATGATGCATCAGGCTCCCGGTCATTTTTCATCAGCCCCTCGGTCAGGATCTCGGCCATGATGCATCAAGCTCCCGGACAGGCTCTCGTCCATGATGCATCGGGCTCCCAAACAGGCTCTCGTCCATAATACATCAGGCTCCCGGTCATTTTGCCTCAGCCCCTCGGTCAGGATCTCGGCAATGATGCATTAGGCTACCGGACAGGCTCTCGGCCATAATGCATCAGCTTACCGGTCATGTTGCATCAACCTCTCGGTCAGGCTCTCGGCCATAAAGCATCATGCTCCCGGTCATGTTGCATTAGCCCCTCCGTCAGGATCTCGGCCATGATGCATTAGGATACTGGACAGGCTCTCGGACTTGATGCATCAGGCTCCCGGTCAAGTTGCATCAGGCCCCCGGTCATGTTGCATCAGGCTCTCGGCCATGATGCATCAGGCTCCCGGTCATGTTGCATCAGCCTCTCGGTCAGGCTCTCGGCCATTATGCACCAGGCCCCCCGGTTATTTTACATCAGTCCCTGGGTCAGGATCTCGGCAATGATGGATCAGGCTCCCTGACAGGCTCTCGTCCTGGATGCTTCAGGCTCCCAGACAGGCTCTCGTCCATAATGCTTCCGGCTCCCGGTCATGTTGCCTCAGCCCCTCGGTCAGGATCTCGGCCATGATGCATTAGGATACTGGACAGGCTCTCGGACTTCATGCATCAGACTCCCGGTCATGTTGCATCAGGCTCCCGGTCAAGTTGCATCAGGCGCTCGGCCATGATGCATCAGGCTCCTGGTCATCTTGCATCAGCCTCTCGGTCAGGCTCTCGACCAAGATGCATCAGGCTCCCGGTCATTTTTCATCAGCCCCTCGGTCAGGATCTCGGCCATGATGCATCAAGCTCCCGGACAGGCTCTCGTCCATGATGCATCAGGCTCCCAGACCGGCTCTCGTCCAAAATGCATGAGGCTCCCGGTCATGTTGCCTCAGCCCCTCGGTCAGGGTCTCGGCAATGATGCATTAGGCTACCGGACAGGCTCTCGGCCATTATGCATCAGCTTACTGGTCATGTTGCATCAACCTCTCGATCAGGCTCTCGGCCATAAAGCTTCATGCTCCCGGTCATGTTGCATCAGCCCCTCCGTCAGGATCTCGGCCATGATGCAACCGGCTCCCGGACAGGCTCTAGGCCATTATCGATCAGGCTGGCGATCATGTTGCATCAGCCCCTCGATCAGGCTCTCATCCATTATACATCAGTCTCCCGGCCATGTTGCATCAGCCCCTCGATCAGGCTCCCGGACAGGCCCTCGGCAATTATGCATCATGCACCCGGTCATGTTGCATCAGCCTCTCGGCCACGATGCATCATGCTCCCGTTCATGTTGCATCAGCCCCTCCATCAGGATCACGGCCATGATGCATTAGGCTCCCGGACATGCTCTCGGCCATGATGCATCAGGCTCCCGGACATGTTGCATATGCCTCTCGGTCAGGCTCTCGGCCATGATCCATCAGGCTCCCGGATAGCTCTCGGCAATGATGTATCAAGCTCTCGGTCATGTTGCATCAGCCCCTCGATCAGGCACTCGGCCATGATGCATCAGCCTCCCTGACAGGCTCTCGTCCTTGATGCTTCAGGCTCCCAGACAGGCTCACGTCCATAATGCATCCGGCTCCCGGTCATGTTGCCTCAGCCCCTCGGTAAGGATCTCGGCCTTGATGCATCAGACTCCCGGTCATGTTGCATCAGGCTCCCGGTCAAGTTGCATCAGGCGCTCGGCAAAGATGCATCAGGCTCCTGGTCATCTTGCATCAGCCTCTCGGTCAGGCTCTCTACCATGATGCATCACGCGCCCGGTCATTTTTCATCAGCCCCTCGGTCAGGATCTCGGCCATGATGCATCAAGCTCCGGGACAGGCTCTCGTCCATGATGCATCGGGCTCCCAGACAGGCTCTCGTCCATAATACATCAGGCTCCCGGTCATTTTGCCTCAGCCCCTCGGTCAGGATCTCGGCAATGATGCATTAGGCTACCGGACAGGCTCTCGGCCATGATGCATCAGCTTACCGGTCATGTTGCATCAACCTCTCGGTCAGGCACTCGGCCATAAAGCATCATGCTCCCGGTCATGTTGCATCTGCCCCTCCGTCAGGATCTCGGCCATGATGCATTAGGATACTGGACAGGCTCTCGGACTTGATGCATCAGACTCCCGGTCATGTTGCATCTGGCTCCCGGTCAAGTTACATCAGGCGCTCGGCCATGATGCATCAGGCTCCAGGTCATCTTGCATCAGCCTCTCGGTCAGGCTCTCGGCCATGATGCATCAGGCTCCCGGTCATTTTTCATCAGCCCCTCGGTCAGGATCACGGCCATGATGCATCAAGCTCCCGGACAGGCTCTCGTCCATGATGCATCAGGCTCCAGACAGGCTCTCGTCCATAGTGCATGAGGCTCCCGGTCATGTCGCCTCAGCCCCTAGGTCAGGATCTCGGCAATGATGCATTAGGCTACCGGACAGGGCTCTCGGCCATGATGCATCAGCTTACTGGTCATGTTGCATCAACCTCTCGGTCAGGCTCTCGGCCATAAAGCTTCATGCTCCCGGTCATGTTGCATCAGCCCCTCCGTCAGGATCTCGGCCATGATGCAACCGGCTCCCGGACAGGCTCTAAGCCATGATCGATCAGGCTGGCGATCATGTTGCATCTGCACCTCGATCAGGCTCTCATCCATTATACATCAGTCTCCCGGTCATGTTGCATCAGCCCCTCGGTCAGGTTCCCGGACAGGCCCTCGGCCATTATGCATCATGCACCCGGTCCTGTTGCATCAGCCTCTCATTTAGGCTCTCGGCCACGATGCGTCATGCTTCCGTTCATGTTGCATCAGCCCCTCCATCAGGATCATGGCCATGATGCATCAGGCTCCCGGACATGCTCTCGGCCATGATGCATCAGGCTCTCGGACATGTTGCATAAGCCTCTCGGTCAGGCTCTCGGCCATGATGGATCAGGCTCCCGATCATGATCCATCAGGCTCCCGGATAGCTCTCGGCAATGATGTATCATGCTCTCGATCATGTTGCATCAGCCCCTCGATCAGGCACTCGGCCATGATGCATCAGCCTCCCTGACAGGCTCTCGTCCATGATGCTTCAGGCTCCTAGACAGGCTCACGTCCATAATGCATTCGGCTCCCGGTCTTGTCGCCTCAGCCCCTCGGTCAGGATCTCGGCCATGATGAATTAGGCTACTGGACAGGCTCTCGGCCTTGATGCATCAGACTCCCGGTCATGTTGCATCAGGCTCCCTGTCAAGTTGCATCAGGCGCTCGGCCAAGATGCATCAGGCTTCCGGTCATCTTGCATCAGCCTCTCGGTCAGGCTCTCTGCCATGATGCATCAGGCTCCCGGTCATTTTTCATCAGCCCCTCGGTCACGATCTCGGCCATGATGCATCAAGCTCCCGGACAGGCTCTCGTCCATGAGGCATCGGGCTCCCAGACAGGCTCTCGTCCATAATGCATCAGGCTCCCGGACATGTTGCCTCAGCCCCTCGGTCAGGATCTCGGCAATGATGCATTAGGCTACCGGACATGCTCTCGACCATGATGGATCAGGCTCTCGGTCATGTTGCACTAGCCTCTCGGTCAGGCTCTCGGCCATGATGCATCATGCTCCAGGTCATGTTGCATCAGGTGCTCGGCCAAGATACATCAGGCTCCTGGTCATCTTGCATCAGCCTCTTAGTCAGGCTCTCGGCCATGATGCATCAGGCCCCCGGTCATTTTTCATCAGCCCCTCGGTCAGGATCTCGGCCATGATGCATCAAGCTCCCGGACAGGCTCTCGTCCATGATGCATCGGGCTCCCAGACAGGCTCTCGTCCATAATACGTCAGGCTCCCGGTCATTTTGCCTCAGCCCCTCGGTCAGGATCTCGGCAATGATGCATTAGGCTACCGGACAGGCTCTCGGCCATGATGCTTCAGCTTACCGGTCATGTTGCATCAACCTCTCGGTCAGGCTCTCGGCCATAAAGCTTCATGCTCCCGGTCATGTTGCATCAGCCCCTCCGTCAGGATCTCGGCCATGATGCATCATACTCCCGGTCATGTTGCATCAGCCCCTCGGTCAGGCTCTCGGCCATGATGCCTCAAGTTCCCGGATAGGCCCACGTCCAAGAGGCATCATGCTCCCGGTCATGTTGCATCAGCCACTCGGACAGGCTCTCAACCATGATGCATCATGCTCCCGGTCATGTTGCATGAGCCCCTCCGTCAGGATCTCGGCCATGATGCATCAGGCTCTCATTATGCATCATGCTCCCGGTCGGGCTCTCATCCATTATACATCAGCCTCCAGGTCATGTTGCATCAGCCGCTCGGTCAGGCTCTCGGCCATGATGCATCAGGCTCCCGGACAGCCCCTCGGCCATTATGCATCATGCTCCCGGTCATGTTGCATCAGCCTCTCGGTCACCCTCTCGGCCACGATGCATCATGCTCTCGTTTAAGTTGCATCAGCCCCTCCGTCAGGATCTCGGCCATGATGCATCAGGCTCCCGGACATGCTCTCGTCCATGATGCATCAGGCTCCCGGTCATGTTGCGTAAGCCTCTCGGTCAGGCTCTCGGACATGATGGATCAGGATCCCGGTCTTGATCCATCAGGCTCCCGGACAGGCTCTCGACCACGAAGCATCAGCTTCCCAGTCATGTTGCATCAACCACTCCATCAAGATCTCGGCAATGATGCATTAGGCTACGGACAGGCTCTCGGCCACGATGGATCAAGCTCCCGGTCAAGTTGCACTAGCCTCTCGGTCAGGCTCCCGGCCATGATGCATCATGCTCCAGGTCATGTTGCATCAGGTGCTCGGCCAAGATACATCAGGCTCCTGGTCATCTTGCATCAGCCTCTCGGTCAGGCTCTCGGCCATGATGGATCAGGCTCCCGGTCATTTTTCATCAGCCCCTCGGTCAAGATCTCGACCATGATGCATCAAGCTCCCGGACAGGCTCTCGTCCATGATGCATCGGGCTCCCAGACAAGCTCTCGTCCACGATGCATCATGCTCCCGTTCATATTGCATCAGCCCCTCCGTCAGGATCTCGGCCACGATGCATCAGGCTCCCGGACATGCTCTCGTCCATGATGCATCAGGCTCCCGGTTATGTTGCATAAGCCTCACGGTCAGGCTCTCGGACATGATGGATCAGGCTCCCGGTCATGATCCATCAGGCTCCCGGACAGGCTCTCGGCCACGAGGCATCAGCTTCCCGGTCATGTTGCATCAACCCCTCCATCAGGATCTCGGCCATGATGCATCAGGCTCCCGGACAGGCTCTCGGCCATGATACATCAGGCTCCCGGTCATGTTGCATCAGCCCCTCGGTCAGGCTCACGGCCATGATGCATCATTCTCCCGGATAGGGCCACGGCCATGACGCATCATGCTACCGGTCATGTTACTACTGCCCCTCTGTTAGGATCTCGGCCATGATGCATCAGGCTCCCGATCATGTTGCATAAGCCTCTCGGTCAGGCTCTCGGACATGATGGATCAGGCTCCCGGTCATGATCCATCAGGCTCCCGGACAGGCTCCAGGATCAGGCTCCGGGTAATGTTTCATCAACCGCTCGAACATGCTCTCGGCCATGATGCATCAGGCTCCCGGACAGGCCCTCGGCCATGATGAATCATGCTCCCAGTCATGTTGCATCAGCCTCTTGGTCAGGCTCTCAGCCATGATGCATCATGCTCACGTTCATGTTGCATCATCCCCTCCGTCAGGATCTCGGCCAAGATGCATCAGGCTCCCGGACAGGCTCTTTGCTACGAAGCATCTGGGTCCCGGTAATGTTGCATCAGCCTCTCTGTCAGGCTCTCGGCCATGATGGATCAGGCTCCCGCTCATGTTGCATCAGCCTTGCGGTCAGGATCTCGGCCTTGATGCATCAGCCTCCCTGACAGGCTCTCGGCCATAATGCATCAAGCTCCCAGTCATGTTGCATTAGCCTCTTGGTCAGGCTCTCGGCCATGTTGCATCAGGCTCACGGTCATGTTGCATCAGGCTCTCTGTCAGGCTCTCGATCATGATGCATTAGGCTCCCGGACAGGCTCTCGACCATGATGCATCATGCTCCCGGTCATGTTGCATCAGTCTCTCGGTCTGGATCTCGGCCATGATACATCAGGCTCCTGGACAGGCTCTCGGCCATGATGCATCAGGCTCCCGGTCATGTTGCATTAGGCTCTCAACCATGAGGCATCATGCTCCCGGTCATGTTGAATCGGGCTCTCGTTCAGGCTCTCGGCAATGATGGATCAGGCTCCCGCTCATGTAGCATCAGCCTTGCGGTCAGGATCTAGGCCTTGATGCATCAGCCTCCCTGACAGGCTCTCGTCCTTGATGCTTCAGGCTCCTAGACAGGCTCACGTCCATAATGCATCCGGCTCCCGGTCTTGTTGCCTCAGCCCCTCGGTCAGGATCTCGGCCATGATGAATTAGGCTACTGGACAGGCTCTCGGCCTTGATGCATCAGACTCCCGGTCATGTTGCATCAGGCTCCCTGTCAAGTTGCATCAGGCGCTCGGCCAAGATGCATCAGGCTTCTGGTCATCTTGCATCAGCCTCTCGGTCAGGCTCTCTGCCATGATGCATCAGGCTCCCGGTCATTTTTCATCAGCCCCTCGGTCACGATCTCGGCCATGATGCATCAAGCTCCCGGACAGGCTCTCGTCCATGATGCATCGGGCTCCCTGACAGGGTCTGGTCCATAATGCATCAGGCTCCCGGACATGTTGCCTCAGCCCCTCGGTCAGGATCTCGGCAATGATGCATTAGGCTACCGGACAGACTCTCGGCCATGATGGATCAGGCTCTCGGTCATGTTGCACTAGCCTCTCGGTCCAGCTCTCGGCCATGATGCATCATGCTCCAGGTCATGTTGCATCAGGCGCTCGGCCAAGATACATCAGGCACCTGGTCATCTTGCATCAGCCTCTCGGTCAGGCTCTCGGCCATGATGCATCAGGCTCCCGGTCATTTTTCATCAGCCCCTCGGTCAGGATCTCGGCCATGATGCATCAAGCTCCCGGACAGGCTCTCGTCCATGATGCATCGGGCTCCCAGACAGGCTCTCGTCCATAATACATCAGGCTCCCGGTCATTTTGCCTCAGCCCCTCGGTCAGGATCTCGGCAATGATGCATTAGGCTACCGGACAGGCTCTCGGCCATGATGGATCAGCTTACCAGTCATGTTGCATCAACCTCTCGGTCAGGCTCTCGGCCATAAAGCATCATGCTCCCGGTCATGTTGCATCAGCCCCTCCGTCAGGATCTCGGCCATGATGCATCATACTCCCGGTCATGTTGCATCAGCCCCTCGGTCAGGCTCTCGGCCATGATGCCTCAAGTTCCCGGATAGGCCCACGTCCAAGAGGCATCATGCTCCCGGTCATGTTGCATCAGCCACTCGGACAGGCTCTCAACCATGATGCATCATGCTCCCGGTCATGTTGCATGAGCCCCTCCGTCAGGATCTCGGCCATGATGCATCAGGCTCTCATTATGCATCATGCTCCCGGTCGGGCTCTCATCCATTATACATCAGCCTCCCGGTCATGTTGCATCAGCCGCTCGGTCAGGCTCTCGGCCATGATGCATCAGGCTCCCGGACAGCCCCTCGGCCATTATGCATCATGCTCCTGGTTATGTTGCATCAGCCTCTCGGTCACGCTCTCGGCCACGATGCATCATGCTCTCGTTCATGTTGCATCAGCCCCTCCGTCAGGATCTCGGCCATGATGCATCAGGCTCCCGGACATGCTCTCGGCAATGAAGCATCAGGCTCCCGTCATAGCCTCTCGGTAAGGCTTTCGGCCATGTTGCATCAGGCTCCGGTCATGTTGCTCAGGCTTCTCGATCAGGCTCTCGATCATGATGCATTTAGGCTGCACGGAAGGAGGCTCTCGGACCACTGACTTCATCATGCCTCTCCGGTCATGTTGCATCAGGCTCTCGGACAGGCTCTCGGCCATGATACATCAGGCTCCCAGACAGGCTCTCCGCCATGATGCATCAGGCTCCCGGTCATGTTGAATCGGGCTCTCGTTAGGCCTCTCGGCCATGATACATCAGGATCCCGGATAGGCTCTCAGCCATGATGCATCAGGCTCCCGGTCATGTTGCATTAGGCTCTCGGCCATGATGCATCAGGCGCCTGGTCATCTTGCTTCAGCCTCTCGGTCAGGCTCTCAGCCATGATGCATCAGGCTCCCGGACAGGCTCTCGTCCATAATGCATGAGGCTCAAGGTCATGTTGCCTCAGCCCCTAAGTCAGGATCTCGGCCATTATGCATTAGGCTACCGTACAGGCTCTTGGCCACGATGCATCAGGCTCCCGGTCATGTTGCATCAGGCTCTCGGCCATGATCCATCAGGCTCCCGGTCATGTTGCATCAGCCTCTCGGTCAGGCTCTCGGCCATTATGCATCAGGCTCCCCGGTCATTTTGCATCAGCCCCTAGGTCAGGATCTCGGCAATGGTGCATCAGGCTCCCGGATAGGCTCTCGTCCTTGATGCTTCAGGCTCCCAGACAGGCTCTCGTCCTTAATGCATCCGGCTCCCGGTCATGTTGCCTCAGCCCCTCGGTCAGGATCTCGGCCATGATGCATTAGGCTACTAGACAGGCTCTCGGCCTTGATGCGTCAGACTCCCGGTCAAGTTGCATCAAGCGCTCGGCCATGATACATCAGGCTCCTGGTCATCTTGCATCGGCCTCTCGGTCAGGCTCTCGGCCATGATGCATCAGGCTCCCGGTCATTTTTCATCAGCCCCTCGGTCAGGATCTCGACCATGATGCATCAAGCTCCCGGACAGGCTCTCGTCCATGATGCATCGGGCTCCCAGACAGGCTCTCGTCCATGATGCATCGGGCTCCCAGACAGGCTCTCGTCCATAATGCATCAGGCTCCCGGTCATGTTGCCTCAGCCCCTCGGTCAGGATCTCGGCAATGATGCATTAGGCTACCGGACAGGCTCTCGGCCATGATGCATCAGCTTACCGGTCATGTTGCATCAACCTCTCGGTCAGGCTCTCGGCCATAAAGCATCATGCTCCCGGTCATGTTGCATCAGCCCCTCCGTCAGGATCTCGGCCATGATGCAACAGGCTCCCGGGCAGGCTCTGGGCCATGATCGATCAGGCTCCCGATCATGTTGCATCAGCCCCTCGGTCAGGCTCACGGCCATGGTGCATCAGGCTCCCGGACAGGCTCTCGGCCATGATGGATCAGGCTCCCGGTCATGTTGCACTAGCCTCTCGGTCAGGCTCTCGTCCATAATGCATCATGCTCCAGGTCATGTTGCATCAGCCCCTCCGTCAGGATCTCGGCCATGATGCATCATACTCCCGGTCATGTTGCATCAGCCCCTCGGTCAGGCTCTCGGCCATGATGCCTCAGGTTCCCGGATAGGCCCACGTATAAGAGGTATCATGCTCCCGGTTATGTTGCATCAGCCACTCGGACAGGCTCTCGACCATGATGCCTCATGCTCCCGGTCATGTTGCATTAGCCTCTCGGTCAGGCTCTCGGACATGATGGATCAGCCTCCCGGTCATGATCCATCAGGCTCCCAGACAGGCTCTCGGCCATGAAGCATCAGCTTCCCGGTCATGTTGCATCAACCCCTCCATCAGGATCTCGGCCATGATACATCAGGCTCCCGGACAGGCTCTCGGCCATGATGCCTCAGGCTCCCGATCATGTTGCATCAGCCCCTCGGTCAGGCTCATGCTCATGATGCATCAGGCTCCCGGATAGGGCCACGGCCATGACGCATTATGCTCTCGGTCATGTTGCAGTAGCCTCTCGGTCAGGTTCTCGGCCATGATGCATCCTGCTCCCGGTCATGTTACTTCAGCCCCTCCATCATGATCTCGGCCATGATGCATCAGGCTCCCAGACATGCTCTCGGCCATGATGCATCAGGCTCCCGGTCATGTTGCATAAGCCTCTCGGTCAGGCTCTCGGACATGATGGATCAGGCTCCCGGTCATGATCCATCAGGCTCCTGGACAGGCTCTCGGCAATGATGTACCAAGCTCTCGGTCCTGTTGCATCAGCCCCTCGGTCAGGCTCTCGGCCATGATGGATCAGGCTCCCGGTCATGTTGCGTCAGCCTCTCGGTCAGGCTCTCGGCCATCACGGATCAGGCTCCCGGCCATGATCCATCAGGCTCCCGGACAAGCTCTCGGCCATGATGTATCAGGCTCTCGGCCATGATGCCTCATACTCCCGGTCATGTTGCATCAGCCCCGCGGCCATGATGCATTAGGCTCCCGGTCAAGATGCATCAGCCCCTCCGTCAGGATCTCGGCCATGATGCATCAGGCTCTCGGCCATGATGCAACAGCCTCCCGATCATGTTGCATTAGCAGCTCGGTCAGGCTCTTGGCCATGATGCATCAGCCTCCCGGACAAGCCCTCCGCCATGATGCATCATGCTCCCGTTCATGTTGCATCAGCCCCTCCGTCAAGGTCTCGACCATGATGCATCAGGCTCCCAGACAGGCTTTCTGGCAGGATGCATCAGGCTCCCGGTCATGTTGCATCAGCCTCTCGGTCAGGCTCTCGGCCATGATGGATCAGGCTCTCGATCATGTTGCATCAGCGTCCCGGACAGGCTCTCGGCCATGATGCATCAGGCTCCCGCTCATGTTGCATCAGCCTCTCGGTCAGGCTCTCGGCCATTTGCATCAGGCTCCTGGTCATGTTGCATCAGGCTCTCGTTCATGATGCATCAGGCTCTCGGCCATGATGCATCATGCTCCCGGATAGGGCCACGGCAATGACACATCATGCTCTCGGTCATGTTGCAGTAGCCTCTCGGTCAGGTTCTTGGCCATGATGCATCCTGCTCCCGGTCATGTTAGTTCAGCCCCTCCGTCATGATCTCGGCCATGATGCATCAGGCTCCCAGACATGCTCTCGGCCATGATGCAACAGGCTCCCTGTCATGTTGTATGAGCCTCTCGGTCAGGCTCTCGGACATGATGGATCAAGCTCCCGGTCATGATCCATCAGGCTCCCGGACAGGCTCTCGGCCATGAAGCATCAGCTTCCCGGTCATGTTGCATCAACCCCTCCATCAGGATCTCGGCCATGATGCATCAGGCTCCCAGACAGGCTCTCGGGCATGATGCACGGGCTCCCGGTCATGTTACATCAGCCCCTCGGTCAGGTTCACGGCCATGATGCATCAGGCTCCCGGATAGGGCCACGGCCATGACACATCATGCTCCCGGACAAGTTGCAGTAGCCTCTCGGTTAGGTTCTCGGCCATGATGCATCCTGCTCCCGGTCATGTTACTTCAGCCATGATGCATCAAGCTCCCGGACATGCTCTCAACCTTGATGCATCAGGCTCCCGGTCATGTTGCATAAGCCTCTCGGTCAGGCTCTCGGACATGATGGATCAGGCTCCCGGTCATGATCCATCAGGCTCCCGGACAGGCTCCCGAATCAGGCTCCCGGTCATGTTGCATCACCCGCTCGATCATGCTCTCGGCCATGATCCATCAGGCTCCCGGACAGGCCCTCGGCCATGATGAATCATGCCCCCGGTCATGTTGCATCAGCCTCTCGGTCAGGCTCTCGGCTATGAGGCATTATGCTCCCATTTATGTTGCATCATCCCCTCCGTCAGGATCTCGGCCAAGAAGCATCAGGCTCCCGGACAGGCTCTTTCCTATGAATCATCAGGCTCCCGATCATGTTGTATCAGCCTCTCGGTCAGGCTCTCGGCCATGATGGATCAGGCTCCCACTCATGTTCAATCAGCCTCTCGGTCAGGATCTCGGCCATGATGCATCAGCCTCCCTGACAGGCTCTCGGCCATGATGCATCAAGCTCCCAATCATGTTGCATTAGCCTCTCGGTCAGGCTTTCGGCCATGTTGCATCAGGCTCCCGGTCATGTTGCATCAGGCTCTCGATCAGGCTCTCGATCATGATGCATTAGGCTCCCGGACAGGCTCTCGACCATGACTCATCATGCTCCCGGTCATGTTGCATCAGGCTCTCGGACAGGCTCTCGGCCATGATACATCAGGCTCCCAGACAGGCTCTCCGCCATGATGCATCAGGCTCCCGGTCATGTTGCATCAGGCTCTCAACCATGATGCATCATGCTCCCGGTCATGTTGAATCGGGCTCTCGTTAGGCCTCTCGGCCATGATACATCAGGATCCCGGATAGGCTCTCAGTCATGATGCATCAGGCTCCCGGTCATGTTGCATTAGGCTCTCGGCCATGATGCATCAGGCGCCTGGTCATCTTGCTTCAGCCTCTCGGTCAGGCTCTCAGCCATGATGCATCAGGCTCCCGGACAGGCTCTCGTCCATAATGCATGAGGCTCAAGGTCATGTTGCCTCAGCCCCTAAGTCAGGATCTCGGCCATTATGCATTAGGCTACCGTACAGGCTCTTGGCCACGATGCATCAGGCTCCCGGTCATGTTGCATCAGGCTCTCGGCCATGATCCATCAGGCTCCCGGTCATGTTGCATCAGCCTCTCGGTCAGGCTCTCGGCCATTATGCATCAGGCTCCCCGGTCATTTTGCATCAGCCCCTAGGTCAGGATCTCGGCAATGGTGCATCAGGCTCCCGGATAGGCTCTCGTCCTTGATGCTTCAGGCTCCCAGACAGGCTCTCGTCCTTAATGCATCCGGCTCCCGGTCATGTTGCCTCAGCCCCTCGGTCAGGATCTCGGCCATGATGCATTAGGCTACTAGACAGGCTCTCGGCCTTGATGCGTCAGACTCCCGGTCAAGTTGCATCAAGCGCTCGGCCATGATACATCAGGCTCCTGGTCATCTTGCATCGGCCTCTCGGTCAGGCTCTCGGCCATGATGCATCCGGCTCCCGGTCATTTTTCATCAGCCCCTCGGTCAGGATCTCGACCATGATGCATTAAGCTCCCGGACAGGCTCTCGTCCATGATGCATCGGGCTCCCAGACAGGCTCTCGTCCATGATGCATCGGGCTCCCAGACAGGCTCTCGTCCATAATGCATCAGGCTCCCGGTCATGTTGCCTCAGCCCCTCGGTCAGGATCTCGGCAATGATGCATTAATCTACTGGACAGGCTCTCGGCCATGATGCATCAGCTTACCGGTCATGTTGCATCAACCTCTCGGTCAGGCTCTCGGCCATAAAGCATCATGCTCCCGGTCATGTTGCATCAGCCCCTCCATCTGGATCTCGGCCATGATGCAACAGGCTCCCGGGCAGGCTCTGGGCCATGATCGATCAGGCTTCCGATCATGTTGCATCAGCCCCTCGGTCAGGCTCACGGCCATGGTGCATCAGGCTCCCGGACAGGCTCTCGGCCATGATGGATCAGGCTCCCGGTCATGTTCCACTAGCCTCTCGGTCAGGCTCTCGTCCATAATGCATCATGCTCCAGGTCATGTTGCATCAGCCCCTCCGTCAGGATCTCGGCCATGATGCATCATACTCCCGGTCATGTTGCATCAGCCCCTCGGTCAGGCTCTCGGCCATGATGCCTCAAGTTCCCGGATAGGCCCACGTATAAGAGGTATCATGCTCCCGGTTATGTTGCAACAGCCACTCGGACAGGCTCTCGACCATGATGCCTCATGCTCCCGGTCATGTTGCATTAGCCTCTCGGTCAGGCTCTCGGACAGGATGGATCAGCCTCCCGGTCATGATCCATCAGGCTCCCAGACAGGCTCTCGGCCATGAAGCATCAGCTTCCCGGTCATGTTGCATCAACCCCTCCATCAGGATCTCGGCCATGATACATCAGGCTCCCGGACAGGCTCTCGGCCATGATGCCTTAGGCTCCCGATCATGTTGCATCAGCCCCTCGGTCAGGCTCATGCTCATGATGCATCAGGCTCCCGGATAGGGCCACGGCCATGACGCATTATGCTCTCGGTCATGTTGCAGTAGCCTCTCGGTCAGGTTCTCGGCCATGATGCATCCTGCTCCCGGTCATGTTACTTCAGCCCCTCCATCATGATCTCGGCCATGATGCATCAGGCTCCCAGACATGCTCTCGGCCATGATGCATCAGGCTCCCGGTCATGTTGCATAAGCCTCTCGGTCAGGCTCTCGGACATGATGGATCAGGCTCCCGGTCATGATCCATCAGGCTCCTGGACAGGCTCTCGGCAATGATGTACCAAGCTCTCGGTCCTGTTGCATCAGCCCCTCGGTCAGGTTATCGGCCATGATGGATCAGGCTCCCGGTCATGTTGCGTCAGCCTCTCGGTCAGGCTCTCGGCCATCACGGATCAGGCTCCCGGCCACGATCCATCAGGCTCCCGGACAAGCTCTCGGCCATGATGTATCAGGCTCTCGGCCATGATGCCTCATACTCCCGGTCATGTTGCATCAGCCCCGTGGCCATGATGCATTAGGCTCCCGGTCATGATGCATCAGCCCCTCCGTCAGGATCTCGGCCATGATGCATCAGACTCCCGGACAGGCTCTCGGCCATGATGCAACAGCCTCCCGATCATGTTGCATTAGCAGCTCGGTCAGGCTCTTGGCCATGATGCATCAGCCTCCCGGACAAGCCCTCCGCCATGATGCATCATGCTCCCGTTCATATTGCATCAGCCCCTCCGTCAAGGTCTCGGCCATGATGCATCAGGCTCCCAGACAGGCTTTCTGCCATGATGCATCAGGCTCCCGGTCATGTTGCATCAGCCTCTCGGTCAGGCTCTCGGCCATGATGGATCAGGCTCCCGATCATGTTGCATCAGCGTCCCGGACAGGCTCTCGGCCATGATGCATCAGGCTCCCGCTCATGTTGCATCAGCCTCTCGGTCAGGCTCTCGGCCATGTTGCATCAGGCTCCTGGTCATGTTGCATCAGGCTCTCGGTCATGATGCATCAGGCTCTCGGCCATGATGCATCATGCTCCCGGTCATGTTGCATCAGTCCCTCTGTCAGGATCTCGGCCATGAAACATCAGACTCCCGGACAGGCTCTCGGCCATGATGCATCAGGCTCCCGGTTATGTTGCATCAGGATCCCGGTCATGTTGCATCAGGCTCTCGGCCATGATGCATCAGGCTCATAGTCATCTTGCATCAGCCTCTCGGTCAGGCTCTCGGCAATAATGGATCAGGCTCCCGGTCATTTTGCATCAGCCCCTCGGTCAGGATCTCGGCCATGATGCATCAGACTCCCGAACAGGCTCTCGTCCATGATGCAGCAAGCTCCCAGACAGGCTCTCGTCCATAATGCATCAGGCTCACGGTCATGTTGCCTCAACCCCTAAGTCAGGATCTCGGCCATGATGCGTTATGCTACCGGATCGGCTCTTGGCCATGATGCATCAGCTTCCCGGTCATGTTGCCTCAACTCCTCTATCAGGATCTCGGCCATGATGCATAAGGTTCCCGGACAGGCTCACGGCAATGATGCATCAGGCTCCCGGACAAGCTGTCAGTCTTGTTGCATCAGGCTCTCAGATAGGCCCTCGGCTATGATGCATCAGGCTCTCGGTCATGTTGCATCAGCCTCTCGGTCAGGATCTCGGCCATAATGCATCAGGCTCCCGAACAGGCTCTCGGCCATGATGCATCAGGCTCCCGGTCATGTTGCATCAGGCTCCCGGTCATGTTGCATCAGGCTCTCGGCCATTATGCATCAGGCTCCCGGTCATTTTGCATCAGCCCCTCGGTCAGGATCTCCGCCATGATGGATCAGGATCCCGGACAGGCTCTCGTCCGTGATGCATCAGGATCCCGGACAGGCTCTCGTCCATGATACATCAGGCTCCCGAACAGGCTCCTGGTCTTGTTGCCTCAGCACCTCGGTCAGGATCTCATCCATGATGCATTATGCTACCGGACAGACTCTCGGCCATGAAGCATCAGCTTCCCGTCATGTTGCATCAACCCCTCCATCAGGATCTCGGCCATGATGCATCAGGCTCCCGGACAAGCTCTCGGCCATGATGCATCAGGCTCCCGGTCATGTTGCATCAGCCCCTCGGTCAGGCTCACGGCCATGATGCATCAGGCTCCCGGATAGGGCCACGGCCATGACGCATCATGCTCCCGGTCATGTTGCAGTAGCCTCTCGGTCAGGTTCTCGGCCATGATGCATCCTGCTCCCGGTCATGTTACTTCAGCCCCTCCGTCAGGATCTCGGCCATGATGCATCCTACACCCGGTCATATTGCATCAGCCCCTCGGTCTGGCTCTCGGCCATGATGCCTCAGGTTCCCGGATAGGCCCACAGCAATGAGGCATCATGCTCCCCGTCATGTTGCATCAGCCTCTCGGACAGGCTCTCGGCCATGATGCATCATGCTCCCGGTCATGTTGCATCAGCCCCTCCGTCAGGATCTCGGCCATGATGCATCATGCTCCCGGTCATGTTACTTCAGCCCCTCCGTCAGGATCTCGGCCTTGATGCATCCTACACCCGGTCATATTGCATCAGCCCCTCGGTCAGGCTCTCGGCCATGATGCCTCAGTTTCCCGGATTGGCCCACAGCAATGAGGCATCATGCTCCCGGTCATGTTGCATCAGCCTCTCGGACAGGCTCTCGGCCATGATGCATCATGCTCCCGGTCATGTTGCATCAGCCCCTCCGTCAGGATCTCGGCCATGATGCATCAGGCTCCCGGACAGGCTCTCGGCCATAATGCATCAGCCTCCTGGTCATGTTGCATCAGCCGCTCGGTCAGGCTCTCGGCCATGATGCATCAGGCTCCCGGCCAGGCCCTCGGCCATGATGCATCATGCTCCCGGTCATGTTGCATCAGCCTCTCGGTCAAGCTCTCGGCCATGGTGCATCATGCTCCCGTTCATGTTGCATCAGCCCCTCCATCAGGATCTCGGCCATGATGCATCAGGCTCCCGGACAGGCTCTCTGCCATGATGCATCAAGCTCCCGGTCATGTTGCATCAGCATCTCGGTCAGGCTCTCGGCCATGATGGATCAGGCTCCCGGTAATGTTGCATCAGCCTCTCGGTCAGGATCTCGGCAATCCTTTTAGGCCCTGATCTTCCTGCACATCCTTGACCTTTCATTTCTTCAAATTTTCTCTTCCCCACAAACTGCTAGTTGTTCTTTTTTTCCTAGGGCTTTCAAAATGGACCTTTGCATCTGCCAGCACTAGACTGTGCCAATTCTTCATGCACTTGCTCTACCATGAGCGCTCTATCCAAAATCTCAGAAAATGACGTAAATCGTTGTGTTGCTAACTTTCCTTTGATAATCGGCTTTAAGCCCTCTTCAAACTTCTCAACCCTCCACTGTTCATCCTCGGCAAAACCTTACAACAAATCTCAAGAGCTGGTTGGACTTCTGCTCATACTCACTGACTGACATATTTCCTTGGGTCATTTGGAGAAACTCCATCTCCTTCTTCTTCTTCATTGACACCGAAAAGTAGCTTTCATGGAACAGTTCTGTGAACTTCGCCCAATTCACGGGCCTCTGACTTTCCGAAAATTCTTTCCACTGTTCCACTAGTGCTCGGCCTCTCCCTCAAGCAGAAAAATGGCAAACTCGGGCTTGTCATTTTCTGGTAAGGACATAGCTCGGAAAACTTTCTCTAAACTTCTGATCCTGTTCTCTGCCTTTAATGGGTCAATCGTACCTGAGAAAGCTGATGGTCCAAGCCTTTTAAACTTCTCCAATCTCATCACATTCCCATGTTCCGGTATGGTAGCGATAGGGATACAATTACCATTTCCATTCCCATTAATATTTTGGGCCTGCTATTACTGAATCAGATTGACTAGAGCCAAAATAGCTTCAAAGGCCCCAACCAAGGTATTCTTTGGTGCTCTTCTAGGTGGCATGATTTTCCTATAATTTAGAAAATAACGAACTTTTACTAATAATGAAATGAAACTAAAATATACTGAGAGTTCGATATACAAAAAAGAAACATTTCATTCATTTCATCTTTAATATATACAATCACCATACTATGTACATGCTACATCAAAGTATACAAAACATCATATATGTTGTACACGTATATACACCCAAAAAAATGAGTCGAGTGATAAAAAGACCGACTAGGGCATCTACTATACTCCAAAACAATACAGATGCTCTACAGTCTCCCCTCATGACCCTCTACTCTTGTATCTAAACCTCTGTCAAGTTAGACGGACTATTCCCAGCTTGTTCCTGGGATAATCCATCCTCTATACTGGGGTCCACTGTCTGGCTCACTATCTTGTGCTCCCTCATCTCCTCGGCTATCATCCTCCTGGCCTGCCTCAAAATCTCGTGACGCACTCACTCCAGCAATACTATTTTCATCGGAGTCGGGGGTGGCATCCAAGCAGTTCCGTCCGGATTTTTCCGAACAGCCTTAAGCTTAATGGCCTCCATGATTTGTTGAGTCGTATCAAGCCGCACTGGATAACGGCGTCCCAATATTGTTGTCATCTGCTGATAATACCTCCAATCCTCCTTAGTGGGGACTCTATGCATCAATGGCATCCCTGTAAATGCACACAATTTCCAAACCCGTGAATAGGGAATCAAGTTCCGAGACGCGCACCCGTTCGTCATAAACACGAAAGCGAAAGACTTTACCCGTGAAAATGTAGGAAATTTAAACATTTATCAGATGCTTCCAAAAAGCATATAATGCCTGTCATCACAATATCCATCGTACAAACTCAAATACCTGTATTATGTACAATTTGTCTGTTTACGAAAGTGACACCACTACTGGGCCGAGTATAGTCAAAACAGTATCCAAAAAGTCCAGTAAGTCCTCCCACCTACTGCTCAACAACTTCGATATCTACTGACATTAAACGACAGTGAGCTATGAAGCTCAATAAAACCACAGTCCCTTTGGACTAATTTCCACATAATATCATATGCATTAATAACAAAATAATAAACAGTTCAACTTGCATGAGACAATATAAATAAACTGAATATAATAAATTGTGATCCAAAGTCACCTATGTTATCCTATCCTAGGTTTCCAACCTCACATTACTTTCCAATTATGGGGTTCAGTTACGAAATGTATCCATATTACCAAGTTATCGTTTCAATCATCAATCATGTTTCATTTATGTCCTGAGACTCTATTAAATGGCCACAGCCCACAAATGTTCAGTTTAAAGTCTCTAAGCACCAATCCATACATGGAGTCATTTAGACTCACACACACTGTTTTGGATTTCACCAGAACACGACCAAACCATAGGTGTACCAACTAAAACATCCTGAAATTCAACGATTCCATACTGAACCTTGAGTACACCGACTCAGAAAAATACACCAACCTAGAGTACACTGACTCAGATAACTTCGTATCCGAAGATTACACGCACAACCTAGGCATTCACCCAATAATGACATACTTCTCCAATCAACTAATTGACAACATCTACCATGTATTCACTGTCATCGCCCTGGGTATCAGTTAACAAGGAACCCCGACCAACCGTCATCTTCTGGCTAGTCTATGGAGTAACCCCGACATCTTTATCAATGCCGACATCTCTTAACGTTCCACCAGGAAGGGACCCCGATAGACATGGTGCCGACATCTTCAGACCTAACCAAAGAGGAACCTCGGACTATACACTATCTGATGTTCAGTCACTTTAAACTCCCTAGGACTCTAACATCTCTCGACTATCAGTCACGGAAGAACCACGAGCCATACAGGACACCGCCACTCCTGACCTAGTCCAAGAGGCACCACAAACGACCTAGACAAACAGACCGACATCTCCCGACTATCAGTAATAGAGAAACCCCGGGCCTTACTGGACAGCGTCTCTCCTGACCTAGTCAAAGAGAAACCACGGACTATACTCTTAACCCTGGTTAGGTTTTCTAATCACAAGTTAACCCTAGTTAACCCAAGCCTTGCTTGATTAACTGAAATACTTGGGCCTCGCGCCCGTGAACCAAATCCGATAACACATTGTCTCGTCAAGGAATGTTTCTAGGCTAATGGATGTATCCATCACCTTACACGACACTCAAACAAACCTTTCGACATCCTAGCGTGATGATCCAACACACCCGAGACCCAATCCAGGCTCCCCGAGGGTCCACATGAAGTGCAAACATCATCACATAGAGTTCTCCGACCTTTTTTTCATCCACGTCATTCACACAGTGAGTCTAAATCCAGGGTTTTGATACCCAAGACCGAGGGCTACTCATTTTCCATGCACAACTACCCTTCCATACATCATCCACGGCGTCTCAGACCCTTTTTCATCCACGCCAAAAGACATGCATCCATTCCACATAAAAGAATATAGAAAATATATGGAAAAAGAGAAGAAAGGAAAGGGGTTTTACCTCTTTTACGCTTTTCTAGACGTCTAGCACTGAAACGGGCCCCGCCAACATGTTCGGGAGGGCGATCAACCTCAAGGGACCTTCCCTTTTTCCTTCTCTTTCTTCTTTCTCTCTCCTCTTTCTCTCTCTAGATTCTCTCTCTAGAAAAAATATGGAGAGTCCTCTCCTCTTCTGCAAGCTGTAACCGTGAGAATGAGGTCTGTCCCCTTATATAGACACTTGAGTTGGGGTGAGATCATATACAAAGCATATGACCATAATGGTGTGAAAAATTAAAGTTGACCAAGTCAATATTTGACTTTTTGTCAACTTCCAAATTTTACCGCACTTACAGCTAGGGCTGTCAATGGACCGGATCATGATCCGAATCCGATCCGAATCCGATCCGATTAGCCGGACTTTGGACCCTATATGTGATCCGTCGGATCGGATTCGGATCGAATCGGTGGAATCCAATTATAATCGAAATCGGATCTGGATATAGGGTGATCCGATCCGATTAAAATCCGATCCGATAATAATAATAATTTTTAATTATTTTAAATATATTATTTAGATTTTCTATGTATAAAATATTAATTTTTAAAAAAATTAACATTAATTAGTATTAATTAAGGTATTATTAGATTTTTTATTATTAAAATAGATTTTTTTTTTTTAAATAACCTTACTCGGATCGGATCGGATCGGATCGGATTCGGATCGGACGATATATAATCGGATCGGATTCGGATCGGTTACTTCATGATCCGACGGATCTCGAATCGGATTCGGATCAGTCGGATTCTTAATCGGATCGGATTCGGATCTAGGCAGATCCGGTCCGAATCCGATCCGTTGACAGCCCTACTTACAGCCTCCGAAACCTCATCATATGAATTTTGATTTTGATGAAACTTTAGATGACCAAACTTGGGGTAGTTCGACACCTACTGTAAAAATTTCGGAGAGAAATACTGAGTTTTGACGGTAAAAAGCAAGTATGGAAGAAAACTATAAAACCCACTAATTTCCCGATTTTGGACACAAAACACGCTGCCGTTTCTTCATATATAACAATAAATTGACGAAACGACAGTCGATCGTCCTTACGGCCGATCGGCACGCTGCGGTACCAGCCGCACGGATTTCTATTAGAATCCTCGACAAATATAGAGTCCCAACTGAATTCTGAAAAATCTGAAATTTCCTGGTTTTCTCGATTTTCTTACATTTAAGACCCCCGTGGTCTCGCGAATCGATACTCGACATAACTAGAACGACGAGGGATCGTCCAAATAGTTGACCCGCATATTGTGTACGATTTTTGAGTAAAAACACTAAAGTTTCCTTGGTACAATCCAATCCCGAACAAAACCCATTTTTTAATAATTTAACAAACAATTAACTAATTACCTCAATTAAGGACCCATAAACGCATAATTTTATTATATTAAAATTTCGGGTCGTTACAGACTTCAACTCAAGACCTACGCTTCTTGAGCCATGGTCTTCGCCACTAACCCAACCCCTCATTGGTTAAGTGAGGAGGCTCAACCCCTGTAAAATTCACTCACTGTGTAGAACCCAGAACTCGTTTACATAGCTGGTGAATAGTGTTGGTGAATAGCGCTATGAATAATGCTTTTCAAGGCCAAATGGCCTTCCATGTATTTTGGATTTCGATTAATGAGGAAAATGGTTGGTAACAAACTATGTGTGGTATGTAAGTGGGTTGGTGCCCTAAGGATGATAGAAGCAAGGCTGAAAACACTCCAAAAGGTCTATGGGTGAAAAAATGAGAAAAAAAGGGTTGCGATCAATCGCAGAAGGGGTACGATCAATCTAGTCAAGGAAAAATCTGGGAAACCATCGATTGAGTTTACGATAGATCGCAGCAAGCCTACGATCGATCGTAGACAGTCGAAATCTGGGGGAATTCTTCTGCGCAATGTGCGACATATCACATTTAGTATGATCGATTGCACTGTGTACTACGATCGATTGCAATGCATGTACGATCGATTGTAATCGGCACTGACGTTTTTAAAGAAAGTTGCGGATTTGGGGATTTTAACCCCTTGGGCTATAAATAGAAGGGATTTCGGGGGTTTTAGGGTTACACTAAACCTAAGAGAGATTGTGGGAGGAAAAGAGAAAAGAGTGGGGTTTTCAAAGAGGGTTTTTATTAAAGATCAAGTAGATCTCAAATCCTTGCTTCCAAGGCTTGGATCTTCTTCTTCAAGCAAGGATCTTCCTTCTCAAGGTTGGATCTTCTCCGTCAAGCTTGAATTTCGTGCTCAAGGGTTTATTCAAGCTAGGATTGATCTTTAGGAAGGTAAGTGCATGTTATCTAGTTAGTTTAGTGATAACCTAGATCCTAAACCTAGGTTTTCATAGCATGTATGTTGGATTTGGACATGAATGTTTCATACTCTTAGAATCAACAATGTTTACCTAAATGTATGGATTAATGAGCATGATATGGATGTATTATGCTAAGTAACCACAAATTTTGGAATGTATGTATGTGATTGAGGCCTATGACTATGAAAGCATGATTTAAGGTTTCTCCAAAATTTGCATTTCTATGATGTCTATATATGTTTCTTTAAGATCTCCTATGTCTATAGAAATGCTTGAATGCCATATGTTACTCTCATGCCATTATGATGTTCACAATTCACTATGCACAAGCATGTGCATGAACCAAATTTTCTAAGTATAAGTATATGAAAACAATCCAAGACAAGACACGTGATTTCACGAAACACATGATAAAGCCGAACATTGGGTCAGTCGAGGATAGGCATATTCGAGAATATGTCATTCCGCCTTCAAGAAAACAAGACAAGCAAGCATGATAATGCCGGACGTTGGGCCAATCAAGGATATTAGTGTGCCTCTTCAATTCAATGAGGGGTGTTTACACCTGGCTTTCAAGTCGTTTAATGTTCAATTTCGATAAAAGGTATTTTACATACCCGCCTTCAAGTAGTCTAAGGGCACTATCTAGCTTCAAGACAAGGCAAACATAACATGACAAGCAAGACAAGATAAGAATGATTCTCATGAGGCAAGAACAACTTTTAAAAATGACAAGCACGTTTTGAAACATGAAAAGATATTTTCACGAACAAGTTATGAATTATGCACACAGATTTTATACGGGTTTCGCATTTAGTCTCATACATGTCATGGACATTGTGTTGTTTTAATTTCAAACTATGAATTGATTTATTTTATTATTATTGTTTAGCTATTAGCTTGTACTCACTGAGTGTTTCAATACTCAGCCGTACATATTGATGTCGGCAGGTGCACCGTTTGACATATGTGCTCCTAGTCCATGGGTCGAGGAGGACTATGGTGAGGAGGAACCTCTAGTGGAGCCTACAATAGAGCCTCAAGCGGAGGCTAAGGATTTGGATAGGTGGCCCTATCTAGATTTTTGTTAAGTGTAGAGAAAGAGGGATCTTATTTTGGTATTTTGATAGGTGGGTATGTCCACCTTTACTTTTATTATGTTTTTTGTATAAACTTAAGAGTACAGTCCTAGAGATATTTAAGGAGAAATTTTAGTTATGGAGAAATTTTAGTTATGCTTCCGCACCATGATTCACATTTCTCATTTGGTATTACGCTTCCAATATGTATGTGTCTTGTATATTTGCATGATGGTTTGTTAGGTTATGTTAATCACGTCTAAAGTCTCACCTAACTCGTAGGGGGGATTCTTGGGGGCAACACTGGTTTTTTAAGCCATACTAATTTTATAATAAATTTTAGTCTTGAGCGATCGACCAGTGAACCCAGAATTTGCCAAAACTTCATTAATGAAAGTTGTAGATCTTTTCAACGGCTTCAATTTTCATATATTATGGACTCAAATCGGAGCAATAGTCAATGACTTATGCCCCGTATATCAAACAAGTGTTGCTTTGCATTTTTAACTCCTCGTATGCCATTGAAAGTTTATATCTAGTCACCTAAGGTATATAGAATGATTCTAAGTCAATTTCTCCCTAAGATATAAGATATCTAGGTCACTTACCATGCTATGAGTGAGACAAATGCGACGCTTTGAATGTCTTCAATCGAACTTCTTCGGTCTTCATTTTCACAGACTTTGATGCATGTAAGCAATGACACAAGACATTACTGGATAATTTGTTTTGACACCGGAATATACCAATACCGAAAGAATGAACTTACAGAGTGTAAGAGTCAAAAATTGGGAGGTTAGATATATTTAAAGTACTGTTGCTTGAAATTCACAGTTTTTGATCATTACAAAGGAAATTTTATTATTTTCAGTAATTTGCTATTTGGTCTATTTTTGGGTTCTAAAAGTCTAGGTGTGTCCGAAAACACATAATTAGGAGTACAGTGCTCAAATCTAATTAGCTTTTGTTATTTTTTAAAACTAACAATTTTGGTAAGTTTGACGTTTTTGTGTGAGTCAAATTTGGAGTCAGGATGCATTTAAACTATTCTTATATGAAAATTTACAAATATTTTTCAATAGAAACATAATTTTACAGCTTTTACTAATTTGCTCATTTTGGGTTTAATTCAATTTCTGAAAGTCTAGTTGGGCCAAAAAACACTTCATTAGGAATTAAGTGATCTAATGTACTTAATTTTTGTTATCTTTTAAAACGTAATTGTAAGGGATAAAATTCATAAAAACTAATTAACGTTGGGAAACGAGCTAGCTTTTGTTGTTTTGTGCACGAAAGTGACACGTGGACATATGTTTGAGTCACGTGCTTAAAATAGAAGGATAAACATTGTCTGATGCATAACGTTCACGTTGTATAAATTACGGCGTATCTGTGGTCTTGCGAACGTTTTTGTTGTGGTTTTGACAACGTGTTCGTTATCTTATACACAACGTAAACGTTGTATTCTCGACAACGTTTTCGTTGTTAAATGCACAACGAGTCCGTTGTAACTCAGATAAAGATGTCCAGGTCATATTTTAAGACATATTCAACGTACCCGAGCTCGAGTCAACAACGAGACCGACTCGCAGGAGGAAGTGATCAGGAGGCAATTGGTTATTCTGACAAGTGGACCGAAAGCACTGTCTTGACATTTAATGCAGGTCACTTCTGTGTGCTGTCAGACCCAACCGACTGAACTAATGGCAGGCTTTCACGTGTGATGTAACAGGTGGCAGATTTTACTGACATATTTGGTAATGAGTGCAGGGCACGTTGTATGGGCATCTATGGCCATATCAAGGTTAACCTATAAATACCCCGAGAATTTCAGTGTTAAGGAGGATCCAAGGACACATTTTTCAGTGCTATTGTTTGTCTTACTGTTCATCATCTTCTCCACCTACTTATTTTATCATCGGAGTACAAGTCAGGATATCACACCCTTCAACTTCTACCTTCCACCAGTTAACCAGAGGTGAACAGTTGCAGCTGACGCGTGTCATTTCCGGTATTTTTTCCCCTTCAGTAATCATTTTGGTAAGTTCGGATTTTTTATTGTAAGGGTGGAATTCGGAGTTGGGATATATTTATACTATTTTTATAAAGGAAATTTACAATCTATGATCAATAAAAAAACAAAATTTTAATTTGATGTATTGCATGAAAAGTTTCGTTATATAGAGAGCATGTTTCATCCCTAATGTTTACAAGAAGAATATTAGTTTGACTGTCTAGTGTTGCAAATAATCTTCTTGGCCAAAATTTTAAACAAAAGAACAAAAGCTTTCTTGCCCAAAATGAAAAGGCTCACAACAAATTTACAAAAAAATATTTCATCTTTTTTGGCCAAAATTAAATACTCAAATAGGCACTGCCTGATAGATCAACAAGATCCATTGGTGTGCAAATGGAGTATTATGAGATGACTTCAATTCAGTAAGCAGATCTTGCATCTCCTTGATCTGGCTTCACCTCAACTGGCGGATCTTCCAACTCCACAAGATCTTCCAATGGTAATACAGATTTCTTAGTTTTTGCATTTGTATTGTTCCCCTGGACCTTACTCTTTTTAATATTCTTTTTCTTCAACACTATGTCATTTCCCACAACAGCATCACCAGCATCCATATGGGGAATCCTGTGCAAGAAAACATCAATAATGTCCAAAAAAGACACTAGACTCTGCCATTATATAAGCAACACTTTTAAAGCATATGTTCAACAACCAGATTCAAAAATAATTCTTTTAAGGGGGTAAAGAGGAAAGACAAAAAAAGTGTGTTCGAGAAGAAAGGGGGGGGAGGCTTGACACTACTATTTTTGAATGCAGCTGGACCTCTTAGAGCACCCGACTAAGTCCCTCGTGCCGTGCAAATCCCCTCATACTAGACAATGAAAAAGCCGGGATAAATCGGAGGGTGGCCAACAAGGAGAAGGGACTCGAACTCAAGACCTCCGCTTCCTGAGGCGTGGTCTTCGCCACTAGCCCAACCCCTCATTGGTTAAGCGAAGGGGCTTGACACATTCTTGGCAATCTTAAATTTTGTGGAACTTTCCATCTACAAAGCAATCAAGAAAACGAATTTTATAAATTGGATGGTAAAACTTATCATGTTCGGTTTATTGCCAACCTTGGGCATCTACTAGGTATGATTTTTAACAGTTGATCTTGACAGTTTACACCAATGTGTCTAACACCAAAAAAAGGCACAACAAATGAATTTCTATTTGAAGGAGCACAAGGAAAATCCAAGGTTTCCTCATGATAAACAAAACGTTAAAAAAAAATTTGAGAGATGAAATAAAAAAATCTCACTTCTTATCTTGTAATTTTGTGCTTGATTCCACAGCATCAACTGGTAGATCAAGAGCCATCTTTCCAAGACATTTACCATCCTCGGTTGATAATCCTTCATTTCTGCCCTCTATCTTTTTTCGCTTCGACCTACTTTTGGGGACTGAAAAATCATTAACTTTCCTGCACAGCCCAACAAAGCCTCACTGCGTAAGGACAAAATGAAGGGGAGAAACAACCTTATATGGAAGGTATGTATATAAATAGATAGCTATGAAATAAACTTTCAAACCGAAGAGGACTTCTCACTGTTTATCATTAGGTTGATTCTCCTGTTTATCTCCAATAATATTCATATCAATAACCCTGTGCAAGAAGAAAAAGAATTGACTACAGTCACAATCCCTGCAAAAACGCATCTTCAATAAATTCAAATCTGATACCAAAGAAAGGAAAGAGAAGATAAGACCTGGGGTAGTCATCCCTTTTGCCAATGTCACCATTGCTATCACCAATAGCTTGATTCTGCTGGTTGCAAACTCCATCTTCAAATATCATTAACTTCGTGACCTTTTCATTCCTTTTCTTCTTCAACTTCTCACTTTGTCCAGCTCCAACCCCAGTATATGGCACTATCCTACATGCACTGATCAAATGAAAACATAAGAGAATTAACTACAGTTAATCCAATACAGACATCCCTTTTGAAATTCAAATCTAACATCGAAGAAAGAAAAGAAAACATGAGACCCTAGCGTAGACACATCTACGAAATTCAAATCTAACACAAAAGAAAGGAAATAAAAGAAAAGAAAAGATGAGACTTAGGACATTCATCCTTTATGTAAAGGTCACCATTGTCATCACCAATAGCTTGATTCTGATTGTTGCAAAGTCCAAATTCAAAGATCATTAATTCCATGACTTTTTCTTTATTTTTTTCAACTTCCCACTATATCTAGCCCCAACTTCAGTAGATAGCACTAAGGCATCACATGCAGTGTTACCTAGGCACTTTAGTTTTCCCAAATTTTGGCGTGCTGACATCTTGACACGACACGACAATCCTTGGTATGTGGTTATACTGTGTCATGGCGATGTAAACAATATGGTGAGGCATGTAGCGCTTCAAGTATGTCATGCCATTTTAAAAATACAATATATATATTTTAGATTGCTAGATATTTTTTGTGAAGTTGTGTAGCCTTTTTCGGTAACATAAAGGAAAACTTACTACGAGAGCGGCGGCACCGACAACGATCAATATGTACTTCTTCCTCTTTATTCTCCATATGAGTATTTCCTTAGAACTTTGGTATATATTTTTTATTTTAAAACAAAAAAAAAAAATAGTCCTCCCTCTCTATTCTTATTAATTTCTCAATATTTTTAAGTTATAATACATTCACATATATATAATCATTTCCAAAAATCTATACATTTGTGCCGCCGTTTTGGGATTTCCAGAGCTTGTCATACCGAACACCTTTAGACACCTGCACACTTGGCACCCGTACCACGTGCCTAGGTAGATGGCACCGAGGCATCAAGATGGTCATATATCCTACTTGTAATAATCAAATGAACACAAAAGGGAAAAAAACTAACATAAGCTCCTTAAATATACATACTTTTACCCATGTAAGAAGACTGAAATAGATTTCCATCTCTAATGCAAAAAAGTAATCAGACTGAATAGGGATAAAATCAAGGTGCAGACAATTTTTTTGAACAAGGAAAGCTGGGGTTAAAGAGACCCCAACCAGATTTATTAAAAATAAAAAAAAAAAGAGATAACAAGGGGAGGAAGGAGGTAAGAGGCTACCACAGGGCCAGCCAACGGGCCTTCCAAAGGCAGCCACACACAAAGACATAGGTACAAGGCACAAGACCCAGACGCAAACAAACCCAAAAACAAAATTGAAACAAAGCCTAAATACAAGAGCCTTCACCTTTCAAATACATACAAATAACGAAGGCCCCACTAGGACACAGAATCAGCTTGTCGCCAGGGGACTCATAATCTCCAACTGCACGAGGAATTTAAGCATTCTTGTGGTGAAGAGGAGGGGGAGACCTACACTCTGATAACTGAAGTTGCTCTTCCCATTCAAGATTTTGTGCTAAGGACGGAAAATAATTGTGGGTTAAAGAAGAGGGGAGGGGTATGCTTCAGACCCTTCAGGAAGCCATAAATGAAAAGCATAGTTCCAAGACAACCAAATTAATGTGGTACAACCACGAAATCCTCGTGATTTATTCGTATTCTTAAGACAACCACTCCCCTAATAATGGGTGCCTAGCCACACGAGTGGTCACACATCCACTCAAGGAAAACTGACAAGAGTCAGCCAACACAAGCCAAACCATTTCAACACCATTGATATATTTGTTTCTCCTATTTGTATATATTTCACCACCAAAATAAAATGAAGAAAACCTCAAATAATCAGAAATTGCCAAATAAATAATTGATTTTACAACAACTATCCATCAAACAAAGAGAATCAAAGGCATTTGAGAAATCATAAAATTTAATTTTGGGTTGAATAAATAAAATCTTAAATATGGAAATTGTCAAACCAAAAACTAATAACATGAGAGAATGTTGGTTAATGGAGAAGTGATGACAAATTGAGGCCGTGGATGGATCGCATAATATCATAAGATTTGAATCGCAATTCACAACGATTTAATAACCATGCCTACAGAACGTGCTCAATGTTGGTAACTGCACGGGAGGTTTGCCCAGAGAGGGCATCGCCATACCAGCCACACATTCTTCATCTCCCCTGGTTATTCCTAGAGATGATGTGAAGCCTCTCCGCTGCGAAGTTGCATCCCTGTGTAGAGCCATGTCCCAATTGGTAACTTGTTCCCTTACATCCACCTCATCCTTTGCTCAGTCAGGTATCTCTTCCATTGCCCTTAGTGTCTCTGTCCCATCTGCTCATCCCTCTTGGATCGTATTGATTCTAGAGCCTCATAAAATATGACTAGTATGTCCCCTATTTTTTCTTCCTATCAACTTTATTATGGGAGAGATAAAGTTCGTATTACGGATGGTACAATGTCCCCAATTGCAGGCAAGGGTACCATACAAGTCTCCCCATCTATGCCACGGTCCACTATTCTTCATGTTCCTAACATTAATACTAATCTTTTGTCTGTTAGTAGTATTACCAAATCTCTGAATTGTAGTGCCACCTTCTTTCTTTCTCATTGCCTTTTTTAGGACCTAGTGACGAGGCAGATTATTGGCAGTGGTCGTGAGAAGGATGGGCTCTACCACCTAGATTTCTCTCCTGTGATTCTCTCCTGTGATACATGCTTATCAGTCCTCTTCAAACCGAATGAGTAATTTTCACCAGTTGATGATATGGCAATTTCGTTTAGGCCATCCCTCTTTCTTGCTTCTCAAGAGGTTGTTTCCTCACTTGTTTGTTTCTTTGTCTAATGTTTCTTCTCAATGTTAAACTTGTGAATTGTCAAAACATTGTAGGGTCCCGTACCCTCCAAGCACTTCTAAATGCAATTCACCTTTTGAACTGATTCATGATGTCTGGGGTCCTGCACCCACTACCTCTATGTTTGGGTATAAATATTTTGTGACTTTTGTTGATGATTTTTCTCGTGCCACTTGGGTATATCTTCTTAAGTCCAAATCTAATGTTTATGCTTTTTTCAAGCCTTTCATAGGATGGTATACATTAATTTGATGCCAACCTTAAGATCCTTCGCTCTAACAATGGTGGGGAATACCTGAGTCCTTGTACACCTACTTTACCGACCATGGCATTGTTCATCAACCCACTTGTATTCACACTCCCAACAAAATGAAGTGGCTGAACAGAAGAATCGACACCGACTCGATATCACTAGATCCCTTCTCCTTGCCATGCATGTTCATAAATACCTTTGGTCAGAAGCCTTATTGTTTGCTGCCTTTATAATGAACAGAATGCCCTCATAGATCTGGGCCTCATAGATCTGGGGCTTCAAAGCCCCCATTGGTATCCTCTCCCCTACTCCCCATTTTCCTATCCTACCAGAGTTTTTGAGTCAGTTTGCTTTGTGCATGTACCCAAACCTGACCGCACCAAACTTGACCCTCGTCCGATTAAATGTGTCTTTCTCATGGTTCAAAATATTGATATCGGTCGTCGTATCGGTAAGTCCAAAAATAGGAAATATATCAGCGTATCAGTTGGATACGGCGAAAAAATTTAGGATACGCTAAAAAAAGCTTAGATACGCAAGGCGTGAGCATTAATAAATATGTATGAGAGTTTAACAATTAAATGAAAGCCTCCAACTACATTTATAATCATACATATGAGAGTTTAACAAATTTATAAGTTAAAAAAGGAGTGCGCATTAATAAATATGTATGAAAATACAAACCATAGTTACTTAACTAAGTGATAGAATCTCACTTGCATTCAGAAATCAAAAATATGAAAATTCATAGACTCTTGTATTCACAAATCAAGTTATATACATGATAGAAGTTATACCACATTGAGCTTCATGCCGGGTTATACTCTCTCATTGTGGGATTAGGAATTGAGTAGAGTGATACATTATAAATAGTCCAGACATGATGACACCACTGTATCCAAGTCGTCATCGTGCGGTACATACCCAGGTACATTTGTACATATGCCTGTTGCTAAGTCGTAATCTGTCCATAACTGTCTAGACTGGGACTGAGCATCATAACCAGTGGCACCTGATAAGTAGGGTTGGGCTGGGGCATCATAACCAGTGACTCCTGATAAGTAGAGCTGAGATGGGGTATCATAACCAGGAGGATAACCTTATTTACATATTAATATCTAAAGTAAATTAAAGTAAAATCAAGTTAAAATCATCTACTTAAATAATATATTATGTAAATAAGTTGTGTATATCGGGTTTGTATTGTGGATCCTAGCATAAATGGAAGGAGAAAAAAAATTAACTGAAAAATCCCCGTATCGAGTGTATCGGGCCTGTATCGGCCCGATACAGTGGAGTTTTTTTTTTCCAGCGTACCAGTGTATCAGGTAACTCCAAATAGGATACGTATCAGCTCGTATCAGTCGATACATATTGATATTTTAAGTCATGGTCTTTCTTGGGTATTTCCCTACTCAGAAGGGTTATAAGTGCTACAATCCTCCTTCCAAGCGGAAATATGTCTATGGATGTCTCTTTCTATGAAAAATGTGCTTCACTTTCCTCCTTTGAAAACTCCTCTTTAAGGGAGATTGTTGATGTTGAAGAGTTGTCTTATCCTCCTGTTCCTATACCTCTTCCTGATCTTGATATTCATGATTTTCCTATGGTTGACATTGAGAATAAGAAACTTTTACCTCTTCCTGATTATCCTATGGTTGTCATTGAGAACAAGAAAGTGAGAGATTTGCAAGTTTAATCCAGGCGCCCAAGAAATGTCACTTAGAGGATATCTAGGCCTGTCCTCAAAATTCAAATCCAAAATCAAAAAGAAATGAGAAGATGAGACCTGGGGCATTCATCCTGCTGGCAAATGTCACCATTCCCATCACCAAAAAATGTCACTTAGAGGGTATCTGGGCCTCTTAGAGCACCAGACTAAGTCCCTCGGGCCGTGCAGATCACCTCATACTACCTCATACTACACAACGAAGAAAGCAGGGATAAATCCCAGAGAGTGAAAAACAAGGGGTAGGGACTCCAACTCAAGACCTCTGCTTCTTGAAGCGTGGTCTTCGCCACGAGCCCAACCCCTCGTTGGTTAAGCAAGGGGGCTTGACATATTCTTCGCATTCTTATTTATGGTGGAAATTACCATCTACAAAGTAATCATTGAAACGGGATTCTACAGATTGGATGGTAGAACTTATCCCTTATTGCAAACCTAGGATATCTACTAGGTATGATTTATAATAGGTGATCTTGATACAACAAATGAATTCCTATTTGAAGGAACACAAGGAACATCCAAGGTTTCCTCATGATAAACAAAAAAGTAAAAACAGAATTTAAGAGATGAAATAAAAAGATCTCACTTCTTATCTTGTAATTTTGAGCTTGATTCCAAAGCATCAACTGGTAGATCAAGAGCCATCTTTCCAAGACATTTACCATCCTCGGTAGATAATCCTTCATTGCTGCCCTTTATCTTTTTTCGCTTCCTCTTAATTTTCAGGACTGAAGAATCATTAACTTTCCTGAACAGCCCAACAAAGCCCACTGCATAAGGACAAAATGATGGAAGGAATGTATATAAATAGATAGCTTTGAAATAAAATTTAAACCAAAGAGGACTTCTCACTGTTCATCATTAGGTTGATTCTCCTGTTTATCTCCAATAATATTCATATCAATAACCCTGTGCAAGAAGAAAAAGAATTGACTAGTCACAATCCCTGCATAAACGCATCTTCAATAAATTCAAATCTGATGCCAAAGAAAGGAAAGAGAAGATAAGACCTGGGGTATTCATCCCTTTTGCCAATGTCACCATTGCTATCACCAATAGCTTGATTCGGCTGGTTGCAAACTCCATCTTCAATGATCATTAACTCCGTGACCTTTTCATTCCTTTTCTTCTTCAACTTCTCACTTTGTCCAGCTCCAATCCCAGTAGATGGCACTAATGCATCACAAGTTTGGTCACCGATCCTACATGCGCTGACCAATGAAAACATAAGAGAATTCACTACGGTTAATCTAATACAGACATTCCTTTTGAAATTCAAATCTAACATTGCAGAAAGAAAAGAAAACATCAGACCTCAGCGAAGACTCATCTTCGAAATTCAAATCTAACACAGAAGAAAGAAAAGAAAAGAAAAGATGAGACTTGGGGCATTCATCCTTTATGTAAAAATCACCATTGCTACCACCAATAGCTTGATTCTGGTTCTGGCTAACTCCATATTCAAAGATCAATAATTTCGTGACTTTTTCAATATTTTTTTCGACTTCCCACTATGTCTAGCCTCAACTTCAATAGATAGCACTGAGGCATCACAAGCAGTGTTACCTACACACTTTAGTTTTTCCAAATTTTGTCGTGCGGACACCTTGACACAACTTCTTGGAATGTGCTTATACTGTGTTATGGCGACATAAACATTATGGTTAGCCACATAGCGCTTCAAGTATGCCATTCCATTTAAAAAATACAACATATATATATATATATATATATATTTTTTTTTTTTTTTTTTTTTTATTATTTGTATGAGTATTTTCTGAGAACTTTAGTATATACCTTTTTAAAAAAAAAACTAAAAACAAGTGGTCCCACTCTCTATTCTTATAAATTTCTCTATATTTTTGAGTTATAATAAATTCACAAATAAATAATCATTTTCAAAAATCTATACGTCCGTGCCACCATTTTGGGATTTCTAGAGCATGCCATACCGAACACATTTAGACACCTGCACACTTGCACCCGTACCATATGCCTAGGTGACACTGATCACAAGGATGGTCTCTTATCATACTTGCACTGATCAAAAAAAAAAAAAAATGACTAACATAACCTCCTTAATATAAATATCAAAAACATAGAAAAAATAGGCAGGAGCAAAACCCGCAATGGTAAGCAATGCCGAAATAGATTCCCATATTGAGTATAAAAGTAACCCGACAAAATAAGAACATCAAGGTGAAGACAATCTATCAGATAGATAGATAGTTAAGAAAAGGCTTCCCACTCATTATCATTACATAGCTCATCATCATAATATAATTAGTGTGTGGGTGAGAGAGATCTGGAATATGTAGATAGCTGCTTTTGAAAATATTTCGAGTAGAAGTGGATTTCTCACTTATTATCATTAGGTAGATTCTCCTGTTCATCTACAAAAGCATTCATATCAATAATCTTGTAAATAAGAAAAGAGAATTGACAATAGTCACTACCATAAAAAGATCCCAAAGAAAGAAGAAAAAAGGTGAGACCAGGGATATTCATCCTGTTTGCAAATGTCACCATTGCTATGACCAATAATAGCTTGATTCTGGTTATTGTTAACTCCATCTTCAAAGATCATTAACTCTATGATTACTTCATTCTTTTTTTTCTCCAGCATCCCACTATGTATAGCAGGGCCGGCCCATCCATTAGGCCATCAAAGCCTTTGCTTTAGGCCCATTAAATTAAATAAAAATAATAATATTAAAAAGGCCCCATTTAGAATATTTAAAAAAATAAAAGCCCCATTTAGAATATTAAAAAAGCCCTATTTATAGTTAATGTTTTTTAATAATATTAAAAAATTAAAACCCCATTTAGAATTTTCGCTTTAGGCCTCCAAATGGCTTGGGCCGGCCCTGATGTATAGCCCAAACCTCAGTAGATGGCACCAAGGCATCAAAGATGGTCATATATCCTACTACTATTCATCAAATCAACACAAAAGGGAAAAAAATAATAATAAAATAAGCTCCGTAAATATAAATACTTTTACCCATTTAAGAAGGCTGAAATGGATTTCCATCTCGGATACACAAAATGTAATCAGACTGAATAGGAATAAAATCAAGGCGCAGACAATTTTTTTGAACAAGGAAAGCTGGGGTTAAAGCGGACCCCAACCAGATTTATTAAAAATAAAAGAAAAGACTCAATAAGGGGAGGAAGGAGATAAGAGGGTACCACAGGGCCAGCCAACGGGCCTTCCAAAGGCAGCCACACACAAAGACATAGGTACAAGGCACAAAACCCAGACGTAAACAAACCCAAAAACCAAATGGAAAGAAAGCCCAAATACAAGAGCTTTCACCTCTCAAATACATACAAATAACGAGGACCCCAAGACACCCTATGGGCCCCAGTAGGACACGGAATCATCTTGTCGCCAGGGGACTCGTAATCTCCAACTGCATGAGGAATTTTAGCATTCTTGTGGCGAAGAGGAGGGGGAGACCTACACACTGATAACTGAAGTTGCTCTTCCTATTAAAGATTTTGTGCCAAGGACAGAAAAGAATTGTGGTTAAAGAAGAGGGGAGGGGTATGCATAGGCTTCAAACCCTTCAGGAAGCCATAAATGAGAAGCAGAGTTCCAAGACAGCCAATATAATGTGGTACAACCACGAAATCCTCGTGATTTATTCGTCTTTTTAAGACAACCACTCCCCAACTAACAGATGCCTAGCCACACGAGCGGTCACACATCCACTCAAGGAAAAATGACAAGAATCAGCCAATACAAGCCAAACCATTTCAACACCATTGACACATTTTTTCTCCTATTTTCATATATTTCACCCCCAAAATAAAATGAAAAAAACCTCAAATAATCAGAAATTTCCAAATAAATAATTTAATTTTCAACAAATATCGATCAAACAAAGAGAATCAAGGGCATTAGACAAATCATAAATTTTAATTTTCTGTTGAATGAATAAAATCTTAAATATAAAGATTGTCAAACCGAAAACTGATAACATGAGAGAATCTTGGTTAATGGAAAAGTGATGACAAATTGAGGCTGTGGAGAGGTGATGGCTAGTCGAGAAGAAGTCAATTAAAGAATAAAGGAATTATGAATTGGGAGCACATATAAGAATATAGCAAACTTCTAAATATAATAATGGTGTGTAGTCATCAAATATTAGGGTGCACAGAACACCACCCATAAATAAACTATCAGGTGCTCCAAGTCTCTTAACCCTATCCTCTACATTTATTCCGCCTTTCTTTTTTCTGTTTTTTTTTTCTTGTTTCACAATAACTTAGAGAAAACACTAGGGTTTCGACTAGTTTTACCAAGTGTGGGTATAATACGGCAATGATCCATTCGGGAAGTACGGAGGTTATAAGGCAAAAGTATGGGAAAATTTAAAATTTTTAATAGTTATAAATAAATAGGAATCATGATACAAACTAATAGCAATTATTTAATATAGAATACGTGTTTAACAAAGTAAAAGTACAACAAAAATACGGGTATTATACGGCGATGCTCATATAATACATAATATGGCAAAAATACACCATTTTAAATGGCAACCACCCCACTAAAAGTATTATACAGCCATTAAACAGGTATTTGGTATATAGTGATGGTGTGTAAGGGGGGGGATATCTGTGTGTTTTTGTCTGCTTGTGTAGGGAAACGGGTTAGTACGTAGGTTTGCAAGTGAAGACTATTCTGAATCCATCTGTGGTATGAACAAACCAAGCTGGCAAATTAAGGAAAACAATAGAAAAGTGTATAAACAATAGCTACTATACAGCCATTTAGGGACCTGTCCTCAAATTCAAATCCAAATAACAAAAAGAAATGAGAAGATGAGACTTGGGGTATTCATTCTGTTGGCAAATGTCACCATTGCCATCACCAAAAAATGACACTTAGAGGATATCTGTGCCTCTTAGAGCACCCGAATAATTCCTCTGGCCGTGCAGATCCCTTCATACTACACAACGAAGAAAGCCGGGATAAATCCCGAAAGGTGGCCAACAAGAGGAAGGGACTCTAACTCAAGACCTCCGCTTCCTGAGGCGTAGTCTTCGCCACTAGCCCAACCCCTCGTTGGTTAAGGGAAGGGGCTTGACACATTCTTGGTATTCTTAATTGTTGTGGAAATTTCCATCTACAAAGCAATCATGACAAGGAATTCTACAAATTGGATGGTAAAACTTATCATGTTCAGCTTATTGCCAAGCAAGGACATCTACTAGGTACGATTTATAACAGTTGATCTTGACAGTTGACACCAATGTGTCTAACACCAAAAAAAGGCACAAGCCACACAACAGATGAATTCTTATTTAAAGGAACATAAGGAACATCCAAGGTTTCCTCATGATAAACAAAAACTAAAAAAAGAATCTGAGAGATGAAATAAAAAGATCTCACTTATTATCTTGTAATATTGCGCTCGATTCCAAAGCATCAACTGGTAGATCAAGAGCCATGTTTCCAAGACATTTACCAGCCTCACTAGATAATACTTCATTTCTGGCCTTTATCTTTTTTCGCTTCCTCTTAATTTTGGGGACAGAAAAATCATTAACTTTCCTGCACAGCCCAACAAAGCCCCACTGCATAAGGAAAAAATGAAGGGAAGAAACAACCTTATATGGAAGGTATGTATATAAATAGATAGCCTTGAACAAAAATTTCAAAACGAAGAGGACTTCTCACTGTTTCTCATTAGGTTGATTCTCTGGTTTGTCTCCAATAATACTCATATCAATAACCCTGTGCAAGAAGAAAAAGAATTGACTAGTCGCAATCATATACATGTCCCTGCATAAACTCATCTTCAATAAATTAACATCTAATACCAAAGAAACGAGAGAGAAGATAAGACCTGGGGTATTCATCCCTTTTGCCAATGTCACCATTGCTATCACCAATAGCAAGATTCTGCTGGTTGCAAATTCCATCTTCAAAGATCATTAACTCTGTGACCTTTTCATTCCTGTTCTTCTTCAACATTTCACTTTGTCCAGCTCCAACCCCAGTAGATGGCATTGAAGTATCACAACTTTGGTCACCTATCCTACGTGCACTGATCAAATGAAAGCATAAGAGAATTGACTACGGTTAATCCAACACAGACATCCCAGGGTAGACTCATCTTCGAAATTCAAATCTAACACTGACGAAAGAAAAGAAAACGTGAAACCCCAGCATAGACTCATCTTCGAAATTCAAATCTAATACAAAAGAAAGAAAAGAAAAGATGAGACTTGGGACATTCATCCTTTATGTAAACATCACCATTGCTTGGTTCTGGTTGTTGCTAATTCCATCTTCAAAGATCATTAATTTCGTGACTGTCATTATTTTTTTCAACTTCCCACTGTCTAGCCCCAACTTCAGGAGATAGCACTGATGCATCACAAGCAGTGTTATCTAGGCACATTAGTTTTCCCAAATTTTGTCAGGCCAACACCATGACACGACACTCCTTGTTATGTGCTTACTTTGTCATGGCGATGTCAACATTATGGTTATTGGTTAGGCAACATAGCTTTTCAAGTACGTCATATATATATATATATATATATATATATTTAAGATTGCTATATATTTTTTGTGAAGTTGTGTAGCCTTTTCAGTAACATAGAGGAAACTTACTAAGAGAGCGGCGGCACCAACGATGATCAATATGTACGTCTCTCTCTAGTTTTCTCCTCTCAATTCTTCATATGAGTATTTTCTTAGAACTTTGGTTTATACTTTTGTTTTTAAAAAAAATTGGGACAAGTGGTCTCCACTCTCTATTCTTATTGATTTCTCTATATTTTTTAGTTATAATATTTTCACATATATATATCTATATATCTATATATAACTATTTTCAAAAAGCAATACGTCTGTGCTGCCGTTTTGGGATTTCCGGAGTTGCCATACCGAACACCTTTAGACAATTGCACGCTTGGAACCCTTACCATGTGCCTAGCTGACACTGATCACAAGAATGGTTACTTATCATACTTGCATTGATAATAAAAACCTAAATAACATAAGCTCCTTAATATAAATACTATAAAACGAAAAGAAAAAAAAAATAGGAAGGAGCAACAACCACATTGGTAAGCAATGCCAAAATAGATTCCCTTATTAAGTATAAAAGCAACTCGACAAAATAAGAACATCAAGGTGAAGACAATCTATCAGATAGATAGATAGAGAAGAAAAGGCTTCTCACTCATTATCATTACATAGCTCATCATCATAATATAATTAGTGTGTGCGTGAGAGACATCTGGAAGGCATACATATGTAGATAGCTGCTTTTGAAAAATAATTCGAGTAGAAGTGTGTTTCTCACTTATTATAATTAGGTAGATTATCCTGTTCATCTCCAAAAGCATTCATATCAATAATCATGTGGATAAGAAAACAGAATTGACAATAGTCACTACCATATATCGATCCCAAAGAAAGAAGAGTAAAGGTGAGACCTGGAATATTCATCCTGTTTGCAAATGTCCCCATTGCTATGACCAATAGCTTGATTCTGGTTGTTGCTAACTGCATCTTCAAAGATCATTAACTCCGTGATTTCTTCATTCTTGTTCTTCTCTAGCATCCTACTATGTTCAGCCCCAACCTCAGTAGATGGCACCGAGGCATGAAGATGGTCATATATCCTACTTGTAATAATCAAATGAAAACAAAAAGGGAAAAAAAAACTGACAAACATAAGCTCCTTAAATATAAATATTTTTATCCATGTAAGAAGGCTGAAATAGATATCCATCTCTAATACAAAATAGTAAACAGACTGAACAGGAATAAAATCAAGGTGCAAACAATTTTTTTGAATGAGAAAAGCTGGGGTTGAGGTGAACCCTGACCAGATTTATTCAAAATAAAAGAAGAGAGACAATAAGGGGAGGAAGGAGATAAGAGGCTACCACAAGGCCAGCCAACGGGCCTTCCAAAGGCAGCCACAGTCTAAGACGTAGGTACAAGGCACAAGACCCAGACGCAAACAAACCCTAAAACCAAATGGAAACAAAGCCCAAATACAGGAGCCTTCACCTCTCAAATACAATCAAATAACGAGGGCCCTATGACACCCTACGGACCCCACTAGGACACGGAATCACCTTGTCGCCAGGGGACTAATAATCTCCAACCGCCTAAGGAATTTTAGCACTCTTGCGGTGAAGAAGAGGGGGATACCTACACAATGATAACTAAAGTTGCTCTTCCCATTCAAGATTTTGTGCTAAGGACAGAAAAGAATTGTGGGTTAAAGAAGAGGGGCGGGGTATGCATACTTGCATAGGCTTCATACCCCTCAGGAATCCAGTAATGAAATCCATAGTTCCAAGACAGCCAATTTAATGTGGTACAGTCACTTGTCTTGGAAATCCTCGTGATTTATTCGTCTTCATGAGACAGCCACTTCCCTACTAACTGGTTCCTCGTCTTCTTGAGACAACCACTTCCCTACTAACGGGTTCCTAGCCACACGAGCGATCATACATCCAGTCAAGGAAAACTGACAAGAGTCAGCCAACACAAGCCAAACCATTTTGCAAATTGCTTGATAAGGTTCAAGTCGGCAAGAAAGAAATTAAAGCCTTTGCCATCGAGACGTGCTCAGGAAGGCTCCAGACATCCCAACACATGAATATTTGTGTGGGCAGCAAAATATAGGTTTTCGTCATGATTTGATGACCATATACGACAAAATTATATACCTGGCCATAATTTCCCATCAGTTGTGCCAGCAAAGCCACCTTGATTCAATTCGTAAGATTTGAATCGCAATTCGCAACGATTTAATATCCATGCCTATGGAACATACTCGTTAAGGCATGCGGTCTGTTGATATAATTTAATGGGCCTTTATTGCCCTCTTATTTTTATGTCTTCTATTGTATAGGCCTATGGTCCACCCTTGTGATAGTTCCCTAGTTAATATAAGGACCAAAGAAAGGAGGATACGATAACTTCATTTTTTCCCAAATTCTCTCTTCTTTCTCTCTTCTTTTCTTTTCCTCAAACTCTAGCAAACCTACTTGGTATCAGAGCTTCAAAAGGGAAGGAGTGTCTTTATAGAACAAACCACAGCAGCCAAGAAGAAGAGCAGCCACTGTGAGGGTACCCATGGAGTTGCTTTGAAGGTATGTTCAGAGAGATCTTGGATTTCGGGGTTTTTTGAATCATATATCATATGATTTGGACCAATATTGGTGAAATTAAATGAATTTAAAGGAAATACAGAAAAAATACATGGTTTGATTCAGATTAGAATATTGTCAAAAGAGTTGTTGTTAGTGGTGTTTATTGGTCAAGAGTGGACCAGTTTTTTGCAAGGAATGTTTCTACACTAAGTTTGTTGCGTATGGCAAAGATTTGGAGAAATTATGAGAGTTAATCTAGCTCTTTAAGGTACGGTTTTTCTGCTATGGGCCTACCTTTCTCTTCTGTTTGCTTAGGACAACATGTATGGCCTCTTTGTTTCTTATAATGCCTATAAAAAGTGTTTTTTGATGAACTCAAGGTCTATTGGAGGTGTGACTCCATTGTTCCTCAAGTATATTGAAGTTGGATTTGAAGCAAAGAGCATTGGAGGTGTGCCTCCATTGCATTTTTGAAGGTTGTGTGTTTGCATTGTGTGTGTTCAATGAAATGTCAAATACATCCCAATCCTCACGTATGGTACCTACAAGTGTTGGAGTGGGGCATGAAGGGTCTGCTTTTTCCTCCAATTTCAAGTATGGTGGAAGAGAGGGTAGTAGGAGTCCTAGGAGTTGGGGCAATCGGTTTGATGGTACCAATGTTGATTACAAGGCTAAGTTTAAATGTGATTATTGCGGGCGGACACGTCATAGCTGTGCTCAGTGTTGGCAACAGCACGAGAGGCTTGCCCAAAGAGGGCATCGCCATAGCAGCCACACATTCCTCATCACCTATGATTATTCCTAGAGATGATATGGAGTATCTTTGTCGCGAAATTGCATACCTGCGTAGAGCCATGTCCCAATTGGTAACTTCTTCCCTTACAGCCACCTCATCCTTTGCTCAGTCAGGTATCTCTACCACTGCCCTTAGTCTTTGTCGCATCTGCTCATTCCTCTTGGATCATTGATTCTGGAGCCATATAACATATGACCGGTATGTCCTCCAATTTTTCTTCCTATCAACTTTATTCTAGGAGAGATAAAGTCCGTATTACGGATGGTACAATGTCCCCAATTGCAGGCAAGGGTACCATCCATGTCTCCCCATCTATGTCATTGTCCACCGTTCTTAATGTTCCTAACATTGATACTAATATTTTGGCTATTAGTAGTATTACCAAATCCCTGAATTGTTGTGTCACCTTCTTTCCTTCACATTGCCTTTTTCAAGACTTGGTGACGAGACGAATTATTGGCAGTGGTCGTGAGAAGGATGGGCTCTACCACCTAGAGTATTACCAAATCCTTGTTAGTAGTATTACCAAATCCTCACTTGTTTGTTTCTTTGTCTGATGTTTCTTTTCAATGTAAAACTTGTGAATTGTCAAAATAATATAGGGTCTTGTACCCTCCTAGCACTTCTAAATGCAATTCACCTTTTGAACTGATTCATTTTGATGTCTGGGTCCTGCACCCACTACCTCTGTGTTTTGGTATAAATATTTTGTGACTTTTGTTGATGATTTTTCTCGTACCACTAGGATGATTTTTCTCATGCCACTTTATAGTCATAATTCTCCTGTGGTTGACATTGAGAATTGATGTTTGGCAAGTTAAGGGTTTCAATTGGAGAAAGTCTTGGCGAGACTAGTCGTAGTTAGAATGCTTTGAATGTAATTAAATCAGTATTGGGAATTTGCCACCTTCTAGGGTTGAGCCGGTTATTTATCCCTTTCTCAAATTGGAACAAGAAAGTGACATTGAGAACAAGAAAGTAAGAGATTTGTTGGTTTACTCCAGGCGCCCAAGATCTATGTCTCACGCCGCATGCCAAGATGCCCTCTCAAATCCAGATCCTTCCAACTCAAGTAATGACACTGACTCCTCACTTGTTGATGATTTGTTGGTTTACTCCAGGCGCCCAAGATCTATGTCTCACACCGCATGCCAAGATGCCCTCTCAAATCCAGATCCTTCCAACTCAAGTAATGACACTGACTCCTCACTTGTTGATGATTATGATCTCCCTATTGCAATAAGAAAGGGAGTTAATTTTGTTTCTTATAACTCCTTATTATCTAAGTCTTAAGTTTCTGAGGCTCTTGTCCATCCTAAGTGGAAGGAAGCGATGTGTGAAGAAATGGAAGCTCTTGAGAAAAATGACACATGGGAACTTGTACATATTCTAAAGGGAAAGAAGTCGGTTGGATGCAAGTGGGTCTTCACAATAAAATACAATTCAGATGGGAAAGGTACAAGGCAAATTTGGTAGCAAAAGGTTTCACCCAAACTCATGGAATTGATTACCATGAAACCTTTGCTCCTGGGGCAAAAATGAACTACATCCGTGTGATTCTCTCTCTTGCTGCTAATCAGGACTGGCCTTTTCATTAGTTTGAGGTGAAGAATGTCTTCATTCATGGAGACTTGGAAGAAGAGGTTTACATGACTGCTCCTGGGTTTAGTTTGCCCACAGCTCAAGGGAAGGTTTGTAAACTCAAGAAGGACTTATAAAGGTTAAAGCAGTCTTCTCGTGCCTATTTTGAGAGGTTCAATGCAGCCATGAAGAAATAAGGTACACTCAAAGCCAAGCTAATCAAACTCTTTTCATCAAACATTGTCAGGGTAAGACAACCGCCCTTATAGTTTATGTGGATGACATAGTTTTGACAGGGTCTGACACAAAGGTAATGAAGCGGTTAAATCTCAACTGGCTACAGAGTTTAAGATGAAGGACTTAGGGCAGTTAAGGTATTTTGTTGGCATAGAAGTTGTCAGATCAAGGAAAAGAGGGATTTTCATCTGACAAAGGAAATACATCTTAGATCTTCTCAGAGAAACAGGAATGTTGGGGTTTAAGCCTTTGAATGTGTCAATAGAGTAGAATCAAAAGTTAGTAGATGATAATGGCGAATCTCTTAGTGATGTAGGAAGTTATCAGAGACTTGTTGGTCGTCTTATATACCTTTCCCTCACTCGTCCTGATATAGCCTGTGCCGTGGGAGTGGTGAGCTAATTTATGCATGCTCCAAAAACCTCTCATCAAAAGGCAGTTTACAAGATTCTCTGGTACTTGAAATCATATACGGGGAAAGGGATTCTCTTTGGTTGTCATGCACACTTAAGAGTAGAAGCCTACACTGATGCTAATTGGGCAGGATTTGTTTTTGATAGAAGATCTACGTCTAGGTATTGCATGATTGTTGGGGGGAAATCTGGTTACTTAGAGAAGCAAAAAGCAAGCAGTAGTGGAAAGGTCTAGTGCAGATGTTGAGTTCAGAGCCATGGCCCATGGAATATGTGAATTGCTATGGGTAAAAGTTCTCTTGAGGGAGCTTGGATTTCCAGTGGACAAGCTTATGAGTCTCTATTGTGATAACAGAGCTGCGATTAGCATTGCCCACAACCCAGTCCAGCATGACAAAACCAACCATATTGAGATTGATCGGCATTTTATAAAAGAAAAGCTCAGCTCTAGACAGATATGCATCCCTTATGTGAAGACCGGTTACCAACTTGTAGATGTCCTAACCAACAGTGATCCTAGCTATCATTTATTTGACATCCTTAGCAAGCTGGGCATCTGTGACATATATGCACCAGCTTGAGGGGGAGTATTGGTATAATTTAATGGGCCTTTATTGCCTTCTTATTTTTATGTCTTCTCTAGGCCTATGGCCCACCCTTGTGACAATTTCCTAGTTAATATAAGAACGAAAGAAAGGAGGATACGATAACATCCTTTTTTCCCAATTTCACTCTTCTCTCTTCTTTCTCTCTTCTTCTTCTCTCTCCCTCAAACCCTAGCAAACCTACTCGGTCATGATGGTTTATATAGGCTATGTGGAAGATTCCTACTCTCCTAGTAGCTCGTACCATAACTAATTCTTACAACCAGCCAGATCTGATATTCTCTAACAAAATTAGCAAATCGTTCTAACAAACCGAGAGAAGTTATAAATAAGGACTGAACCTAGCCTTAGAGGGGATCGGACCTAGGAAGGAATTCCACAAAACAAACCTTGGATTCTGGGCTCAGTCAGCTCCAGCTCTCTATTCCTTAGCCCGTCAGCCTTCACCTCTTTACCACAAGCCCCTTTGACTTTTGATTGTTCCCATTTGTAGTAGGACTAAGCCACTGGAACCGTCCAGTTTAGTGGATTTAAGCCAGTTGAGGTACAAAGGTTCCAGCTAATCCTCACCCTCAACATGGTATCAACATACCAAGCTGGCCTATCAAGAAAAAGATGGAAAAGTGTCTAAACAGTCATTTAGCAACTTGTCCTCAAGGTTTAAAATCCAAATAAAGAAAAGAAATTTGAAGATGAGAACTAGGGTATTCATCCGGCTTGCAAATGTCACCATTGCTATCACCAACAGCTTGATTCTGGTTGTTGCTAACAGCTAACTACATCTTCAAAGATCATGTCCTATACGTGACTTCATTTTTTTATTGTCCAGCATCCCACTATGTTCAGCCCCAACCTCAGTAGATACCAATGAGGCATCAAGAAGGTCATCTATCCTACTTGTGCTGATTAAATGAATACCCGAGGGGGAAAAAGCTAACAAACATAAGTTCGTTAAATATAAAACTTTAATCTAAGTATGCAAGGCTTAAATAGATTTCCATCTCTAATGCAAAAAATCATCCGACTGAATAGGAATAAAATCATGGTGGAGGCAACATATGATGAAGGCATACATATATAAATAGATAGATAGTTGATTACTATAAAAGAGAAGGCTTCTCCCCCATCATCATGATAATTTACACTGTGTATGGGGGGGGGGGGGAGAGAGAGAGAGAAGGATATCTGTGTATGTTGTTGTGTGATCATGTAGGGAATCAGATGAGTAAGTAGGTTTGCAAGTGAAGACTATTCTGAATCCATCTGTGGTATGAACACACCAAGCTGGCAAATTCAGGAAAACGATAGAAAAATGTATAAACAATCAACACTATACAGCCATTTAGGGACCTGTCCTCAAAATTCAAATCCAAAAAACAAAAAGAAATGAGAAGATGAGACCAGGGGTATTCATCCTGTTGGCAAATGTCGCCATTGCCATCATCAACAAATGTCACTTAGAGGGTATCTGCGCCGCTTAGAGCACCCGACCAAGTCCCACTGGCCATGCAGATCCCCTCATACTACACAACGAAGAAAGCCGGGATAAATCCCGGAGAGCGTCAAACAAGGGGAAAGGATTCCAACTCAAGACCTCCGATTCTTGAGGCGTGGTCTTCACCAATAGCCCAACCCCTCGTTGGTTAAGCAAGGGGGCTTGACACATTCTTGATATTCTTAATTTTTGTGGAAATTTACCATCTACAAAGTAATAATGAAAAGGGATTCTACAAATTGGATGGTAAAACTCATCCTGTTCGGCTTATTGCCAACCTAGGACATCTACTAGGTATGATTTATAACAGTTGATCTTGACAGTGTACGCCAATGTGTCCCCAAAAAAAGGCACACCAAATGAATTCCTATTTGAACACAAGGAACATCCAACGTTCCTCATGATAAACAAAAAGTAAAAAAAGAATTTGAGAGATGAAATAAAAAGATCTCACATCTTATCTTGTAATGTTGTGCTTGATTCCAAAGCATCAACTGGTAGATCAAGAGCCATCTTTCCAAGACATTTACCATCCTCGGTAGATAATCCTTCATTTCTGCCCTTTATCTTTTTTCGCTTCATCTTACTTTTAAGGACTGAAAAATCATTAACTTGCCTGCACAGCCCAACAAAGCCCCACTGCATAAGGACAAAATGAAGGGGAGAAAAAACCTTATATGGAAGATATGTATATAAATAGATAGCTTTGAAATAAACTTTCAAACCGAAGAGCACTTCTCACTGTTTATCATTAGGTTGATTCTCCTGTTTATCTCCAATAATATTCACATCAATAACCCTGTTCAAGAAGAAAAAGAATTGACTACAGTCACAATCATATACATGTCCCTGCATAAACTCATCTTCAATAAATTCACATCTAATAATAAAGAAACGAGACAGAAGGCAAGGCCTGGGGTATTCATCCCTTTTGCCAAAATTAAATAGATAGCACTATGTGTAGCCCCAACTTCAGTAGATAGCACTAAGGCATCACAAGCAGTGTTACCTAAGCACTTTAGATTTCCAAAATTTTGTCATGCCGACATTAATGACACTCCTTGGCACGTGCTTATACAGTGCTATGGCGACATCAATATTATGGTTAGGCACGTAGCACTTCAAGTATGCCATGCTATTTAAAAAATACAATATATATATATATATATATATAAGATTACTAGATATTTTTTGGGAAGTTGTGTAGCCTTTTCGATAACATAGAAGAAAATTTACTAAGAGAGCGACGACAACAACGAAGATCAATATATATGTCTCTCTCTTGTTTTCTCCTCTCCATTCTCTATATGAGTATTTTCTAAGAACTTTGGTATATACTTTTTTTTTTAAAAAAAATTTGGGACAAGTAGTCCCCCCTCTCTATTCTTATTAATTTCTTTATATTATTTAGTTATAATATATTCATATATATATATATATAATCATTTTCAAAAATCTATAAGTCTGTACAATCATTTTCAAAAATCTGTAAGTCTGTGCCGCCTTTTGGGATTTCTAGAGCTTACCATACCAAACACCTTTAGACAACTGCACACTTGGCACCCCGTACCACGTGCCCAGGTGACACAAATCACAGGGATAGTCACTTATTATACTTGCATCGATAATAAAAAACTGACTAACATATGCTCCTTATATAAATACTACAACAAGAAAAAAAAAAAGACAGGAGCAACATCCGCATTGGTAAGCAATGCCGAAATAGATTCCCATATTAAGTATAAAAGCAACCCAACAAAATAAGAACATCAAGGTGAAGACAATCTATTAGATAAATAGATAGTTAAGCAAAGGCTTCTCACTCATTATCATTACATAGTTCATCATCATAATATAGTTAGTGTGTGCGTGAGATCTGGAAGGCATACATATGTAGATAGCTGCTTTTGAAAACTATTTTGAGTAGAAGTGGATTTCTCACTTATTATAATTAGGTAGATAATCCTGTTCATCTCCAAAAGCATTCACATCAATAATCATGTGGATAAGAAAACAAAATTGACAATAGTCACTACCATATAAAGATCCCAAACAGAGAAGAAAAAAGGTGAGACCTGGGATATTCATCCTGTTTGCAAATGTCACCATTGCTATGACCAATAGCTTGATTCTGGTTGTTGTTAAATCCATCTTCAAAGATCATTAACTCTGTGATTACTTCATTCTTTTTCTTCCTCTGCATCCCACTATGTTCAGCCCCAACCTCAGTAGATGGCACCGAGGCATCAAGACGGTCATATATCCTACTTGTAATAATCAAATGAACACAAAAGGGAAAAAAAACTAACATAAGCTCCTTAAATATAAATAAATTTACCCATGTAAGAAGGCTGAAATAGATTTCCATCTCTAATACAAAAAAGTAATCAGACTGAATAGGGATAAAATCAAGGTGCAGACAATTTTTTTGAACAAGGAAAGCTGGGGTTGAAGCAGACCCCGACCAGATTTATTAAAAATAAAAGAAGAGAGACAATAAGGGGAGGCCAGCCAACGGGCCTTCCAAAGGCAGCCACACACAAAGACATAGGTACAAGGCACAAGACCCAGACGCAAACAAACCCTAAATACAAGAGCCTTCACCTCTCAAATACATACAAATAACGAGGGCCCCACTAGGACACGGAATCAGCTTGTCGCCAGGGGACTAATAATCTTCAACTGCATGAGGAATTTAAGCATTCGTGCGGCAAAGAGGAGGAGGTGACCTACACACTGAAAACTGAAGTTGCTCTTCCCATTCAAGGTTTTGTGCTAACGACGGAAAAGAATTGTGGGTTAAAGAAGAGGGGAGGGGTATGCTTCAGACCCTTCAGGAAGCCATAAATGAGAAGCATAGTTCCAAGACAGCCAATTTAATGTGGTACAACCACGAAATCCTCATGATTTATTCGTATTCTTAAGACAACCACTCCCCTACTAACGGGTGCCTAGCCACACAAGCGGTCAGCCGGTCACACATCCACTCAAGGAAAACTAACAAGAGTCACCCAACACAAGCCAAACCATTTCAACACCATTGATATATTTATTTATCCTATTTGTATATATTTCACCATCAAATTAAAATGAAGAAAACTCTAAAGGGTTTGGACCATTTTTACCAAATACGGGTAAAATACGGCAATGATCCATTCGGGAAGTACGAGGGGTTATACAGCAAAAGTAGGGGAAATTTAATAAAAAAAAAATAGTTATAAATAAATAGGAATCATGATACTAACTAATAGCAATTATTTAATATAGAATATGTGTGTAACATGGTAAAAGTACAACAAAAAAGGGTATTATATGGCAATGCACATATAATACGTAATATGGCAAAAATACACCATTGTAAATGGCAACCACCCCCATAAAAGTATTATATGAGTACTAGTCGGGTATTTGGTAACTATGGTTTGAAAATATGTGTAACACGACCCATTTCTTCTCTCTTTTTAAAAGACATAAAAGTACGTTCAGAAAATTATAAGAATAAAAAAACTTTAAAACATTTATTAAGTATCAGTCGGTCACAGGGAAACATGCTCGAATCTTTCGTACGATTTGAAACGCAAATCGAATGGGACTTGATCCAATTATAATTTTCACCTGCCATTTGAATCAATTTACCTGGGATTTGATTCAAATCGTAAGATTTGAATCACAATTTGCAATGATTTAATAACCATGCCTGCGGAACGTACTCGTTAAGGTGATAATGGTGTTTGAGCCTTTGAATGTGTCAATAGAGTAGAATCAAAAGTTAGTAGATGATAATGGTGAATCTCTTAGTGATGTAGGAAGTTATCAGAGACTTGTTGGTCGTCTTATATACCTTTCCCTCACTCGTCCTGATATAGCCTGTGCCGTGGGAGTGGTGAGCTAATAACCATGCCTGCGGAACGTACTCGTTAAGGCATGCGGTTTGTTGGTATCAAAGTTCGAAATTTCGATTTCGCATGTCATTTCAAGCCGTGGAAAAAAGATATTTCGCAAGATATATTAATATCGAGGGAACAATATCACACGTGGAGGAAAAAATTGAAAAAAATAGTGAAAAACATAAAATTTTTCGATGAAACTTAAGGAAATGTTAAAATAGATGTTAATACACATCTGAGAATCAAAAACATTACAAAAACAACAATGTATATAAGAGATGCAATAAGAAGATAGCCAAAGACGTATGTTGAAGCTGACAACAATGTATGATTCACTAATATTGATGTAACTTACATAAAAAATTGCATTCATTTCTCAATCAAGCATAACAATTAACTCAAATACAATCAATTTCATACATAATAATTAATACATCAATAATGAAATCTCGAACTTCAAGTTAAATGACATGTTTTCTGCTTGTTTAAGATATAATTTTTTCTTGATATTTCTATATATTGTCAATTGATGACCTCAATGTTTTTACAAGACTGAATCAATATGGAAAGAGGAGGAGATGGTTGAATTATCAGAGACTCTGCATCAAGACTCAAGAGAAAAAGAAGACTACAATCTTATTTAAATGTGAAGTAGATGTAATTATGTAAAAAGAAATTAATGTAATTTTGTTTAAATGTGTAACCCCAATTCAAGTATTTTTATTTTTATTTTTGATGTAAACAAGCAGGACCTCTAAGTCTATTGAGTGTTGTCTATTGAGCTATAATTTTTTAAGTTTTTTTAATTTAATTTTGATGTAAACATGCAGGACTTCTAAAAAAATAACATTATGATATATATATATATCTATTAAAATAAGTCCTTCCAACCTCAACAAGTACAATCACAAGCTCACATCCACATGGAGTTATGCACAGGGTCAGTCATTTGTGTCCTGACTAGACTACTAATAGTATTGGTTCTCCACATAAGTACAATACTCTGCCCAGTTTATCTGATTAGAGAACAATGATGTATACTCGTATACATAACGCTGATAGTCATCTACCCCAACACGTATCAATACTCCCACCGGTGGATACTCTGGATAATAATGGATAACTATCACCGGCACTGTAAACACTTGCACATGAGGTTGTACACCTCCAACAGACCATAACCATAATCATACGGCTCATATCCAAAAACATATTCATATGGATACTGACCCTCTAGCTGTGGTTGTGCATAGTCAGATTGTCGAGAGCTCAATGTCTGAGACTGTTCATTTTGGTCCTGGCTGGAGGACCAAGTACGATGAGAGCCTCTAGAACTAGAGCCTGGATGTTCCCTAGCCTTAAACTAGTCATTTTTTCAATCCATACCTCTCATAAATGGTTTGCCTTTAGTCGACGTCCTCGTCTCGCTCCTTGGCCTTGCCCTTGCACCTACCCTAACCCCTACCCCTGCCACTGCCCAGCTGACAGGAGATATAATGTCTTTGTTGGCTCGCTTCTAGATGTGATGATGGAGCACCCTGATCCTATGTAGAATGATCAAAGGAAGCCTCAACGGTGAATGGGCTAAGAGGCCTCAGGCTCACCTCTAGTCCGACATTCCCTCCATCCCCAGGATTATCGTCGTCGCCTCTAGGCCCTCCACTACTCTCATCATCAGTGGCGTAGTCATCACCACCCTCACTAATACCATCAGAATGAGAATTAGATAATCCACCCGTCGCAATGGTTGCAGCACCCGAAGTCGTAGGATCTCTCATCAACTCAACAAATGAATCTTCACTAATGCTAGACCCCACTTCAGTAGCTACGACTCTGTCCACATCAATGCCCATCTCAGTGGCTTCCCTAGCTATAACTGTGTTCAGACGTCCATCATCCTCATCAAGAGCAGAGACCCTAACCCACTCAGAAAGTGGGTTATTCTCATCATCATTATGACCGACTTCCATCAGGTCTAAGGGATCCTGCTCCAATATTTTCTCAGTCACACTTTGCATTCCTCTGAGTCGTAGCTTCATGTTGTAGTAGCAGAATACCAACTTTTGTAGCTTTTTGTATCCAAGTCGATTATGCTGCTTGTGTGGATGAGGGCAAATGTAATCCAATTACGCTCGTATGCCGAAGATGAAGCATTTTGTGCTAGCACGCGAGTCACCAACTTTCTTAGGTTCGGGAAGTCAATCTCATACATAGACCACCAATCAACTAGCAATTAAACATGATTATCGTTAGTTTCATAAATACATTTGATGTGTAGTTAACTAGATACTTTTATATGTACAATTTGCTCACCTGGAATCATCTTACTCCTTAACTCCTGAGCAGCAATTCTACCAAAGCTCCCCCACGCATCTCTGAAGCAAACTAACTACAAAGTTTGAAAACACACTTTCTAATTATGCACAAGCCACAAAGTACTAGAATGCATTCATGCATATAAATATGCTATAGTCAAAGACGTTTTATGTTTACCTCATTCTCAAACTCTACTTTCCCCTTACACTTTGGGTCCAACCTCTCAAACACGTCATGTATGGCATTCACTAGGTCGTCCTGATTCCCTAGTTAGTTCTTGTAATCAATGTAATGGTATTTGGGGTGCAAATAGTATGCTGACATGTGAGTCATACAAAAAAAAAGCCTATCAACGGCACAATAACAATTTAATGTAAACATCTATTAAAAATAAAAGTATAAAGTTACCAGCAACATGAAGTGGATGCTCTAGTGTCTTATCCCATCAATCTTTAATAATCTTGTGGACTCACTTGTATCCACGGGGAGACACATTCGTTATTGACTCCTTCATAACCCGCATCAATTCGTACATAGAACCCATAGTCGCCACTTGTCCACGTCTACCACCCTGAGGACACCATAGATAAGCTCTAGTATGGCAGCCGTGTCACGCGCTTTATCCCAAAGTGCACTACTGAGGATGATGTCCTCAACTCTTTTCGCCAAAACAATGCGACGACCGGCATACTCTTCCCAAGATGCATCAGTGAACATTGCCTTGAGTCCAACTTTATGGGTCAACAGACTCTCCAAGGCAATGTAATTAGTCGCAAAGAGCATCGCCCCTGGCCGAACTATTTCACCACCACACGTGGCCCTCATCTTTACAAGAGTCCAACCATGGTTGTACATGAAGTTGGTGACTGTCCTTACCTCTTCAATAACAAATTTCACAGTAGGCCTCTCTCCTATGGCCTGTAGCATCACGTCTATGCAATGGACGGTGCACGAGGTCCAGTACAGCTGATACTTCTTTATAAGCATCTTCCCAGCCTTTACGAAAGCGCTCCTGTTATCAGTCACCACCTGTACTACATTCTTTATCCCTACCTCTTCTATAACACTCTTCATTTACCCATATATAAACTTTGCATCCTTTATCTGATTAGATGTGTCCACAAACTTCCAAAATATTATCCTCCCCACACAATACACCATGAAGTTAATAATGGAAAGTCTTGTAGGTTCTGTCCAGGGGCGGAGCCAAGAAATTTTCGTTGGGGGGGCAGAAATACATGTATAAAAAATTTAATGAATTTGAGGGTATGGAGCTTGGGGGTTCGGGGCGTAGCCCCCGAGAAAATTTTTTTTTGGGTAATTTCCTTTTTTTCAAGAAAATTTTGTCCCAATTATGCCCTTGAGGTCGCCACATGTGCTTATTGATACCACTTAACTGTGATTAAGATTCACCCACCTATCCTTGATTTTTAAAAATGATACCAATTATTTTTTTCTAAGGTTAAGTAGGTGAACCGTGGTGAACTAACTCCTAAGGTTAAAAAATTTTCAATATTTTTTAAAAAAACCAAAGATAAGTTGGTGAACCATGGTGATTTTAGCCATAGTTAATGGGTGTCAATAGGGACATGTGGCAACCTCAAGGCCATCACCGGACTCCATTAGGGGGCACTACATATAGGACAAAAAATTGGGGGGGGCCACTGTGTATATAAGACAAACATTTGGGGGGGCCAGCTATACTAAAAAAATAAAAAATAAAAATTAGGGAACTCACTATTTAATACTACTTGAAGTAGGAATTGCAAAAAATTTGGGGGGGCCATGGCCCCTCCCCACCCCCCTGGCTCCGCCCCTGGTTCTGTCCACCCGTCACACATAATTGTAACCCCAAAAGTTTCCCACTACGGCCTAAGGGTGTCAATATAATCTCTTACCTCCTCTGCATCTAAGTATTTTCCTATGATCTCAAATGGAGAGGGAGGCGGTACCCCTGGACTAACCCGTGTGGCCTCATCAATCATATTCTTAAACTATGGGGTCGAGGCGACGTTAGCAGGCACGAGACTATGAATAAAGAACTTCGAAACAACTGTCCCAAGCATCTCCACTAAATTTCCCCCACTCCATAGATCTTTCAACCGTCATTGTTTTGCGTTTCAATTCCTGTAAAGACTTGAATCATGAGGTGGCTCTGGGACCCTCACGCTCTGAGTGCGTCCAAACATCCTCTGACTCCCAACATCTATCTCTGTGTTACCCCTCGACCGTGATGGTCCTGCACCTGTACTACCTCTTAAACCAAGGACTGTAATTCACGCTCCTGCTGTTTTTCCCACCGACTCCGCATAGATTCCCGATAGGCCTGTCGATATGCAATCCTCTCGTCAACCCCTGTACAGTCAACTGGGTAAGCACAATCTGAATCTTCATCATCTTCCTCATCACAACTCGTGGTGGACGTAGAGGACCCCTCAATTCCATGCGAATCTCTTTCTCACGGATGGCAATCTTCTCCCTATTTTAAGCCCAAGTGGCAAGGTTCTCCTTCATTGCCTTTCTAACCTCTTATGGATAACTCGGACAGGGTGACACATCTCAATGACCCCCGACAAGATGTTGCTTTAGCTGAGTCACGCCCCCACTCTTTATCACTTTACCGCAATAATTACACACTACCCAATTTTTGTTCCCATCAACTCCTTTTCCATACAACCAACCTATGTCCGGTGCCAAAATGAAAATAGGCTGCCCAGGTTGAAACATTAATTGTTCAATATAAATGGTACATATATTTCTATGCACAATAATAATCCTGATTATCTATACCTATTAACTTATATTATCTTTTGATTTATTAATTTTTATTGTCGATTTATTTAATTAGAAAATAGGATATCCTGCACGTATATTAAATTAAATATATCTATAAAAAAAAACACTATGATATATATTTAATAAAATATATCTCTCTAAAAAATAACACAATGACATATATATTAAATAAAATAAATCCTTAAAGAGATAAACTAAACTAAAATTTTGATAAACTAAAATATATCCTTAAAAGACCAGTGTTCTTCTTTGGTTTAAAATTTTATGAATTAAAATTTTCACGCTTTTAAGGATATATTTTAAATAAGTATGACCCATTAAAAGGTGGAGAGCAATTAATGTTGAGCCTATTAAAGTAATATATACTAAATTTAAAAAATAAAATTATCAATTAAAAGATATTATCTACCCATGCAAAAATTATAAATTGTTATTTTAGTAAACATATCACATATGTAATAGAGTCCTTCTAAGTTCTAAGTCTAATAAAGAGGGTCCTTACTCCTTACCAATTACCATACTGTTAAAAGCATGAAAATTTTAATATAAAGTTTTTATTTAATAAAGTAAAATGAAGGATATTTACGTCCAAGTAAAGTTTTACAATTTTTGATTTATGAAATATTATTAGACCACTACTAACACTCTTATTTTATACAATTTTTTTTAATATCATTAGTGTGTAAATTGTTATGTATGGGAGGGGTCTCTAAAAACTAATAATAATAAATAAAAAGCTAAGAATGAAAATTATTTTTAAATAAGTACCTTTTAGTTATTATTGAATAACTAAGGTTCTTTTTCGTAAAAAACCTTTATAACAAAGCATAAATCCCTAAATCCTAAACTGTAAGATCAAGAACAAAAAAAAAAACAAAAAGAGAAGAGTGGAAGAGGACTAAGGAGAGACTCACCTCCCCGCTAGCGTCCAGCGACTGGAGAAATGGACAATCACTGCTCAGCGACGGCGACAGCGAGGTCTTCTGCTACGGCCTACGGCTAAAATCCTTCACAAATTCCTTCTTTTTTTTCTTCTTTCCTTCTTACTTCTTAGTTCTTCAAATCTTCTTTCCCATTGATTCTTGAGTTAAATAACAATGGAGTTTAGTTCACGAGTTGGTTTTAGGCTTGTAGGCTTGTTGGTGTCTTAGTGACAGTCGTCAATTTGAAACTCAGATAGTCACATTCCTTTGTCTTTCACGGTTTGACGGTCACGAGATCACTACTCTCTCTTCTTCTTTTTTTTAACAATTTTGCACGCTATATGGGATATATTGCTCAAGATATCCCATATATCGCGAGATTCCGAACGAAAAATGGTAAAAAATTATAATAATAAACAGTGACTGGCATTTCGATCGAAATTTACAAAATATCATGCGATATTTCGTAAATTTCGATCAAAATGCACGAAAAATTGTAAAAAGAGTAATTTCTAGTCTAGATGTTTCGAGACCCTCCGAAATCGAGATATCTTGTCGAAATATGCAAAATTTCGACGAAATTTTAAACCTTGGCTGGTATAATTTAATGGGCCTTTATTGTAATAGGCCTTTATTTCCCTCTTATTTTTATGTCATCTCTTCTATAGGCCTATTGCCCACCCTTGTGATAGTTTCCTAGTTAATATAAGGACCAAAGAAAGGAGGATACGATAACTTCCTTTTTTCCAAATTTCTCACCACTTCTTTATTGGTCAAGAGTGGAACGGTTTTTTGCAAGGAATGTTTCTACACTAAGTTTGGTGCATTTGGCAAAGATTTGGAGAAGTTATGAGAGTTTTTCTAGCTCTTTAAGGCACCATTTTTTCTGCTATGGGCCTATTTATCTGTTTTGTTTGCTTAGGACAGCAACTTGTATGGCCTCTTTGGTTCTTATAATGCCTATAGAAAGTGTTTTTTGATGAACTCAAGGTCTATTGGAGGTGTGACTCCATTGTTCCTCAGGTATATTGAAGTTGGATTCGAAGCAAATGTCAAATTGGAGGTGTGCCTCCATTGCTTTTTTGAAGGTTGTGAGTTTGCATAGTGTGTGTTTGACGTAATGTCAAAGACATCCCAATCCTCACATGGTACCTACAAGTGTTGGAGTGGGACATGAGGGGTCTACTTTTTCCTCCAATTTCCAATATGGTGGAAGAGGGGATAGTAAGAGGAGAACTAGGAGATAGGGTAATCGGTTTGATGATGCCAATGTTGATTAAAAAGCTAAGTTTAAATGTGATTACTACAGGTGAAAACATCATACCCGTGCTCAGTGTTGGCAACTGCACGGGAGGTTTGCCCAGAGAGGGCGTCGCCATAGCAACCACACATTCCTCATCTCCCCTGGTCATTCCTAGAGATGATGTGGAGTCTCTCTGCCGCGAAGTTGCATCCCTACGTAGAGCCATGTCCCAATTGGTAACTTCTTCCCTTACATCCACCTCATCCTTTGCTCAGTCAGGTATCTCTAGCATTGCCCCTAGTGTCTCTGTCCCATCTACTTATCCCTCTTGGATCATTGATTCTGGAGCCTCATAAAATATGACTGGTATGTCCTCCATTTTTTCTTCATATCAACTTTATTATGGGAGAGATAAAGTTCGTATTGCGGATGGTACAATGTCCTCAATTGCAGGCAAGGGTACCATACAAGTCTCCCCATCTATGCCACGGTCCACTGTTCTTCATGTTCCTAACATTAATACTAATCTTTTGTCTGTTAGTAGTATTATCAAATCCCTGAATTGTAGTGTCACCTTCTTTCTTTCTCATTGCCAATTTCAGGACCTAGTGACAAGGCGGATTATTGGTGGTGATTGTGAGAAGGATGGGATCTAATACCTAGATTCCTCTCCTGTGATACGTGCTTATCAGCCCTCTTTAAACTGAATGAGTAATTTTGACCAGTTGATGATATGGCAATTTCGTTTAGGCCATTCCTCTTTCTTGCTTCTCAACAGGTTGTTTCCTCACTTGTTTGTTTCTTTGTCCGATGTTTCTTTTCAATATGAAACTTGTGACTTTGTCAAAACATTGTAGGGTCTCGTACCCTCCAAGCACTTCTACATGCAATTTACCTTTTGAATTGATTCATGATGTCTGGGGTCCTACACCCACTACCTCTATGTTTAGGTATAAATATTTTGTGACTTTTGTTGAAGATTTTTCTCGTGCCACTTGGGTATATCTTCTTAAGTCCAAATCCAATGTTTATGCTTTTTTCAAGCTTTTCACAGGATGGTATGCACTCGATTTGATGCCAACCTTAAGATCCTTTGCTCTGACAATGGTGGGGAATACCCGAGTCCTTGTGTACCTACTTTGCCGACCATGGCATTTTTCATCAACCCACTTGTGTTCACACTCCCAACAGAATGGAGTAGCTGAACGGCAGAATCGATAACGACTCGACATCACTAGATCCCTTCTCCTTGCCATGTATGTTCATAAATACCTTTGGTCAAAAGCCTTATTGTCCGCTGCCTTTCTTATGAACAGAATGCCCTCACGGATCTGGGGCTTCAAAGCCCCCCTTGGTATCCTCTCCCCTACTTCTCCCCATTTTCCTATCTCACCCAGAGTTTTTCGGTCAGTTTGCTTTGTGCATGTAACCAAACCTAACCGCACCAAACTAAACCCTCGTGCGGTCAAATGTGTCTTTCTTGGGTATTCCCCCACTCAGAAGGGTTATAAGTGCTACAATTCCCCTTCCAAGCGAAAATTTGTGTCTATGGATCTCTCTGTCTTTGAAAAATGTCCTTCACTTTCCTCCTTTGAAAACTCCTCTATAGGGGGAGAATGTTGATGTTGAAGAGTTGTCATCCTCCTGTTCTTGTTTTTGATATTCATAATTCTCCTGCGGTTGACATTGAGAAAAAGAAACTTTTACCTCTTCCTGATTATCATGTGGTTGACATTGAGAACATGAAAGTGAGAGATTTGCAGGTTTAATCCATGCGCCCAAGAAATGTCACTTAGAGGGTATTTGAGCCTGTCCTCAAAATTCAAATCCAAAAAAAAAAAGAAATGAGAAGATGAGACCTGGGCTATTCATCCTGTTGGCAAATGTCGCCATTGCCATCACCAAAAACTGTCACTTAGAGGGTATCTGGGAGCCTCTTAGAGCACCCGACTAAGTCCCTCGGGCTGTGCAGATCACCTCATACTACAAAACGAAGAAAGCCGGGATAAATCCCGGAGAGTGGCAAACAAGGGGTAGGGACTCCAACTCAAGACCTCCGCCACTTGAGGCGTGGTCTTCGCCACAATCCCAACCCCTTATTGGTTAAGCGAAGGGGCTTGACACATTCTTCGCATTCTTAATTTTTGGGGAAATTACCATCTACAAAGTAATCATGAAAAGGGATTCTACAAATTGGATGGTAGAACTTATCCCTTATTGCCAACCTAGGCCATCGACTAGGTATGATTTATAACAGGTGATCTTGATAGTGGACACCAATGTTGTTTAACACCAAAAAGAGGCACAACAAATGAATTCCTATTTGAAGGAACACAAGGGACATCCAAGGTTTCCTCATGCTAAATAAAAAAGCAAAAAAAGAATTTGAGAGATGAAATAAAAAGATCTCACTTCTTATCTTGTAATATTGTGCTTGATTCCAAAGCATCAACTGGTAGATCAAGAGCCATCTTTCCAAGACATTTACCATCCTCGGTAGATAATCCTTCATTTCTGCCCTTTATCTTTTTTCGCTTCCTCTTACTTTTAAGGACTGAAAAATCATTAACTTTCCTGCACAGCCCAACAAAGCCCACTGCATAAGGATAAAATGAAGGAAGGAATGTATATAAATAGATAGCTTTGAAATAAAAATTTAAACCAAAGAGGACTTCTCACTGTTTATCATTAGGTTGATTCTCCTGTTTATCTCCAATAATATTCATATCAATAACCCTGTGCAACAAGAAAAAGAATTGACTAAAGTCACAATCCCTGCATAAACGCATCTTCAATAAATTCACATCTGATGCCAAAGAAAGGAAAGAGAAGATAAGACCTGGGGTATTCATCCCTTTTGCCAATGTCACCACTGCTATCAGCAATAGCTTGATTCGGCTGGTTGCAAACTCCATCTTCAAAGATCATTAACCCAGTGACCTTTTCATTCCTTTTCTTCTTCAACTTCTCACTTTGTCCAGCTCCAACCCCAGTAGATGGCACTAATGCATCACAAGTTTGGTCACCGATCCTACATGCGCTGACCAATGAAAACATAAGAGAATTCACTACGATTAATCTAATAAAGACATCCCTTTTGAAATTCAAATCTAATATTGAAGAAAGAAAAGAAAACATGAGACCTCAGCGTAGACTCATCTTGAAATTCAAATCTAACACAAAAGAAAGAAAAGAAAATAAAAGATGAGACTTGGGACATTCATCCTTTATGTAAACATCACCATTGCTACCACCAATAGCTTGATTCTGGTTCTTGCTAACTCCATATTTAAAGATCAATAATTCCGTGACGTTTTCATTTTTTTTTTCAACTTCCCACTATGTGTAGCCCCAACTTCAGTAGATAGCACTGAGGCATCACAAGCAGTGTTACCTACGCACTTAAGTTTTTCCAAATTTTGTCGTGCTGACACCTTGACACATCACTTCTCGGAATGTGCTTATACTGTGTCATGGCGACATAAACATTATGCTTAGCCACGTAACGCTTCAAGTACGTCATTCCATTTTTAAAATACAATATATTTATATATATATATATGCACACATATATTTTATTCTTTGTATGAGTATTTTCTGATAACTTTGGTACATACCTTTTTAAAAAATAAAAATAACGACAACTGTCCCCCTCTGTTCTTATAAATTTCTCTATATTTTTGAGTTATAATAAATTCACATATAAATAATCATTTTCAAAAATCTATACGTCTGCCGCCGTTTTGGGATTTCTAGAGCATGTCATACCGAACACCTTTAGACACTTGCACCCATACCACGTGCCTAGGTGACACTGATCACAAGGATGGCCTCTTATCATACTTGCACTGATCAAAAAAAACTAACATAAGCTCCTTAATATAAATATTAAAAACATAGAAATAATAGGCAGGAGCAAAACCCGCATTGGTAAGCAATGCCGAAATAGATTCCCATATTGAGTATAAAAGTAACCCGACAAAATAAGAACATCAAGGTGAAGACAATCTATCAGATAGATAGTTAAGGAAAGGCTTCTCACTCATTATCATTACATAGCTCATCATCATAATAAAATTAGTAGTGTGTGCGTGAGAGAGATCTGGAATATGTAGATAGCTGCTTTTGAAAATATTTCGTGTAGAAGTGGATTTATCACTTATTATCATTAGGTAGATTCACCTGTTCGTCTCCAAAAGCATTCATATCAACAATCTTGTGGATAAGAAAACAGAATTGACAATAGTCACTACTACAAAAAGATCCCAAAGAACGAAGAAAAAAGGTGAGACCTGGGATATTCATCCTGTTTGCAAATGTCACCATTGCTATGACCAATAATAGCTTGATTCTGGTTATTGTTAACTCCATCTTCAAAGATCATTAACTCTGATTAGTTCATTCTTTTTTTTCTCCAACATCCCACTATGTTTAGTCCAAACCTCAGTAGATGACACCGAGCCATCAAGACGGTCATATATCCTACTAGTAATCATCAAATCAACACAAAAGGAAAAAAAATACTAAAATAAGCTCCGTAAATATAAATACTTGTATCCATGTAAGAAGGTCGAAATAGATTTCCATCTCAGATACAAAAAAAGTAATCAGACTGAATAGGAATAAAATCCAGGCGCAGACAATTTTTTTGAACATGGAAAGCTGGGGTTAAAGCGGACCCCGATCAGATTTATTAAAAATAAAAAAAAAAAGACTCAATAAGGGGAGGAAGGAGATACAAGGTTACCACAGGGCCAGCCAACGGGCCTTCCAAAGGCAGCAACACACAAAGATATAGGTACAAGGCACAAGACCCAGACGCAAACAAACCCAAAAACCAAATGGAAAGAAAGCCCAAATACAAGAGCTTTCACCTCTCAAATACATACAAATAACGAGGGCCCCACGACACCCTATGGGCCCCAGTAGGACACGGAATCAGCTTGTCGACAGGGGACTCGTAATGTACAAACTGCATGAGGAATTTTAGCATTCTTGTGGCGAAGAGGAGGGGCAAACCTACACGCTGATAACTGAAGTTGCTCTTCCTATTAAAGATTTTGGGCCAAGGACGGAAAAGACTTTTGGTTAAAGAAGAGGGGAGGGGTATGCATAGGCTTCAGACCCTTCAGGAAGCCATAAATGAGAAGCAGAGTTCCAAGACAGCCAATATAATGTGGTACAACCACGAAATCCTCTTGATTTATTCGTCTTCTTAAGACAACCACTCCCCTACTAACAGATGCCTAGCCACGCAAGCGGTCACACATCCACTCAAGGAAAACTGACAAGAGTCAGCCAACACAAGTCAAACCATTCAACACCATTGACACATTTTTTTTCTCCTATTTTTATATATTTCACCCCCAAAATAAAATGAAGAAAACCTCCAATAATCAGAAATACCCAAATAAATAATTGAATTTTCAACAAATATCGATCAAACCAAGAGAATCAAGGGCATTAGACAAATAATTAATTTTAATCTTCTGTTGAATGAATAAAATCTGAAATATAAAGATTGTCAAACAGAAAACTGATAACAAGAGAGAATGTTGGTTAATGAAAAGTGATGACGAATTGAGAATGTGGAGAGCTGATGGGTAGTCGAGAAGAAGTCAATTAAAGAATCAAGGAATTATGAATAGGGTACACATATAAGAATATAGCAAACTTCTAAATATAATAATGGTGTGTAGTCATCAATTATTAGGGTGCACATTACACCACTCATAAATAAACTATCAGTGCTCCAAGTCTCTTATCCCTATCATCTACACTTATTCCACCTTTCTACTTTCTTTTTTCTGCTTTTTTTCTTCTTTCACAATAACATAGAGAAAACACTAGGGCATCGATCAGTTTTATCAAGTGTGGGTGTAATACGGCAATGATCCATTCGGGAAGTACGGGGGTTATACGGCAAAAGTATGGAAAAATTTTAAAATTTTAATAGTTATAAATAAATATGAATCATGATACTAACTATTAGCAATTATTTAACATAGAATATGTGTTTAACAAAGTAAAAGTACAACAAAAATACAGATATTATACGGCGATGCACATATAATACGTAATATGGAAAAAATACACCATTTTAAATGGCAACCACCCCACTAAAAGTATTATACGGCTATTAAACGGGTATTTGGGGGAGAGAGATATCTGTGTGTTTTTGTCTCCTCGTGTAGGGAAACAGGTTAGTACGTAGGTTTGCAAGTGAAGACTATTCTGAATCCGTCTGTGGTATGAACAAACAATGCTGGCAAATTAAGGAAAACAATAGAAAAGTGTATAAACAATAGATACTATACAGCCATTTAGGGACCTGTCCTCAAAATTCAAATCCAAAAAACAAAAAGAAATAAGAAGATGAGACTTGAGGTATTCATTCTGTTGGCAAATGTCACCATTGCCATCACCAAAAAATGTCACTTAGAGGATATTTGTGCCTCTTAGAGCACCCGAATAAGTCCCTCTGGCCGTGCAGATCCCTTCATACTACACAACGAAGAAAGCCGGGATAAATCCCGAAGGGAGGCCAACAAGGGGAAGGGACTCTAACTCAAGACATCCACTTCCTGAGGCGTAGTCTTCGCCACTAGCCCAACCCCTCGTTGGTTAAGGGAAGGGGCTTGACACATTCTTGGCATTCTTAATTGTTGTGGAAATTTCCATCTACAAAGCAATCATGAAAAGGAATTCTACAAATTGGATGGTAAAACTTATCATGTTCAGCTTATTGCCAAGCAAGGACATCTACTAGGTTTGATTTATAAAAGTTGATCTTGCCGGTCGACACCAATGTGTCTAACACCAAAAAAAGGCACAAGCCACACAACAGATGAATTCTTATTTAAAGGAACATAAGGAACATCCAAGGTTTCCTCATGATAAACAAAAACTAAAAAAAGAATCTGAGAGATGAAATAAAAAGATCTCACTTCTTATCTTGTAATATTGCGCTTGATTCCAAAGCATCAACTGGTAGATCAAGAGCCATGTTTCCAAGACATTTACCATCCTCACTAGATAATACTTCATGTCTGGCCTGTATCTTTTTTCGCTTCCTCTTAATTTTGGGGACAGAAAAATCATTAAATTTCCTGCACAGCCCAGCAAAGTCCGACTGCATAAGGAAAAAATGAAGGGAACAAACAACCTTATATGGAAGGTATGTATATAAATAGATAGCCTCGAACAAAAATTTCAAACCAAAGAGGACTTCTCACTGTTTATCATTAGGTTGGTTCTCTGGTTTATCTCCAATAATATTCATATCAATAACCCTGTGCAACAAGAAAAAGAATTGACTAGTCGCAATCATATACATGTCCCTGCATAAACTCAGCTTCAATAAATTCACATCAAATACCAAAGAAATGAGAGAGAAGATAAGACCTGTGGTATTCATCCCGTTTGCCAATGTCACCAATGCTATCACCAATAGCATGATTCTGCTGGTTGCAAATTCCATCTTCAAAGATCATTAACTCAGTGACCTTTTCATTCCTGTTCTTCTTCAACTTCCCACTTTGTCCAGCTTCAACCCCAGTAGATGGCACAGAAGCATCACAACTTTGGTCACCTATCCTACGTGCACTGATCAAATGAAAGCACAAGAGAATTGACTACGGTTAATCCAACACAGACATCCCAGGGTAGACTCATCTTCGAAATTCAAATCTAACACTGACAAAGGAAAAGAAAACATGAGACCCCAACATAGAGTTATCTTCGAAATTCAAATCTAACACAAAAGAAAGAAAAGAAAAGATGAGATTAGGGACATTCATCTTTTATGTAAATGTCACCATTGCTATCACCAATAGCTTGGTTCTGGTTGTTGCTAATTCCATCTTGAAAGATCATTAATTTCGTGACTCATTATTTTTTTCAACCTCCCACTATTCTAGCCCCAACTTCAGGAGATAGCACTAAGGCATCACAAGCAGTGTTACCTAAGCACATTAATTTTTCCAAATTTTGTCGTGCCGATACCATGACACGACAGGACACTCCTTGGTACGTGCTATATTGTGTCATGGCGACGTCAACATTATGTTTAGGCACGTAGCGCTTCAAGTACGTCATGTCATTTTAAAAATAACACACACACACACACACAAACACACACACACACACACACATATATATATAGATATCTATTTATAAGATTTCTACAGATTTTTTGTGAAATTGTGTAGCCTTTTCAGTAACATAGAGGAAACTTAATACGAGAGCGGTGGCAGCACCAACAATGATCAATATGTACGTCTCTCTCTAGTTTTCTCCTGTCTATTCTCCATATGAGTATTTTCTTAGAACTTTGGTATATAGTTTTTTTGAAAAAAAAATTTGGGACAAGTGTTCACCTCTCTCTATTCTAATTAATTTGTCTATATTTTTTAGTTATAATATATTCACATATATATATAACTATTTTCAAAAATCAATGGGTCCGTGCCACCGTTTTGGGATTTCTAGAGCCCATACCGAACACCTTTCGACAACTACACGCTTGGAACCCGTACCAGGTGCCTAGTTGACACTAATCACAAGGATGGTCATATATCATACTTGCACTGATAAAAAAAACCTAAATAACATAAGCTCCTTAATATAAATAGTATAAAACGAAAAAAAAACAAAATAGGAAGGAGCAACAACCACATTGGTAAGCAATGCCGAAATAGATTCCCATATTAAGTATAAAAGCAACTCGACAAAATAAGAACATCAAGGTGAAGACAATCTATCAGATAGATGGATAGATAAATAAATAGAGAAGAAAAGGCTTTTCACTCATTATCATTACATAGCTCATCATCATAATATAATTAGTGTGTGCGTGAGAAACATCTGGAAGGCATACATATGTAGATAGCTGCTTTTGAAAAATAATTCGAGTAGAAGTGGATGTCTCACATATTATAATTAGGTAGATTATCCTGTTCATCTCCAAAAGCATTCATATCAATAATCATGTGGATAAGAAAACAGAATTGACAATAGTCACTACCATATATCGATCCCAAAGAAAGAAGAGTAAAGGTGAGACCTGGAATATTCATCCTGTTTGCAAATGTCCCCATTGCTATGACCAATAGCTTGATTGTGGTTGTTGCCAACTGCATCTTCAAAGATCATTAACTCCGTGATTTCTTCATTCTTGTTCTTCTCTAGCATCCCACTATGTTCAGCCCCAACCTCAGTAGATGGCACCGAGGCATGAAGATGGTCATATATCCTACTTGTAATAATCAAATGAAAACAAAAAGGGAAAAAAAAAACTATCAAACATAAGCTCCTTAAATATAAATATTATTATCCATGTAAGAAGGCTGCAATAGATATCCATCTCTAATACAAAAAAGTAACCAGACTGAATAGGAATAAAATCAAGGTGCAAACAATTTTTTTGAACGAGAAAAGCTGGGGTTGAGGTGGACCCTGACCAGATTTAATCAAAATATAAGAAGAGAGACAATAAGGGGAGGAAGCAGATAAGAGGCTACCACAGGGCCAGCCAACGGGCCTTCCAGAGGCAGCCACAGCAAAGACATAGGTACAAGGCACAAGACCCAGACGCAAACAAACCCTAAAACCAAATGGAAACAAAGCCCAAATAAGAGCCTTCACCTCTCAAATACAGTCAAATAACAAGGGCCCTACGACACCCTACGGACCCCACTAGGACACGGAATCACCTTGTCGCCAGGGGACTAATAATCTCCAACCGCCTAAGGAATTTTAGCATTCTTTCGGTGAAGAAGAGGGGGATACCTACACGCTGATAACTAAAGTTGCTCTTCACATTCAAGATTTTGTGCCAAGGGCAGAAAAGAATTGTGGGTTAAAGAAGAGGGGAGGGGTATGCAAACTTGCATAGGGTTCATACCCCTCAGGAATCCAGTAATGAAATCCATAGTTCCAAGACAGCCAATTTAATGTGGTACATTCACTTGGCTGGGAAATCCTCGTGATTTATTCGTCTTCTTGAGACAACCACGTCCGTACTAACAGGTTCCTCGTCTTCTTGAGACAACCACTTCCCTACTAATGGGTTCCTAGCCACACGAGCGATCATACATCCAGTCAAGGAAACTGACAAGAGTCAGCCAACAGAAGCCAAACCATTTTGCAAATTGCTTGATAAGGTTGAAGTCGCCAAGAAAGAAATTAAAGCCTTTGCCATCAGGACAAGCTCAGGAAGGCTCCAGACATCCCAACACATGAAGAATTGTGTGGGCAGGAAAATATAGGTTTTCATCGTGATTTGATGACCATATACGACAAAATTATATACCTGCCCATAATTTCCCTTCAGTTGTGCCAACAAAGCCGCCTTGATGGTCTTCATCTTCTTCACAGATAGAGGGTTGTTGTTGAAACATGAAAATGAGTATTTCCACATGTTATCAAATGAATCGTTCAGGTCACAAGGACTCACCACCTATGCTGACAGTTAGCTGAATCTTGCGGACGGCTCCATTGCAGGCACCCTCAAACGGTTGTGTTTCTCTTTTATACCAAAATCCTTCAAGTCACAAGGACCACCCCCCCCCCCTTTTTTTTTTGTGTTTCACCGTCAAACGGTTGTGTTACTCCATTGCAGGAATCCTTCAGGTCACAAGGACTCCCCCCCCCCCCTCCTCTCTGTGTTTCTCTTTAATTCGAAAATCCACAGATGATTGTCTTTCCTGAGGTCTCATAGATGGGTGATTTTCCTAAGAGCCTTTAATGATTGGGTAATTTTCCAGAGGCCCTCGGATGGGTGACTTTCGTGAGGCTCCTCAATGAGTGATTTGCCTGAAGAATGGTTAGTCCTTGGTCGCAAGGCGCGCTTTGTAAGACCACAGACGGGTGATTTTCCTAACCAGATGGGTGATTTTTCTGAAGAATGGTAAGTCCTTGGTCGCAAGAATAGTTACAAAGTTCTCCGATTTTTTCAAAAAGTCCTGAATAGTACTCGGCTTTCTCATTGAACAATTAATTCAAAAAGTATTCACGACTTCTAGAAAAAAAAACAACTTTATCAAAAAGTCCTGAATTTTGCGAATTATCACAGCTTTTTGAAAAAAGTCTCGAATAAATATTTAATATATGAAATATATTTGTTTATAATTTTATAATTACTAATCCTTTTTTTTAATATTTTTTACCACATATTTTCCTGATTTATTTCTAAATTTTTCAATAAAAAATGTTAAATGCTTTTAATAAGTAAATTGATCTTCCGGACCTCATCAGGCCAGTCTTTTGAGGAGTATTAGTCAAGGCACTTATCATTGGTATCATAGCCAGACACCACGTCACGAGTTCGAGTCACGAAAAGGGCTAACTAGGAAGGGATATGGAAAAAAGGCCGGAGAAGTGCCCCACCTAAAAGTATTATACGGGTATTTGGTAACTGTAACGGATAAAATTCGTATTTCAGCTCAGCGTTGAGGGACGAGCTCGTTTTTGTCGTTTTGTTCACGAAAGTGACACGTGGACACAAGTTGGGGTCACGTGCTTAGAATATCGGGGTCACACGTTGTCCGATGCACAACGATCCCGTTGTGCGCATTACGACGTCTTTGTTCTCTTGCAAAACAACGTTTCCGTTGTGACTTTGACGACGTGCTCGTTGTCTAAAGCACAACGTGAACGTTGTGCTCTTGACAACGTCGTTGTCGTTGCGCGAACAACGAGACCGTTGTCTCACTGACAACGAGGTCGTGCTGTGTTTTGAGGCATCTACGCCGTAACCGAGCTTGGGTCAACAACGAGACCGGCTCGTAGGAGGAAGTGATCAGGAGGCGATCAATGATCCCGACAAGCGTGCCGAACGCGCCGTTTCGTGCCGAAAGCACTGTCTTGGCATTTAATGCTGGTCACTTCTGCGTACCGACCGATCCCGTCCGATTGGACTTTTAGGAGGCTCTCACGTGTAGTGCAACCGGCGGCAGATATATCTCAGATATTTGGCAATGAGTGCACAGACACGTGGTATGGACACCTATGGCCATCCATGGTCATCGATGGCCATACCAGCCTTGCCCTATAAAAACCCCGTGATTTTTAGTGCACAAGACCCCGGATCATTAACCCAGATCCGAGAACACGTGTTCAGTGCTCCTAGTGCCTTGAGTATTTTTCAGTGTTTGTTCTTGTGCTTACGGTTCACCATCTTCTACCCCTACTGACTTTACCATCGGAGTACAGGTCAGGGTGCCACACCCTCCGTTCCAACCTTCTACCAGTAAACCAGGACGTGGAAGTAGCTGCTGCTGACGCGTGTCCGTGCGGTATTTTTTCCCCTCACAAAATTGGCGCCGTCTGTGGGAATTAATAAACGGACCCCCCTTTTGCTCTCTGTGATTATGGCAGATCAGTCAGAAGTGTTCGGGCATGAGGATCAAACCCCTCACGCCACTTCTTTCATACCTTCTGTTGTGCACAATCCTGGAGTCAGTCCTTCGTCTGGGCAACCAGAGAGGACCGTGCCTCCCCTTGCTGAGCTCTCTGTTTCAGATCACGTCTTGGCGATGCTGCAAGTGCAGCAGTCTGTTCTGGATCAAATTACCAGGCAGCAACAGTTGATGCAAACAAGGCTGGAGGCGTTCGAGCATAGCAGGCTCGAGGTGGAGGAGGTGCCACTGCAGAGGCCTTCCTTGAGACGTCAGTTTGACTTCTCTTCTTCTCCTTCTGCCCCGGAGAACCGTGAGACCAGGTTTGTGCTTCTTCCTACTGAAGAGGATGTAAGGCAGCCTCCGGTTCGGGCAGAGCAGAGCATCCCTTCGGATCGTGTGGATTTCAGAGAAGGAGCAGGAAGAGAGGACCTGAGAGTGGGTACCGGAGGTGCAGACACCCAGAAGACTTAGGTAACAGCCAAGGAGGTGGAGGCTTTAATCGGTGCTCGTGTTAAAAGCATGAAGGGAGGGATTCCTGACCACTTTGCTCAGTCAGCAAAGGAGAACGTTGAGAACTCTCCTTTCACGGATGCCATCAACCAGTCCAATACTTCTTCCAAGTTCATAACTCCGATCTTCTCCATGTACACTGGAAAGACGGACCCGGAGGAGCATTTGTTTGACTTCAAGCATGCGATGGCTGTTCGCAACCCAGATGATGATCTTTATTGTAAGGCTTTCCCCAACAACCTGTCGGGAGCAGCATCGAAGTGGTTTCAGAACTTGCCTCCTGGTTCCATCAGCAACTTCTCAGAGCTCAGGTCGGCCTTTATTGATCGCTTCATCATCAATAAGAAGAAGAAGGCAGGTGCAGATACTCTCTTCTCCTTGAGGATGAAGCCGGCCGAATCCTTGAAGGACTTCATTTCGCGTTTCACCGATGAAGTCCACGATATTGACAAGGTTGACGAAGCAAGCTGCATCGCCGCTTTCAAGAATGCTATCCCCAAGCATTCCGAGCTCTACAAGTCCTTAGCTCTTGACTATCCTGTCAAGATGGACGAGTTGATGGTACGTGCCACCAAGTACGGGAGGTACGAGGAGGACGTATCCGTCGTGTCAGTACCGAAGCCCAGAGCGAGAGCGGTGGATGTCATGGAGAGGGCACACCGATCATCGAAGAGGAAGGAGAAGAAGCAGCAACACGAGTCTTCATCATCTGAGGACTCGCCACCGAGGAAGCGCAAAGAGAAAGTTGTGTATGTGACCCAGCGGGATCAGCCGGATCGGCGCCCGCTGGAGAGAAATTTTAACCAACATCAGAGCAGGACGGAGAGGCGTCCTAACGACCAGCAGGCGAGGCAGCAGTATCAGCCACGCCAAGTGCAGCCTCAAGTACAGCACGAGAGAGGCGTACAGCCTAGTGAGAGGCGATCTTTTGCAGATCAGGCACCGCGCATCAATTTCACAGTCAGCCCGGCGACCATTATGAGGTCAATGGAGGATCAGCCATACTTTGAGTGGCCGGCGAGGGCGGTGCCGGATATTACATCGGGACCACGGGTGCATGAGTACTGTCACTATCACAAGTGCCGTGGTCATCTCACCAACCGATGTCGTATTCTGAGGGAATACTTAGAGAGGCTTGTTCAGGAGGGGTACTTGGGAGAGTATCTCGCTCCTGACAACGGCGGTGCAGAGCGTACCAGGGAGTCGGTGTCCCAATCTCGTGGAAGAGAACCCGCCAATAATCTCAGTACCAGTGGAGGAGTTTCCTTGGGCACGATCAATGTCATTTACCGCGTGCACACGCCGGAAACTGATGTGGAGAGGAACTTCAGGGCGAAGGCCAGGAAGCTGTCTCATGAGGCCGCAGTGTGCCAGGTGCGAGTGCCTAGCAGAAGCGTTGAGCAGGCACTCACCTTCACTGATCGTGATCTGGCAGGAGTGATCCGACCTCACTATGATGCTCTTGTTCTCACCATGAGAATAGGAGACTTCGACATCAAGAGAGTGCTCGTGGATTCGGGGAGTGGAGCGGACATCTTGTACCTTAATGCTTTCACTCAGATGAAGCTGGACCCTTCCGTCCTCATCCCTGCTCAGACTCCCTTGTATGGATTTGATGGCAGCTCGATGAAGCCTGTAGGCGACGTTGTCTTGCCCGTTGCGGCTGGACCCGTTGTCCTCCAGACCAGGTTTTCCGTTCTGGATGCGTCATCACCGTACAATGCCATCTTGGGTCGCTGGTGGACCCATGAGATGAAGGCTGTTCCGTCCTCGTACTACCAGGTGTTGAAGTACCCAACACAGGACGGGCCTCGGGAGATCCGAGGTGATCAGTTGGCTTCGCAGAAGTGCGATTTTCCAGCTTCCGTTGTGCCTTCGTAGCAGTTACAGGTCGTTCCCGTTGTGGAAGAGAGTTCGGAGACATTGTTGTGCAGACCTTCCGTCGAGCCCACGAAAGCCGTCAATCTGGGAACAGAGGAAGAGCCAAAGGTGTTGCAGGTCGGGACGAGCTTGACAACGGAGGAGGAGCTCGAGTTACTGAACTTCCTTAAGCAGAATCCTGATGTCTTTACATGGTCTCACAAAGACATGACTGGCATCGATCCGAGTGTTATCTGCCATCACCTCAATGCTGATCCTGTCATCCCTCCAGTGAAGCAGAAACCTCGGAGGCTTGCTCCAGCTTATCATGATGCAGTGAATGAGGAGATTGACAAGCTGATCCAGTTCGGGTTCATTCAGGAGGTGCAGTATCCTGACTGGATAACCAATGTTGTGGCTGTGCCTAAGAAGAACGGGAAGGTGAGAGTCTGCATTGACTTCACTGGTGTCAATAAGGCGTGCCCCAAGGACTTTTTTCTCATGCCAAGGATAGACAGGCTCATCAATGCCACTGCCGCCCACGAGATGTTGTCCTTCATGGATGGTTATTCGGGCTATAACCAGATCCTCCTGGCGGAAGCAGATCGGGAGAAGACCACCTTCATAACGGAGCGAGGTTTGTTCTGTTATCGGGTGATGCCTTTTGGCTTGAAGAATGCAGGTGCCACCTATCAACGTCTGATGAATCTCATGTTCGGGTCACTCCTTGGCAAGACGGTTGAAGTGTACATCGACGATATCGTTGTGAAGAGTCGAGTACGAGGTACTCTGGTGGCGGACCTTGCTGAACCTTTCTCTGTGCTGCGATCTTTCAATCTGAAGATCAACCCAGAGAAGTGCACCTTCGGAGTCACCTCGGGGAAATTTTTGGGTTATCTTGTGAGTCAGCGGGGGATTGAAGCTAATCCAGCTCAGATCCGTGCTTTGCTGGACATGCCAGAACCCAAGTCGAAGGAGATTCAGAAGCTGACAGGTCGGATTGCTGCGCTCAACCGGTTTATCTCCAAGTCATCCGATCGTTGCAAACCTCTGTTCGAGCTGTTGAGGAAGGACTCCATTTTTGCGTGGACCCCAGAGTGTTCCCGAGCTTTCCTTGCCTTGAAGGAGTATTTAGGCTCAGCTCCTATCCTTTCGGTGCCAGAGCCAGGTGAAGTCTTATATCTCTATTTGTCTGTTTTAGAGCAAGCCCTTGGTTCCGTCCTGGTGAGAAGCTGTGATGGCGTGGAGAAGCCTGTCTACTTCATCAGCAAGACCTTTCTCAAAGCAGAGTGCAACTATAGCAAGCTCGAGAAGGTGTGTCTGGTTCTTGTCTTTTCTGCAGAGAAGCTTCGTCCGTACTTCCATGCTCATTCTATCGTTGTCATCACAACGTATCCTTTGAAAGCCGTACTGGGACGTCCCGAGCTGGCGGGGAGGATGTCAAAGTGGGCAGTAGCTCTGAGTGAGTTCGATATCCAGTATCGGGCCAGGAGTTCAGAGAAGGGGCAAGCGATGGCGGGTTTTCTTTCTGATTTCCCTGTGGAAGAGGAGGCAGAGGACATGGTTGTTAGTCTACGGGAGCTCCCAATTGAAGTTGACAACGGAGATGCCGTTGTGGAGGGGGTCGAATCGTCAGAATGGAGCGGGTGGCTGTTGTACGTGGACGGGTCTTCCAATTTCAGTGGTTCGGGACTGGGTATTGTGCTTATAAGTCCGGACAACATCAAAGTTCAGAAGATGTCACGCCTCGGGTTCACTGCCTCTAACAACGAAGCTGAGTACGAAGCCTTGCTCCTTGGATTGGAGAGCGCACGAGAGTTGCAGATCTCCACGTTGAGAGTGTTTTGTGATTCACAGCTCGTGGTGAATCAGGTGAATGGTGTTTATGAATGCAAGGACGATCGGATGAAGCAGTATGCTACTCTCGTTCGTTCGTTGTGTGAAACATTCACCATTGTGGAGATTAGGCACACCCGGAGGGATGAGAACAGGCATGCTGATGCTTTGGCGTATCTAGCTTCCATGGTGCAGGCTGACGAGCCCAGGGCTATTCTGATGGAGTTTCAAGAGTATCCTTCGATAACTCTTCAGGCACAGCGAGAAGTGTTCTTTGTCAATCCAGTCCCGAGCTGGATGACAGGGTTGGTGGCTTATCTGAAGGACGGAGTTCTCCTTATCAGTGTGAAGGAGTCGAGACGCATTCAGTTCAAGGCATCTCGTTATACCTTGGTGCAAGGAGAGTTGTACAGAAAATCTTTTGGCGGACCTCTGCTGAAGTGTGTTCATCCCGTAGACGTGGAGAGAGTACTTGCTGAGCTGCATGAAGGTATATGTGGCATTCATTCGGGCGGGAGAACCATTGCCCATCGAGCTCTGGGGCAAGGTTACTTCTGGCCTTATATGCAGGCCGATGCTCAGAAGTACGTGAAGAGGTGCAGCCAGTGCCAGCGGTTTGCTCGCTTGATTCATGCTCCAGCTCAAGAGCTCAGCACTGTATCACAACCTTGGCCATTTGCGCGGTGGGGACTTGATATTGTGGGACCTTTCCCGAGGGCCCCAGGGAATCTGATCTTTCTTCTAGTAGCAACCGACTACTTCTCACGGTGGATTGAAGCCGTTCCCCTTGCACGTATCAGAGAACAAGAGGTGAAGAAGTTCTTGTGGGAGCACATCATCTGCAGATTTGGCATACCGCAGTCTATCGTTACTGACAACGGGAAGCAGTTCTCAGGACGACTGATTGCCGACTTTTGCAGCGAGCTGAAGATCAAGCACGTCTTCTCTTCCCCTTATTATCCTCAGGGGAATGGATTGGCCGAGGCAGCCAACAAGAATATTCTCAATGCCTTGATTCGAAGATTCGAAGGGGAAGTGGACCACCAAGCTGCACAACGTTTTGTGGGGGTACAGAACGACTCCAAGGAGCCCTACCAATGAAACTCCTTTCTCTCTAGCGTACGGCATGGAGGCTGTCATTCCCACAGAGATCAGTTTGCCTACAGTGCGTTCTTGGCACAGCAAGAAGAAGGATGGAGAGAAAGATCAGAACACAGTACTCATGGCTATTCATCTTGACCTGCTAGAAGAGAAGCGAGAAGATGCCAGCATTCAGATGAGGAGGTACCAGCAGCGACTGAGGAAAGCCTACAACAAGAAAGTACAACGGAGAGTGCTACAGGTCGGTGATCTCGTCCTCCGAAGAGTGTTCCAGAATACGAGAGAGCTTAACAGTGGCAAGTTGGGACCCAACTGGGAAGGGCCCTATATCGTAGAACGATTAGGAAGTCCTGGAGTCTGCTACTTGAAAGACTTGCAAGGTAACCTCATCTCGAAATCTTGGAACATCATGAATCTGAGGCAATTCTTTCAATAGAATCTGAGATATGCTATTTACATGCATCGTTGTGCTTACAAGTTTTTCAGTGATCTTACATAATCATAATGCTCATATTTCAACATGTGATTTGCTATATTATGTGCCTGCTCGTTGTGTGCCCGTTCATTGTCTATACTGTTCCCTGTCTGGTTCATCAGTGTAATATTGTGAATGTTTTGCAAGTAATTCAAATAAAGTTTTGACCGAACAACGTACTCATGACGAACACGAGTGGCTTATATAAGGATGTCATCTGAGCAAATCGAGTGGTTTAACCTAAAGACATCTTCTGAGCATGTGCTTCGGAACTGAGTTACATTGCGTTCGTCCTATGAATTTTATTTGTCAGATTGCATTCACAGTGAATTTCGCGAATGATGTGTCTTGATCAGTGCTTGCTCGCAATGCTTGTTCATAAGTGATTTTTCGTAGTGTTTTGCTCATGGTGAACGATCGTAGTGCTTTGCTCATGGTGAACGATCGTAGTGCTTTGGTCATGGTGAACGATCGTAGTGCTTTGCTCATGGTGAACGATCGTAGTGCTTTGGTCATGGTGAACGATCGTAGTGTTTTGCTCATGGTGAACGATCGTAGTGCTTTGCTCATGGTGAACGATCGTAGTGCTTTACTCGTAGTGAACGATCGTAATGCTTTACCCGTAGTGTTAGCTCGTAGTCCTTTGATCGTAGTACTTAATCGTAGTGCTCTTCTAGTAGTGCTTGTTCGTTGTGCTTTGATCATAGCGCTCTACTCATAGTGTTCTGCTCGTAGTGTTTTGATCAAAATAATTTATTTAGTGTGCAACAGTTATAATTACCACGAATATTCAAACATTCACATAGCGAGGCACCGTATTAACATCGGTGCAGTGAACTGTGAAAAATCATTCAATTACTCATGTTGTGTTCTTTCTTATTCTGTGTGCATGCGTTGTACTATGTTACGAGGTGAAAAGAAGTGCAAACATGGGAAAGAGGAGCGATCCATTCATATCAAAGGCCCTTTTCTGGGCAATTACAGTGATTACCTCCCACCAGAAAAAGAGAAAAGGAGAATTTACATCGACGAAAGAGAGAAGCAGAAACATAGGAAGGAGCAAGGGATCAGAAGAGCGGGAGATCAGAGGGACAGCAGGTCAGACGAGCTCAAGGTCAGCCTCTGTCGCCGTTGTAGCAGGGGCAGGAGTAGAGGCTTCAGCAACAGGGGCTTCCACAGGAGTAACTTCATCGGCAGCAGGAGGAAGCTCTGGAGCAGCAGGCTCGGAGTATGGCTCGGCAGGGAGAGGTGCAGGACCTTCAAGAAAATGAGGCAACTCGACGCCTTGCACCTCGGGCTCGTTGTCGAGCTCAATCAGTTCTTTGCTCTGAAGCTCGGAGAACGTGGTGGAGTCCTCTTCATTGTCTTCCTTCAGGCGGCCTTGCTGGCGAAGCGAGTCTAGAACCTCTTTCTCGGTCTCAGCACGATCTTCATCCAAGAGCGTGTCCAGCTGAGACTGATAATACTGCTGCAGTCTCAGGGTCACGGACCTCTCGGTGTCCTCCTGAGTTTTCTTGGCCTCCTCGAGCTCCTCTGCCAGTGCCGACCTGGCTGCCTCAATTTCCTCCAACTGTCTACCCAAAACTTGGGAGACATGCTCCAGCTCGCTGATGCGTACAACAGCATTCTCTATCTCTTGCTTGGCCTTCTTTTCGGCCTCCTTTGCTGCTCGTGCCTCAGCTTCGGCCTTTTCCCGTACCTTGGTGGCAGTGCCTAGCCTTACCTCAGCACGAGTCGTGTCAGCCTTGGCTTGAGACAGATCAAAGTCTGCCTTGAGTCTCTCTTCAGCGAGAGTCTTCTCCAGCATCTCCGTCCTGTCTCTCCAGTAATTGATCCCTTCTCGCAGCTGAGTGTACTTATCCTGGCTGCGATCACAGAGCTCTTGCACGAGCGTGTTCATCTGCAAGGAAATGTCTGGGCGTTAGCACAACGAGAAGAAATATTTCAAACAATTAAGATAGGAGACGAGGGAGGGAAAAGCTTACTGTTGCCACGGACTGGCAGGCAGCGTAGGACAGGTCGGCCAAGTGGAGTTCGCCGACCTCAGCGATGTCCCGGGGCAGCCTCATCGCGTAAGTCAGAGCTCGGGCTGCCGTCCCAGAGCTCTTCGCCGATTCGTTCACGGTCGGTATCCCGAACCGAGTGAAGTCGGGTGACCAATCCTTAGCGGAGGTCGGCAACATACTGGCCGGGAGACTCGTTGTGCCGGCTTCCTTTGCGGCCAAGGCAACCACAGCGAAGCTCGTGCTGGCGAGGGCAGTGGCAGCTTGAGAAGGGCCAGGCGCTGGGCTAACCTCAGGCACTGCCGTTGTCGCCTCGGCTCCTAGGCTTGTTGGAGGAGCGGCAGGGGCGGAAGGAGGAGCAGCAATGGCCGCAATCTCTTTTTCTAGGCGTTTGTCCGCCTTGGCCTTCTTTCTGGCCTCGTGCTCGGCCTGGGCGGCCATCTTTCTCTTCGGGTCAGCAGGCGCTGTACCCTTGGAAGAATGGTTCCTCTTCTTCTTCGGCGGTGGAAGCGGCTGAACTGCAGGGCGAGCAGACCTCGGCTTCCTGCTTAGCGGTGGTGGGTTTGAGTCGGCCATGGCTTCTTCTTCTTCTTCGGTCAGATGAAGGAACGGTGAAAGAGCGGAGGTGGAGGCGCCCTGTTGCTGTTGTTGTGGTTGTTGTTGAGTAGTTGCTGGGTTGCTGGAGGAGGCCCGCGTGTCGAGCTCGAGTGATTTCCACCTGATGTATTCCCCACCTCGAGCACGGCGGATACCGGTAAGATGTTCTTCTTCTTCTGGGGCCAACTTCTTGTATGGGAATTTCTTTGGGTCCACTGCACACAAGAAAAAGCAAAAATGAGTACAACGAGGGAGTTAGCAGGACGAGAAGATACAGCGTACAACGAGAACGTAGTCAGGACGATGGTGCACAACGGACAACGGATGACTAGTGGTATACCTGCTTCCGCTCGGAAGACGTTGGGGACCGAGGAATTCTCTGCCTTCCAGCCGCCAAAGACAACGAATGGAGTGGCTTTCCATTTTCTTTCTCTATCGAGAATGCCTGAGACGAGCTCTGGATAGTGGGGTTTCTTGTTCCACGAATAGTAGGAGTACAGACCATCGTCATTGTTTCGGCATCTGACGGCATGGCAGAAGTGGAATAGGTGCCTAGCCTCTATTGGGTAGCCGTCCTTGATGAATTTGATCATCATGGACATGTACTTGTGGAAGCTCGGGTGCATCTGCCCCGGAGCAAGTTGCAGGGTGGACAGGACCTCATCCAAGACAGGATGAAGAGGGAAGCGAAGGCCAGCCTCAAGCTGGGAGAGATAGACAACGGTACAGGCAGAGCGCCTATCTATGATGGCATCATCTCGCTTGAAGTGGAGATTGACATTGGAAGGGAAGTCGAAACGTTCCCTGTAACGGTTCAGATGCGCCAACTGGTACTGGCGCAGAACTGAGGATTTTTCAATGTAGGCACCGTGAGGTGCGCTACCTGTGCAACTGGCCTCATCATCGGAAGGACCTCTAACTTCCTCTATCCTAGCAGGTCCTACAGGAACGTTGGCAGCCATGGTGATAAGAGGAAATCGAGAAGAGGGGCAAGAGCAAAAAAAAAAAAAAAAGTATGCGCAGAGCCAAACCACTCTGGGAACCGAAGAAGAGGGAAATGGAAAAACAGTAAGAGAGAATAAGAGATAGGGGTGAAGGGCGTACCGAACCGAAGAACTCAGAGAGATCGTTGAAGAGCTTGAGGAAGATGAACTTTCGGGCAAGAAGAGGATTCGGCAGAGTAACAGTGCTTGATGAAACAGGGTGAAAGAGAAGGAGGATTCGGTGGGATTTTATAAGCATCTCTGGTTTGCGAAAGTACACCACTACCCTTCTTCTGAGGCGTACACCTATATCAACGGAATTAAGAGCAGTGGCAAGATCGTCTTTTCAACAAGTATTATAACCGTCGGGGTCATTAAAGCGTTCTCGAAACTTAAATCGGCAATGATGACAGCCTGTCCGCATTAAAGAGACGCGACGGTTCGCACGCGTGACCAGCTGGCGTGAACGGTCGACCTTCTCAATAAGCGTTTAAAGCACGCAACGTTTCGCCTTCCGGAGTGGTGCCAGGTATGATCTTTTTGTTCGTTTATGACGCTTCGAACTACGTTCCAAGCATCATAAAGGGGCAAATTGTAACGGATAAAATTCGTATTTCAGCTCAGCGTTGAGGGACGAGCTCGTTTTTGTCGTTTTGTTCACGAAAGTGACACGTGGACACAAGTTGGGGTCACGTGCTTAGAATATCGGGGTCACACGTTGTCCGATGCACAACGATCCCGTTGTGCGCATTACGACGTCTTTGTTCTCTTGCAAAACAACGTTTCCGTTGTGACTTTGACGACGTGCTCGTTGTCTAAAGCACAACGTGAACGTTGTGCTCTTGACAACGTCGTTGTCGTTGCGCGAACAACGAGACCGTTGTCTCACTGACAACGAGGTCGTGCTGTGTTTTGAGGCATCTACGCCGTAACCGAGCTTGGGTCAACAACGAGACCGGCTCGTAGGAGGAAGTGATCAGGAGGCGATCCATGATCCCGACAAGCGTGCCGAACGCGCCGTTTCGTGCCGAAAGCACTGTCTTGGCATTTAATGCTGGTCACTTCTGCGTTCCGACCGATCCCGTCCGATTGGACTTTTAGGAGGCTCTCACGTGTAGTGCAACCGGCGGCAGATATATCTCAGATATTTGGCAATGAGTGCACAGACACGTGGTATGGACACCTATGGCCATCCATGGTCATCGATGGCCATACCAGCCTTGCCCTATAAAAACCCCGTGATTTTTAGTGCACAAGACCCCGGATCATTAACCCAGATCCGAGAACACGTGTTCAGTGCTCCTAGTGCCTTGAGTATTTTTCAGTGTTTGTTCTTGTGCTTACTGTTCACCATCTTCTACCCCTACTGACTTTACCATCGGAGTACAGGTCAGGGTGCCACACCCTCCGTTCCAACCTTCTACCAGTAAACCAGGACGTGGAAGTAGCTGCTGCTGACGCGTGTCCGTCCGGTATTTTTTCCCCTCACAGTAACTATGGTTTGAAAATGTCCGTAACAGAAGTTTATCCATTTCTTCTCTCTTTATAAAAGACATAAAAGTGCTTTTAGAAAATTATAAGAATAAAAAAACTTTACAACATTTTTTAAGTATCACTCTGTAACAGGGGTTTAATGCTCGAATCGCTTGTACGATTTGAATCACAAATCGAATGGGATTTAATCCAATTATGATTTGCACCTGCCATTTGAATCATTTTACCTGGGATTCGATTCAAATCGCAAATCGCAACAATTTAATAACCATGCCTACGGAACGTACTCATTAAGCCATGCGGTCATGATGGTTTATACAGGCTAACGTGGAAGATTCATACTCTCCTAGTCGCCCGTACTATAACTAATTCTAACAACCAGCCAGATCTGATATTCTCTAACAAAATTAGCAAGTCGTTCTAACAAAACCGAGAGAAAAACTTATAAATAAGGAGTGACCCTCAACTAAGAGGGGATCGGACCTGGGAAGGAATTTCACAAACGGAGCCTTGGATTCTAGGCTCAGTCACCTCCAGCTCTCTGTTCCTTAGCCTGTCTTCCGTCATCTCTTTACCACTAGCCCCTTTGACTTTTGATTGTTCCCATTTGTAGTTGGACTAAGCCAATTGAACAGTCCAGTTTAGTGAATTTAAGCCAGTTTAGTTGTATAGGTTCCAGCTAATCCTCACCCTCAAGCCTCAACATGGTATGAACATTCCAAGCTGGCAAATTCATGAAAAAGATGGAAAAGTGTCTACAGTCAATATTAAACAGCCATTTTTAGGGACTTGTCTCTAAGATTCAAATCCATAAAAAAGAAAGAAATTTGAAGATGAGATCTAGGGTATTCATCCTGTTTGCAAAATGTCACCATTGCTATCACCAATAGCTTGATTCTGGTTGTTGCTAACAGCTAACTACACCTTCAAAGATCATGGACTGCGTGTGTGACTTCATTTTTTTTATTGTCCAGCTACCCACTATGTTCAGCCCCAACCTCAGTAGATGGCAATGAGGCATCAAGAAGATCATCTATCCTACTTGTGCTGATTAAATGAATATGCAAGGGGGGGAAAGCTAAAAATATCAGCTCCTTAAATATAAATACTTTTATCCAGGTATGCAAGGCTGAAATAGATTTCCATCTCTCATACAAAAAAGAATGACTGAACAGGAATAAAATCAAGGTGAAGATATCATGATAATTTACACTGTGTGTGTGGGGGGGGGGGGGGGGGGATAACTGTGTTTTTGTGGGTGTGTGTAGGGACTGGTTAGTAAGTAGGTTTGCAAGTGAAGACTATTCTGAATCCATCTGTGGTATGAACACACCAAGCTGGCAAATTCAGAAAAATGATAGAATTAGAATAGTGTATAAAAAATCAATACTATACAGCCATTTAGGGACCTGTCATCAAAATTCAAATCCAAAAAACAGAAAGAAATGAGAAGATGAGACCTGGGGAATTCATCCTGTTGGCAAATGTCACCATTGCCATCACCAATAGCTTGATTCTGGTGGTTGCTAACTACATCTTCAAAGACCATTAACTCTGTGACTTCTTCATTCTTTTTCTTGTCCACCATCCCACTATGTTTAGCCCCAACCTCAGTAGATGACACCGAGGCATCAAGAAGGCCATCTATCCTACTTGTGCTAATTAAATGAATACACAAGGAAAAAAAAAAAAGCTAACAAACATAAGCTCCTCAAATATAAATACTTTTATTCAGGTAAGCGAGGCTGAAATAGATTTCCATCTCTTATACAAAAAATAATCCAACTGAAAAGGTATAAAATCAAGGTGGACAAACTATCATAAAGGCATACATATATACATAGATAGATAGATAAATTGCAATAAAAGAGAAGGCTTCTCACTCATCATGATGAAACAGATCGTCATCATGATACTATGGTTACTGCGGTGAAGACTACTCTGAATCCCTCTGTGGTATCAACATACCAAGTTGGAATATTCAAGAAAACAATAGAAAAGTGTATTATCAGCAGTGTAATTAAGGTGTCCAAGCGGTGCCTAGGTCATAGGGTTTCCCTCGGCGTTGCTTAGAAAATTTCTTTATTAATATGAATTCTAAAATTTTAAGCTACTAATATATTATTAAAATAAAGATTAAAAATTAAAAATAGAGCATTTATTAGACCAAAATGTCACTTCAAAAAATAAATCTTGGAGAAAGGGGGAAGAGAGCCAAATGTAAAATTCCTAGATGTCGTACCAGGATTAGGCGAGGTGGTGGCCTAGGCCTTGTCTAGGAGACATTTTGACTACACTGATAAAAAGTCAATATTATACAGACATTTTGATCAACCATTTAGTTGTTTATTTTATCTAGTTTGTTTACTTTATTTTGTTCCTTATAGTTAGTTTATTATGAGAGAACATAAAAAGGGTAGTTTGATATTTTTCTTTTTAGGATTTTATTATTGCCAATAAATACTCTGTGCTGTAAATTTAAAGGAGGAATGAAATTTAGGAAGAGTTTTTTATTTGTATATCCTGTGATGGGAATGGTGTGAAGTCAATCTTGAAGTGATTCCAAGGTAATCTTTCCATTTTCTTATTTATTATATCTCAAATCACTATTCACGGGTATTCACGAGATACTATTCACGGCAACTATTCTCCATTGTTTCTTCTCTCTATTTTTTGTTTTATTTTTTTCTTGCAAAACCCTAATCACCAAAACCCTAGATTTCTTCCCTCCTCTGTTCTTATTTCTCTTGCAAGAAATCTCACCCAAATTAAACCTAGATTCCTTTCTTTCATTGGTCTTGATTGTTTTTTTTCTGCTTTCTTGCAAGAACCTAATCAACAAAACCCTAGAACCCAAAAACCTTGCTGCCATACACTCTCCAGCCCAAACCCTACCTGTCGTATCATTTTCTAACCCAATCCCTTGCTGTCCCCTTACCCTATAGCTACCCCAACCCTATCCCTTGTTGTCCCAGCCTTTTTCCCACTTCTAAAAACCTCCCAACCTTTTTTTTTTCAATAACTCATCTTATTAAAAAGAAAGAAAGGGAAAGCACATGGAAGAAACAACGACCGCCGAGTTTACAAGCTACCCAGCCAACAGCACTACCTAAACCCGCCTCCCAAAGGCACAACAAAACTAATGCAACATATCCTGGATTTCCTCCCTTAAACAATGTAACCCTGCCCACTCCAAAACTACCAACCGGAAACGGACGCAAATCCGAGGCACTAAAGATGAAACATCTTCAAAAACTTTGCGATTTCTCTCTTTCCGGAGTAACCAAGAAATAGCCCCAGGAAGAACTCCCCAAATCACCTCTCAAGCTCTCGCTCTTCTATCCCAATACCAACACTCGAGGAGATGACGAAAAGATGAGGGAAAAACTCATGCCACCCCCATGCAAGATAAAAAAGAAACTCCACACCTCTGACACTACTGGGCAATGCAAAAGAAGATGATCCGCTGTCTCTTTCGCTTGAAGACACATGAAACACCTATTAGGCATACTCTAACCTCTATGCTGGAATTAATTCCCAGTTAAGATTTTGTCCAACAATGTTGTCCAAAGGAAAAAAGAAACCTTGGAGGGTATGTCGAGGTTCCACACCACTCAATGAGGAAACGTCCCCCCCCCCCCCAGTGGAAAGAAACAAAGATAGGAACAACAATCTAACAGAGAATCGTCCATGGTTACTCCTAAACCACATCCTACAATCCCTGACCTTTAGGCAAAGAACTGACGAAATAATACGCTCCAATAGACGTGATAAATCACTGATTTCCCAATCGTTAAGATCCCAATGCATCCTCGGACACCAAACGACTCCCTCTGAACTTCTCTCATAAAAATTCTCCACAAGAACATCTATATCAGTAGAGAGGACAAAGATGTTTCAAAAATCATCCTTCAGACGAGTGGATCCTGACCAAATATCCTTCCAAAACCTGATTTTTGACCCTCTCCCCGCCTGAAAACTAAAAAAAGGCTCAACCAGACTAGCATTAGCCATAATTCCCTTCCAAACCCCAATCCATGAGGGCCCCTAACCTCCCGAGGAATCTAGCAAGAAGTCTCTCCATACTTGGCAACTATTACAACCCGCCACATACCCACAAACTATCCCTCTCCTCTCCGAATCGCCACACCCACTTACCTAGCAAAGCTTTGTTCATTTGAATGAGCGGCTTGATATTCACATCCCCTTCTTCCTTAGGCCACAACTGGTACCAAGCTACTAAATGATATTTGGCTCTATCCTCTCTATCATTCCATAGAAACTACCTCTGAATTCTTTCTATGGTATAAGCCACTGAACGGGGATTGGTGAGAGACAACATGAAGAAAGTTGGGAGGCTTTGCAACGAGCTCCGAATCAAAGTCGATTTCCCCCCTTTCGATAAGTAGGATGCCTTCCACCCTAACAATCTTCTAGCCATGCGATCTAAACCAAGATTCCAAACTGATTTCGCCTTATAGGTAGCTCCCAAAGGCATTCCTAGGTACACTGAAGGGAGAGACCCCACTCCACATCCTAGGCAAATGGTAAGGTGATCAAGGATGGGGACCTCCCCCACCCTCAAGATCTCAGATTTAGCTAGATTAACTCGTATTCCTGATACCGCTTCAAAACATCTAAGAATAAATTTGATATGGAGAAGATCCATTCGCGAAGCCCGACAAAAAATGAGAGTATCATCCGCAAATTGGAGATGAGAAATCTTCAAACCAATTTGACCAACCCGAAAACCTTCAAAGAAAGTCCCCTCGGCTTTAAACATTCTACTCAAAGCTTCCGATACAATTACAAAAAAAAGGGGGGAGAGTGGATCCCCTGTCTCAAACCCCGAGAGCTAGAGAAAAAACCCACAGAACTACCATTAAGCAGAATAGATAAAGAAACTGATGATATGCAAGTCCTCATCCAAATCCTCCACTTCAACCCAAAGCCCATTCTGCCTAGAATGTAATTGACAAAATCTCAGTTGACATGGTCATAAGCCTTCTCCAAATTAACCTTACAGAGAATACCCGGAGTCGATATACTCATTTGCAAACAAGAATCTCATCTAAAAGTTGGCGCCCCCAACAAACGCACTTCGTTGAGGGGATATAAGATAAGGCATTACTATCTTGAGACGAGTTGTCAGCACCTCAGAGAGAATTTTGTACGTGTTACTCACAAGATTAATGGGCATAAAATCTTTAAGCTCCGTCGCCCCCTCCTTTTATGGAATCAAAGCAATGAATATGTTATTCATCACTCTATCAAATCGCCCGGTATCAAAAAAAAACTCTTACATCACTTCCATTAAATCTCGCCCCACAATCTCCCAACAACCCCTATAAAACTCGATGGTATACCCGTCTGGCCCAGGAGCCTTATTGCTCGCCAATCCTTTAATAGCTTCATGCACCTCCGCTTCCTCAAACGGAATCTCAAGGGTCATCCTTTGATCCAGAGACAGACCATTAAGTGGAGCCCCTCTAGCTTAGGGCGCCACCTCTCCCTTTCGTAATACAAGCCCTTACAATAAGAGATTACGCTAGCTTCAATCTCTCTCTTCTCCTCTTTCCACATCCTATCCACCTTCAATTTGGATATAAAATTCTTTTTTCAATTGTAGTTTGTCATTCTATGAAAGTATTTCGTGTTTCCATTGCCCTCTTTGAGCCAACAGGTCCTAGCTTTTTGTTTTCAATTGATTTCTTCAAACTTTAAGGTAGATATATATTCCAATTTCTTTTCCTCTCTCTAGAATCGGAAGGGGTAAGATCTCGCATCTCAGCCAAACCATCCATAACTTCTCTCTCCCTCAGTAACCCGGCAAGCCGCACTTGAATGTTTCCAAAAACCTCCTTATTCCAAATTTTTAAGCGTGCTTTCAAGGATTTAAGTTTAAGCCCAAAACGAGTGCTAGCTGACCCCCACTCACTAGATTGGCTCCACACCTCGACTACTAAGTCCTCCAACCACTCGTCCTCCAACCACATGTTCTTGAAGCAAAAAGTACTAGCCCCCACCCCCCAAAAGGAAAAAAAAAAAAACTCTCTGACTCTAATAATAGAGGCACATGATCTGATATGGGTCTAGGGAGGGAGGATTGAGTAACGTTTGGGAAATGAGCCTCCCAATCTTGATCGATGAGAAAGCGGTCAAGGCGACTCACTATGCAGATGTTACCCGCTTGAGACCAAGTGTAGAGACTCTAACATTCTTTCATGTCTTTAATACACTTATTATGGGTATAATAGTCTTTTGTTATATTTTATGCATATTTAATTATATCTAAGCGTGTAGTGTGGGTTAAATGTTTAAGTGTTAATAGGGTGAAAAATCAGAACCGACGATCGATCGCAGAAGAACCGACGATCGATCGCCCAGAACCTGAAATCTGGGTAAGCCCTTGTTTTGTGTGACGATCGATCGTCCTGAACCAAAAAATTAGAGAAGCTTTTGTTTCTTCGACGATCGATCGTAGCAGATACGACGATAGATCGTCAGGCGAGCGACGATCAATCGTCCAATATGACGATCGATCGCAAGTCGCGATTTAGGTTTTTAAAAGAGTTACGGAATGAGGGTTTTAAACCCTTAGCCTATAAAAAGCACTTCTAATTCGAGGATTTAGACTCTAAAGGGTTTCTAACCTAATTTGGCAAAAATGAGAGACAAAACCTAGGGTTTGGAGGAGAAGGGTTTTGTTTGGAGAAGAAGAAGATTTGCTTAGAGATCAACCCCAAAGCTTCAAGGAGCTTCATCTTGCGATTTGGATCTAAGGGAAGGATTTCAAAAGTCGATATGTCTTCTAACTTACTCTATTAAGTAATCTCTAAGCTTAAATATGTTTGATTAAGAGTTTGCTTGCATGATTTTCATGGAAATGAGTATATAATGATGAATAGGGGATTCTATTAATGAAATTGAGATTTTGGCATGTGTTTAAGATTATAAGAATTAGTGGTGTATACCCTATGCTTTGCTAATTGATGAATTATTGGAAATGGTGGAAGAGAAATGATGATGGATTGAGTTTGAATGGATGGTGGGATTGGTATGTAAGTTTATGGTAATGTATGCTTTTAAAGGAGGATGGGTTATATGAATTGAAGGAAAGGTGTTTGTTCTTATGTGTGAATGAAAATAAAAAGGGTTTGAAGTAAGAAATGTATATTGGAAATAAATGAATTATGCTAAGAATGTTGGATATGAATCTCATGCTAAATTATGCTAAAAATGTTAATGATGTTTCTCATGTTAAACTATGCCCTATTTATATTGAATGGTGGTTCGTATTCGGGTAGGCCAATACTTAGAGGAAAATCTTCCAAACCAGGAATTCTCTAACTATATGATATGAGACAGTATAGTGGAGTTTCCATGGTGGGAGATCGGAATCTGAGTGGTGACCAACTCGAATTTCAATTATGACACTCAAGCACACGTTCACTTGCATGGTAAGCTATAAGTCTAACGAGTCTCACATGTCTCACAAGCATGCATGCATAAGGAATATCTCACAAGCTCATAAGTATTTGTCCACGAAAGGGACATGGAATCTCATAAGAATTATCTCGCAAGTTCATAAGAACATGCATCATATAAGATCAAGTCTAAGAGTCTCTCACGCTCACAAGTTTACACGAGTCAATATGAAAATATGATGTCTCTCATGCTTTTACGCACTCTGACTATATGTTTATGAAATGATTATGTTATTGAATATGACCTAATGATATCATGTTGTGGATTAGACTGCTTATCTACTGAGTGTTTTCAAACTCAATCAACCTGTTATTGTCTGCAGGTTTAGAGCCGGAACTGATAGCGGAGCCTTGGATAGAGGAGGCATACGGAGAAGAGGAAGAAGGTGATCTCTTCACCGAGGAAGTGAGGGACCTCGACCGGTCTCCTACTATTAGATTTCTATTTCGTTTTATGAGAATTGTAATTAGACTTTAGATGATGTTGCTTAGTTGGTCACTTTATACTTGGGTTATGAGATTACTTTGGTTCATGATGGGTTATGTTTATATGGGTCATGTAACGACCCTGAATTTTAATATAATAAAATTATGCGTTTATGGGTCCTTAATTGAGGTTAATTAGTTAATTGTCTGTTAAATTGTTAAAAAGTATGTTTTGTTCCCAATTGGATTGTACCGAGGAAACTTCAATGTTTTTACTCGAAAATCGTACACAATGTGCGGGTCAACTATCTGAAAGATCACTCATTATTCCAGTTCCGTCGCGTATCGATTCGCTAGAACGCGGGGGGTCTTAAATGTAAGAAAATCGAGAAAACCAGGAAATTCCAGATTTTTCGGAATTCAGTTGGGACTCAATAACTGTTGGGGATTCTAATAGAAATCCATGCGGCTGGTACCACAACGTGCCGGTCGGTCATGAGGGCTACCGTCTGTCGTTTCGTCAGTTTATTATCTCATATGAAAAAAGGGCAACGTGTTTTGTGTCCAAAATTAGAAAATTAGTGGGTTTTGCAGTTTTCTTCCGAATTTACTTTTTGCTATCAAAACTCAGAATTTTTCTCCGAAATTTTTACAGTAAGTGTCAGATTGCCCCAGGTTTGGTCACTAAAGTTTCGTCAAATTCGGACTTTATGTAGTAAGGTTTCGGAGGCAGTAAGTGCGAAAAAAAATCAGAAATCGGTCAAACGAGTTTACCCGGTCAACTCTCCACACCATTAATGGTCATGTGCATTGCACATGATCTCACCCCACCACTTAGCCTATAAATAGAAGGACCAGCCCTCTCATTTCACACGGTTTACATTAGTGAGCAGAACTGTCACTCCACTATCTAGAGAGAAAATCTAGAAAGAGAGAGAGAGAGAAGAGAGGGAAGCTATCTTGGGTAGTTCAACACTCCCGACGCGTTGGCTGTGTCTGATTTCTTCTCCGATGTCTTGATTGGCGTGTAGAGAGAAAAAAATGAAAAGTTAGAGAGAGAAAGTGCAAGTTAGAGAGAGAGACGCTCAACCTTGGGGTTGATTACCCTTCTGAGCGCATTGGCGGCGTTCTTTTCTTTCCCCGGAGCCTCGAAAAGCACGTAGAGAGGTAAAACTCCTTTCCTTATCTTTTTCCTTATATTTTCCTATATTCTTTGATGTGGAATGTATGAATGTCTTTTGGCGTGGATGAAAAAGGGTCTGAGACCCCGTGGATGATGTATGGAAGGATGGTTGTGCATGAAAAATGAGTAAAGGGGTGTAGCCCTCGATCTCAGGTGTCAAAACCCCTGATTTAGGCTAACTGTGTGATGGCATGGATGGAAAAAGGGTCGGAGACCCCGATGTGATGTGATTTTATATGGACCTTTGAGGAACCCAAATTGGGTCACAGGTAAATTGTATCGCCACTCTAGGGTGACGAAAAGTGGTTTTGCATGTCTTGTAAGGCTATGGAGACATCCGTTAGCCTGGAAACGTTTCCTAACGGGACGGTGTGTTACCGGAGTTGGTTCACGGGCGCGAGGCCCAAGTATTTCAGTTAATCAAGCGAGGCTTGGATTAACTGGGGTAAACCTGTGGTTAGAAAACCTAACCAAGGTTAAAAGCATAGTCTGTGGTTCCTCTTTGACTAGATCAGGAGAGACGGTGTCCAGTAAGGCCCGGGGTTCTCCGTGACTAATAGTCAGGAGATGTCGGTCTGTTTGTCTAGGTCATCTGTGGTGCCTCTTGAACTAGGTCAGGAGTGGTGATGTCCTGTATGGCCCGTGGTTCCTCCGTGACTAATAGTCGGGAGATGTCGGAGTCCTAGAGAGTTTCAACTGGTTAAACATCAAATAGTGTATAGTCTGGGGTACCTCTCTGGTTGGGTCAGAAGATGCCGGCACCGTATCTATCGGGGTCCCTCCTTGGTAGAACGTCAAGAGATGTCAGTATTGGTAAAGATGTCGGGGTTCCTCAATAGACTAGCCACAAGATGACGGTAGGCAGGTTGGTCGAGGTTCCTTCTTGACTGATACCCAGGGCGATGGCGGCAAATACACGATACATGTTGTCAGTTAGTTGAATAGAGAAGTATGTCCTTATTGGGTGAATGCGCAGGTTATGTGTGTAATCTTCGGATACGAAGTTGTCTGGGTTAGCATACTCAGGGTTGGTGTATTTGTTTAAGTCGGTGTACTCAGGGTTCAGTATAGAATCGTCGGCATGATTTAAAATATCGATACGTATCGACCGATACGTATCTCTTTTGGAGCTACCCGATACACTGGTACGCTAGAGAAAATTCCCCTGTATCAGACCAATACAAGCTTGATATGGGGGATTTTTCAATAAATTTTTTTTTTCCTTCAATTTCCACTAGGATCCACAACACAGACTTGATACACATAACTTATTATATAAAATATTATTTAAGTATGATTTTAAATTAATATTATTTTCATTTACTTAAGATATTAATATACAAATAAGATTATCCCCCCATTTGAATTCAATAAGAATTATCTTGATTCAAATTCATGAATAATAAAAAGTCAACTTTCAGTTCAAAAACAAAACCATTTTTTAGCACCTTTTAGGAACTTGGTCAAAATTTCAACTTTCAAATGATAAGGTATTTCTCAAATATTAAATTTTCATTAACTTTATCATATCAAAAATTATCAAAACCCAAAATTTTGGTAAAAAAAGTCTTATACTTTAGTCTTAAAAAAAAATTCAACTACAGGTTCAAAAAGTCAACTAACAGTGTAACAATTCAACATAAAAAGACATACATTAAACTTAAAATTTATGGTTGTAATTCAATACATTCTTATTTAACTCATTGAAAGTAAAGTTTTAATATCTAAATTGTTTTTCTTATACTTAGCGAAGTGACTATGGTTTGTATTTTCATGTTTCCTTATCAGCACAGCATGCACACATTTTTTAACTTATAAAATTCTCAACTCTCTTATGTATGGTTATAAACATAATTGGAAACCTTCATTTAGTTTGTTAATAGTTTATATTTGCATTTAAAAAAAATTTATACAAGGTATTTAAGTTTTTCATTGCGTATCCAAACATTTCTTAGCATATCCTGATTTTTTCTGTCGTATCCATCTGATACGGTCGGATATGTTGATACGTATCCTGTTTTGGACTTACGGATACAGCAACCGATACCGATATTTTGAACCATAATCGTCGGATTCCAGGATGTTTGGGTTGGTACACCCAAGGTTTGGTCGTGTTCGGGTGAAAGTCAGAACAGTGTGTCAGTCTAAATGGCTCCAGGTATGGTTATGATTTAGAGACTATAAGATAACTTCTATGAGCTATGGCCAGTTAATAGAATCTCAGGACTCGAAATGAAACATGATTGATGATTAAAATGATAACTTGGTAAATAATGGTAATATGAATACATTTCATAATTGGAAAGAAATGTGAGGTCGGGAACCTCGATTAGGGTGACGTAACCCTAAGTGACCTTGGGTCATAGCTTATTATATATTGTTCTATTTAACTATAACATGCAAATTGAACTGTTTATTATATCATTTTTTATGCATGTTATTATGTGGAAAATAGTTTAGATGGACTGTGGTTTTATTGGGCTTCATAGCTCACTAACGTTTCATGTCAGAAGATATCGGAGCTACTGAGCAGTAGGTCACTTACTGGACTTTTTGATACTGTACAAACTATACTTGGCACAGTAGTGATGCCACTTTTGTAGACAGACAAATTATACATAATACAGGTATCTGGGTTTGTATGATGGCTATTGTGATGACAGGTGATTATTGTTTTTTGGAAGCATCTGATATATGTTTTTAAATTTCCCGTATTTTCGCGGGTAAAGTCTTCCGCTTGCGTGTTTATACGAACGGGCGCGCGTCTCGGAACTTGATTCCCTAGGCACGGGGTTCGGGGCGTCACAGGTCAGACTTATGCAAGATGGTTTGTTTATATATCGAAATTTTATTATTCTCATTTTTTGAGACTAATGTTATATGCTTTGTATGTCTTGGGATTTAAGCAGGTTTAAGAAATGTGGCGACCCAAGGTCCTATTTTGGTCAAGGTAGGATTTAGGGTCGTTACACCAAGTGAATTGAGCTCCCCTCGTAGGATAATCTATCACATCATGCCCAAAAACGAAGGCTCCAAAACGCCTCATCTTAGGAGTAACAGCACTTCCCCCTTTTCTTTCCGAGGAGAATCAGATGTTATTGAAGTCCCCTCCCAAGCATAGTCACAAAGTCGGGATTCGGGAATAATTCGATAGGGTTCAAGTTCGGAAAAATTCGAAAAATTCGGAAAAAATTCAGGAAAAAGTTGGGATTCAGGAATAATTCGACAGGGTTCAAGTTCGGAAAAATTCAGCAAAAAATCGGGGATATAATTTTTTTTTTAATAATTATGTAAAATATGATATTAATTAACATATCTTAGTCTAACAATTTGATTACATAATATACAGTATAAGTAGCTAATTATCAACAATAATATGTTCATAATATCATTTCAGCATCCATTTCATTCTAACAAAGCATCAAAATATACCAAGACAGTATATGCATTATGCAGTAGAATTGAGAAATTTTCCCGTTTTAGAAAATTTCAGATTTGTCCTCAAAAAAGGGGTTTGAGCAGCTTGCAATCGGCTAGGGACTTTCAAGTGTTTAGATGATTGGCCTCACTATTTTGTCTTGGAATATTAGAGGGTTGGGGCAGGAGGAAAAGAGAGTGGCGATCAAACAGTTCGTTAGGACCAAGCGTCCGGCAATTGTATGCATTCAGGAAACAAAGCTAGCAGCGGTGCAAGAGTTTCACATTCGAGATTGTGGGGGACCCGAGTTCCAGGGTGGCTTGAGCTCCCATCTATGGGAGCTTCCGGGGGTATTTTGCTCATGTGGGACCCAGAGAGAGTGGAGGTGGTAGAGTCGGAGGTGGGGGCTTTTTCGATATCCGTTTTATCCCGGATGATCGGGGAGGACTTTCAGTGGATTTTTTCAGGGGTGTATGGTCCGGTAGAAAGAGCAGAAGACTTCGATTTCTGGGAGGAATTAGATGACGTCAGTGGGCGTTGGGGCAAACCGTGGTGCTGAGGAGGTGACTTTAATAGCATTCGGCTTTCTTCAGAAAGAAAAGGGGGCTATTCGATTTCTCCCAAAATGCGAAGGTTTGGTGATTTTGTGATTAGGCATGGGTTGATAGACTATCCAACCAGGGGTGCACAGTTCTCGTGGTCACAAGAGGGAAATAATGGCAGGGCTAGTCGGTTGGACCGCTTCCTTATTGATCACGAGTGGGAGGATCACTTCACTAATGCTATTCATTGGTCTCTTCCTAAACCGATTTCAGATCATGTGCCCATCTTACTGGAAACTGGTCGATTTTTGGGGGGCCCAAGTCTTTTTCGGTTTGAGAATATGTGGATGGCAGATGAGCGTTTCCTAGCTATAGTAATCGAGGAGTGGGGCCAAAATAGAGGGTGGGGGTCAACTAGCACTTGGTTTGGGATCAAACTTAAAGCCTTGAAAGCTCGGTTGAGAATATGGAATAAGGAGGTTTTTGGTAATATTCAAGTGCGCCTCTCAGGATTGCTAAGGGAGATTGAAGTACTGGATGAGAGATCCGAGGTTCAAGATCTTAGTCCCTCTGAAGCTAGAGAGAGAGATGAGAAGAAGATGGAGTATATCTCTACCCTTAAGCTTGAGGAGATTAGTTGGAAGTAGAAAGCTCGGACTCTTTGGTTGAAAGAGGGAGATGGGAACACGAAATTCTTTCATAGAATGACGAACCATAATCGGAAAAAAAAACTTTATTTCCAGGATAAGGGTGGATGGGAGGTGGGTTGAGGAGAAGGGGGAGATTGAAGATGTCATTATCTCTTATTTCAAAGGGTTATATAGAGAGAGGGAAAGGAGGACACCTACGCTTGAAGGGCTATTTTTTGATGGTCTCTCTCAGGATCAGAGGGAGAGCCTTGAGATGCCGTTTGAGGAAGGGGAGGTGCTCGAGGCAGTCAAAGGCTTGGCGAGTGATAAAGCCCTCGGGCCAGACGACTTCATTATCGAGTTCTTTAGGGGGTGTTGGGAAATTGTGGGGAAAGACTTTTTGGAGGTGATGAAGGAGTTCTATGAAATTGGGGGTTTTGACAAAGTTATGAATAGTACTTGTATTGATTCCAAAGAAGGAGGGAGCGGAGGAGATGAAAGACTTTAGGGGCATTAGCCTTCTTAGTTGCACGTATAAAATCCTCTCTAAAGTGTTGGCCTCTCGAATTCAGAAGGTTATGGCCTCCATCATATCTTGTCACCAAAGTGCGTTTGTAGGTAGGCATCAAATTTTAGATGGAGTTCTAGTGGCTAACGAGTGCATTGACTCCAAGATGCGCGAAGTGGACCCGGGTCTCTTGTGTAAGGTGGACTTAGAGAAGGCTTATGACCACGTAAACTGGGATTTCTTGAACTATATTCTAGAGAGAATGGGTTTTGGATGGAAGTGGATGAGGGCTTGTGTGGCGTCTGTATCTTTCTCAGTCCTAATCAATGGTAGTTCAGCAGGGTTTTTTCCTAGCTCTCGGGGGCGACGTCAAGAGGATCCTCTCTCGCCTTTCCTCTTTGTTATCGTTGCAGAAGCTTTGAGTAGAATGCTGTCAAAAGCTGAGGGGACTTTTTATGAAGGGTTTCAGATTGGTCAGAATAGATTGAGGATTTCCCATCTACAGTTTGTGGATGATATTCTTATTTTTTGCAGGGCGTCGAGAAGGGATCTTCTTAACACCAAATGTATCTTGAGGTGCTTTGAAGCGGTATCAGGATTACGAGTTAATCTAGCAAAACCTGAAATTCTTCCGGTGGGGGAGGTGTCCATCATGGATCACCTTGCAATTTGCTTCGGTTGTGGAGTGGGGTCCCTCCCAGCAATGTATCTTGGCTTACCTCTTGGAGCGAAATACAAGGCGAAATCAGTATGGAATCCCGTTATAAATCGCATTGCTCGTAAATTGTCAAGGTGGAGGGCATTCTATTTATTGAAAGGGGGGAAACTGACCCTGATTCGGAGCACGCTGCAAAGTCTGCCAATTTATTTCTTGTCGGCTCTTACCATCCCTCGTTCGGTGGCATCTTCCATAGAAATGATTCAAAGGGACTTCTTATGGAATGATAGCGAGGTTTGTGCAAAGTATCACTTAGTAGCGTGGGATCAGTTGTGCCAGCCTAAGGAAGTTGGTGGATTGAACTTCAAACCGCTCACTCAGATGAACAAGGCGTTGTTAGGAAAGTGGGTGTGGCGTTTTGGAGAGGAAAGGGACAGTTTGTGGAGGGAGGTGATTGTAGCAAAGTATGGGGAGTCTTCGGCTTGGAGCCCTAAGGCAGTTAGGGGAACCTACGGGAAGGGGCTTTGGAAGGGCATTATGGCTACTACAAGGGAGGTTGTGCCTTTCTTTAGATTCAAAGCAGGGCGAGGGTCGGCAATCCGGTTTTGGAAGGACATTTGGATAGGTTCCTCTCGGCTAATAGATGACTTTGGAAACCTGTTTTTTCTGTCTTATGACAGGGAGGCTCTAGTGGAGGATTGTTACGAGGTTACTCCAGAAGGAGTTGTTTAGTGCCCAAGGATGCGGCGGGACCTTAATGATTGGGAGATTAGTGATTTGTCTAGGCTTTTAGAGCGGCTTTCCTCGGTTGCCTTATGCCCAGGGGCTCGGGATTGCAGGAGGTGGTCTAGGAGCAGCAATGGGAGGTTCTCTGTTCGCCAGTTGTTTCAGTCTCTGGCTCCTCCCCGGGGAGGGCCGTTTCCTCATAGGGTGGTGTGGAACCCAGGAATACCCTCCAAGGTCTCTTTTTTCCTTTGGTCAACTTATTTGGGCAAAATACTTACAGAGATCAGCTGCAGCATAGAGGGTGGAGCATGGCAAATAGATGTTTTATGTGCCTTCAGGCAGAAGAAACAACGGACCATCTTCTTTTGCAATGCCCAGTTGCTTCGGAGGTTTGGAGTTTTTTCCTTTCTCGATTGGGTGTGGCGTGGGTTTTCCCATCCTCTTTTCGCAGACTTCTGGATAGCTGGCATAGAGAAAGAGGAATGGAAGGTGGGAAAGAGATTTGGGCCGCTCTTCCTGGGGCTATCTCATGGACACTCTGAAAAGAGAGAAATCGAAGAGTTTTTGAAACAGTTTCGGCTCCGGTGCCCAAGATTTGTGACCGCACCAGATTAGTAGTCTTGGAGTGGGTAGGTTTGCATGGGGCTAGGGAAGATATCCAAGGCTTATTGTATTAGACTTTTAAGGGCAAGGGCGGGGCTTTTTGCGGGGTGTGTAGCCGGGGTCGGGTTTACTTGCTTGTAAACCCGAAGGCATTGGGCTTGTCTTAGCTTTTTGGTTTTTTGCTTTTGCTTAATAAAATGAGTTATTGATCAAAAAAAAAAATTCAAAGTTACAATAGAATGCCCTAGATATATTTGATCAACCTAAAATTTAGTCCAGGCCTGTAATTGGGTCTCTAGAATTTAATTTTGGGCTTAACTTCAGGATATGAGGTCTAAAAAGACCATAATTTTGGGTCGATCCCTTCTGGAATTCAAGGCTACTCTTCTGCAGCCATTGGTTCCTCTATATTGATTATTGGCGCAATATAGAAACTCATAAATGACCATTTATACACACCAATATAGAGGAACCACTGTTGTGAGAGTCATCAAGTTTCCCTAAGCCTGGCAATGGAATGAAATCAGCAAGGTGGAAGAAAAAAAAAAAACAATGGATCCCTACCCTAATCCATCCCTAGACAGTTCGATTTAGTCATGAAGAAGTTACAGACATCATCACAATGCATAAGGGGTTACCTTCTCTTCCACTATGAAAAAAAGAAGAGGGAAAATGTGAGAGGGCTTACCTTCTTCACTTCCAAAGATGAAACAATCGGAAGAGATGGATTGTCGAGATTTAAGCAGGAAACAATCGGAATCCCGTTTCTTCTTCTCCTTCTCCTTCTCCTTCTCCTTCTCTTTCTCCTTCTCTTCCTCTTATCTCCTCTGATCGTCGAAACCCTAGGTGAAACCACTTCTCCTTTTGCTCGAGACACTAGGAAGAATGAAGGATTTGTCGAGATTTTTGGGTTTTAAGCTTTATAAATGCCAAATTACAAAAGTGACCCTTTAAAATGTCGTGTATTAAGAATTAAGAATCATGCCTGCCAAATTACCATGCTACCCCTAAACGCCATTTACAATGAAATATGCATGCGCCAAATTATTCACGGTTTAACGCGAATTATACGAATATTTCGCATTATTCCCGAATAATTCGCAAACTCACGAATTATTCAATTTCTCGCGATTAATTCAGCAATTAAATCAGTGAGGGTAAAAGGCGCGATTAAAACACGAATTTTTGAATTATTCAACAACGTTTGTGACACTGCTCCCAAGCACCATGGCTGGCCCCATCGCACACTGACATCATCCAATTCAGCCCATAACTCTAAGTCTCCTGACCTTCCTACCAGACCATACACCCCTGAGATGACCCATGTAAATTCCTCCCCAATCAACCGGCATAATATGGATACCGAAAAAGCCCCCACTTCTAACTCCAAAACTTCCACTCTCGCTCTGTCCCACATTTGCAAGATACCCTCGGAAGCTCCTAAAGACGGAAGCTCGATCCATCCCGGAACCTGACTTCCCCACATGTCCTGGATATGATAATCCAGAGTAACTGATAGCTTAGTTTCCTGAATGCATAAAATTGACATATGCTTGGAGCTAACAAACTGTTTGATTGCCAGTCTCTTCTCCAACTGACCCAGCCCCCTAATATTCAATGAGATAATGGAGATTCCATTCATATATTCACTTGAAGGACCCTTGCTGACTGTGGACTGGCAATCTCCCCTTCCTTCCTGACACGGTCATAGTTAACACTGCATTCTAAATGCCTCTTCTCTATCGCCGATGCACCTCTACAGCCGACGCTGTGTTTAACTTTGGATTTGCCCCTGTCCCAGCCTTATTCCCACTTTTATAAACTTGTCCCATGATTGTTAAACCTCCCTAAACCTATTCCCTGCAACCACAGCCCACATATTTTGCAGTCCAACCCCAAACAACTCCTTTTTTTTACTGTTACAGCCACATTATCTTGATTACTGAATTGAAATCCCTACGCTAGTGGAAGTTCTCACTTCTATTATGATCAATCGATCAAATTTGAAAGTTCATTATAGCAGGGGTATTAATAAATTCCCTTTTGACTTTCTTTATTGTAATTGTGGAATCCTAAGTATTTTACAATTTTATTATTAACTGCAATTAAATTTTGATCTCTCAATCATATCATCCTAGGTTAGTTGTATTGTCCTAGATCAGAAATATTTCTCACACATCCTTAGTAGGTAGTTTCTCTTTCTGTTCATTTCCAATAGCATCCATATGGGATAGGCCTGTCCAAGAAGAAAGCAGAAGTGTCTACAAAAGTAACTACCACCCACATACACATCCCTTGATAGACTGGTCTTCAAAAATCAAACAAAATAATAAAAGAGAAGAAAAGAAAGAACAGAAAATATGAGACCTGTGGTAGTTATCCTCTTTGTTTTTTCCACCTTCATCTTTCCTCTCCATGACATGTTGTTGTTGAGAAGCTTCATTGCTCCTAGTCATGAACTTCTCAAGCTGCTTACTGTTACCATCATCCAGTTCCTCCATTGTAACTAGAATCATCAAATACCAAATATATCAAGAAGAAGGAAAACATAAACACTCATTTATATATATATATATATATAGAGAGAGAGAGAGAGAGAGAGAGAAAGGGAACGTTAACCTTCAAAAAAAATTAGTGAATTCACGAGTCTATTTTACCCTTTGGTGAATATTTGATAATTCCCAAAAAACAAGGGCAATTCAGTCATTCAAAAGGGGAGGAGATAAGAAGAAAACTAACAGGTGTACTTGTCTGGCAGCATAATTTTATGTTTGTGCTTGTTGTCTCCCTCCTCCCAAAATGAAAGAACAGTAAAAACACTAGTGAAAGATACCAAATTAAGTAGTCTCATCTCATGAAGGTTATTCACTAGTCTCATGAAGATTAACAATCTCACACACTATCCTCATGGGCATGACCTCCATTAAATTGCACACAGGTACAAAATATACTAATTTCTAAAGAAGAGATCGAAATTCTTAAACTATCTAAGTGAATGGATCAACACTTGTAAAGAAAGTAAATGAGGACCTAAAAACAAGGCCTGCATATAAAATGAAGAAAATCATTACTTTACCAACTCCCAAAAAAAACTAATAACAATGTATGAGAATGGAACTACTATTCAATGTATCAAACATTTAAACTTAGAAGTTTTTAATAATATAGGGCATTATAATTCTGTTGTTTTCATTTTTTGTAATTTTTTTTAATGGATAATGACATTCTTTTTAAGTAGGACATTTTGTCAAAATATCTTGTTTGTTTTCTTTTTAGTGTAGTCTTTTGTCATAAAATGCGTATGAGATCTTCTCTCAAGGCTATCACCGCAAGGTATTATTCTTCTATTCCCTCTCAATGTTTTTCCATATTCCCATGAGGTTCAAACTTTGATGCATAGTTACCAAAGCAAAAAGAAAACAAGGAACGAAAAGCGACCTCAAAAAATCCTTAGATAATGGGAAGTGGGAAATGAGGTATATGTGCCCCATTCCCATTATTATAGGAGGGTCAGCCATACATTTGATTTTATCTAACAGGAGATATTTGTGGACAAATAAGTATTAAGTTTCAATCTAATGATACTTGCTCAGAATCTACACGCTAGACTTTAAACTCGAGTCTATCCAATCATTTCCTACATGCATAACTCTCTTTATCACTAAATGAGACATAATGGAAGTGAGTTTCCTAGGAAGCGTTTTAGGAAACGAGCTTCCTAGGAAGCGAGCTTCCTAAGAAGCGAGCATCCCACCTTGTACATTGCTTTCCTACAACTATTCTTTGATGAATCTTTCTTCTCTTCCATGTAATGTATTTTCCCTAATATTATGCTAAGATTTCTTTTTTAAGAAAAAAATCATTAATTAGTCCAATTGAAGTTTAAAAAAATTAACCCTATGATTTGCATGTCAACTTTTGAAATTTATAATATATATATATATATATATGATTAATTATGGATTTTTTGTCTTACCCTCGAACAATTCAATTTTTGATAAGTTAAGGTCAGTGTTTTAAAAGGTGTGAGAGGCTTACGCCTCAATGCTTACCTCGAGGCGAGGTTCAAGGAAAGCGCCTTCAGTCTCAACCCTGAGGCTTAAATTTCATTAAGCTAGAATTAAGAGCCTCGCTTTATGCATGAGGCATGTGCCTCGTATATTAATTAAAAATAGGATTATGCAAACCTTCTCCACTTCCAATAATGGAAAGGTCGGTTAGGTTCCAAACATTGCTCCATATCACATCTAGTCTATCCCTCTTTCCCGGGCCAAATAACTGAGACTTGAACATTCAATTTTTTTTTAGGGTAAGTTGGGGTTAGGCGGACCCCTACCAAATAAAATAGATAGAGATGAGATTACATTCTCCAGTAGCGGCATCCCGCTCGATCTTTATCTATAATCAATAAAAGATCTGGAGGGTATTCCTTTTGGAAAACTAGAGCTTGAGAGTGAAGGTTGCAGAATTTTGCTAGATAATCAGCTGCGGCATTCGATAATTTGGATTCTCTCCAAATATGAAGCACCAGTGGAACATGCAAGCTTTCCATTTTGTCCCAAGCAGATTGAACAAGATTTTGAAGGAGCTAAGAAGCATTTTCTTTCTTGTTTAGACAACGAGAGGCCCACAGAGAGTCGGTGGCGACTGAAGTACCAAGAAAATTCTTATCTTTGGCCAGGTCTAAAGCTCTGTTAATGGCTAAAATCTCAACCAACAGAATGTTTAATTAAAACCTTATACACATTTACATTTTACATAAGTTGAAATCGAAAGTACGCCGTACGCTGAAGGAGCCGTACGCTGAAGGAGAAGAAGAAGAGTCTGGTTGTCAAGGCGACTTGAGGCAACAAACCCCATAGACGCCTAAGGCGCCCGAGGCTTCATCCAATGAACTTTTTGCTGAAGAAATCAACCCCAATATGAGATTTATGTGTGATGCATTTTCTTGAATAAGGGGCCCTACAATTTATATAAATTACAAATTCTTCATTGTTAAGATGCACTTTAATAGAACCATCCATGGAGAAAATTCTAGGAATAATAAAGGGGGATTTCAAGTGTTGAGAATAAAAAAAACGAAACAATAAAAAAAAATTCAACAATGATTGTTCAAAGGGAGAGATGGAATTGTGAGGGATAAAAAAAATTAAAAGAAATAAGAATTTACAATGACAGCCGAACAAGAGAGAGAGAGAAGAAGAAGGTGAGTATAGAACTAAATAAAAAACAGAAAAATAGTCTAACAGTCAATGTGACGGCTGACCAGGAGGAGAGATGGAGAGGTCTTACCTCTTACTCATTTATTTTTCTTCACGATTATACCCCAAGAAAAATATTTTTAAATACATATAATTATAGGGCCCGCACCTATTTAAATTAAAAAAAAAGATCCATTTGAATAAGAGTTATGAGAGTTTTGATGGTTCCTAGAAAGAATTTAGGCATTTAAAGGCTTTTTTTTGTTATTGGACCACCTGAGCCCAGTTGTATGCCTGGTCACCTAGGTAATGTCTTTTAACAACCATGCAAAAAGTAGATGGAGACCATATGGCTACCCACAAAGAGGGAGAGAGAGACCAACTGGTTCACCCATTGAGCGAAAGAGATGAAAGGTTAACATGAGGAAAAAATATTTGACATCATTCATCTCTTCTTTCTTCTTTATCTAGGAACCTTTTTTTTTATTAGATATACAAACCCTATCATATTATAAGGTAAAAGGCATGAGAAGTATATAGAATTGCATGTTTTTTTGTTTACCAAACTATAATATTCAAATAAAATAAATTTTATATCCTTAAGCAATAATAATATTACATGTATCAGACTTTTAATAATGACCGCCTAGGCCACTAGGCGCTTTGTCGCCTAAACCCAGTAGAGCACCTGGTTGGCCAGACGATCGCCTGAGTCAACACCTTTAATAACTATAAAGAAGAGGTATTGTGTCTCTCTCTATCTCTCTGTTCTCGCCCTCCCCCTCTCTCATTCTCCCTCTCCCTCTTCTCTCTCTCTCTCCCTATGTTATCTGGTTCGTTGGTTCGCTCGGTTCGAATTCGGGTTCACAGTTCACCACTTTATAGTGTTCAAGATGAGATAATTCGTTCCTCGGTTCGCTTAGGTTCTTTAGTTTGGTTTACCAACTTGGTTAGCTACCTAAGAATGTAAAACAAATATATATTTTATAATAAATTATAAAAATATATTTTTTTAAGCTTGTAAATAATATATGACAAATAATTATTATAAAAAATCATAAAATGTCTTTTTATGAGCGGTTCGTGAACTCAAAAGTGTAAATTTGTAGAACACAAAGAAAACTATTAAAGAATTCAAATAAAAAATTTAACTAAGCCAGTTTTGAAACCACGTTTGGTTCGCTCGATATTGTGAACCAATCCGAACTGAACCACAAACTAGTTCGGGTTCGCTCTGGTTCGCGGTTCACTCTAGCATACAGCGAACTTGGTAGCCCTACTCTCTCTCTCTCTCTCTCTCTCTCTCTCTCTCTCTCTTTTCGAGATGACTACGAGTAAACCCCCGTGGATGGATAACAACATTCTTCTAAAGCCAATATTAAGTTGAAAATGTAGAAATAATGCAAATAATACATTAGTTTATTAATTATAAAGTACGAACAACATATTAAAAATATCTACTAATATAAAAATATTAAAACAAGATCAACAATATTATTTAACAAATAACAAGAATAAGTTAACACCGTTGTAGAATTCGAGTGGTATTTTAAATATAAAATTGAAAATCATTACATTGCATATATAAATTAAAAATTAAAAACAATAATACAAAACTATTGTATTAAAATTCAAATTTTCCAATCAAAGTTCAAAATATTAAAATTATTTAAACAACAATAAAACAATATTCTAAATTTCTAATAGTTGCTTAATAATATTCTATAGTACAAATAGTTATTAAAACAACACTAATATAACATAAAAAGTACTTTTTATTTTTTAAAAAATAAACAATACTACTTAAAATAACAATATCAACGTATCAATCTGTAAAATAAAAAATACATTTGAAGACCACCCAATAAAATAACTAGAAAGTGTTATTTAGTTTAAAAATCAAGAAAACATTTTTTTAAAAATGAAACTCTAATAATCTAAATCAAGCAATAACTAATGTTCATGGATTTCAGTGAAATCCATACTGAAATCCATGAAATTAAAATGCATTTACTAGTTTTGGGTTGTAATAAACATGATTTGCATTAAAAAAAAATTGAGAAAACTTACCCGATTTAGCCCTCAAAATGAGTTTATCACAAAATGAAGAACTTGACGTAGATTTCTTCAAATCAGTTATTCAAACCCCAAATCAAATTTTTAATCACCAAAAATCAAAAGGATTTTAAGTTTTATGGCTTATAATGGGTAGAGAATAAGAGGGAAACAAAAGAGGAGTTTTGTGGGGTTTTTTGTGGTGTTTTTAGGGGTTTACGGTAACCCTTTTTATATAAAAATGTCGGCCGAGTCCTACCCCATAACCGTTACATATCATAGAACTCGGGCGATGCGTAACGATTTCGGCCAAGTCTTATTTTTCATTAGCAAAAACTGTAAAGGTCAAGTTTGGGGTATCGGGTTTTACCGATAGGAATTGGATTTGGCATTTTTTAAAAACAATGATATTAATATTATATATATACTACTACTATATAACAGTTGGTATCCAAGTGGATACCTTAAATTGTCCCATTTAAACTCCAAGTTGTTGCCACGTGGTTGTATCACTTACACATTTTACTACGAGGGTCCCACAAACATGGGTTAGCCAACCCGTTCCCCAATACCCACTTATTGAGATTTAACTGGCTTCCCCTTCCCCTCATATCATTTCCCTTCTTCTTATTCTTACCGTTTCCCTTTACAGATCCATCCAATTTGGCTCCCTCCTATTAACCCCTCGTTGCACCCCTACTTTTCTTCTTTCCCTTCATTAATGGAAAAACCTTTAGATAAAGCTCCCCCAACGATGCTTCTCTTTGCACCCTCCAGGCACGTCTCCCCCCTTTTCTTCACTTATAAAATCTCCCAACCGACTGTAGACCAAAAAAAAAAAGGCAGGGGCCAAAGAATCGAAGAGAGGTTACTGTGGTCGGGGGTCAAGTGGGATTGACAAGGTATTTACCACAACCTTTTTGCGCTATTAGTTTGTTTTTTTTCATCTATCAGTGATTTTTCTCTTATTTGTTTCATAGATTCATTGTTTAGATCAACCCAGTTGCCAAATCTTTGTTTCTCTCCTTTATGACTGAGGCCAAAGAAAGGAAGGGGATACAGAGTCAAAGAGAATTAAATGAGATCCAGGTCGATTTGGATTGCCAAGGTATTTACCCCAACCTTTTTGCGCTATTAGTTCAGTTTTTTTTATTTATCTGTGAATTTTCTCTGATTTTGTTCATAGGTTGATTGTTTAGATTAACCCAGCTGCCAAGTCGAATTTAATGGACTTGATTTAGTTCCCCTCAGCATCATTTGTTGGAATTCTTGATTCAAGAAATACCCAGTTCAGGTTCACGAATCTGGTCCCGTTGATTGGTTGATAGGTTTGTTTCTGATTTAATTTTTGTTGGTTGTTTATCTTGAATTATAAACACTACTCATCAAAACAGACGTTGATCTTATATTTCCTAGATTCATGGTTTCTTTGATTTTGAAGGGAAGGTTGAGATGGGATATTGAAGTCAATCATTCCCAACGGGCGTGTGTAGCATGTTTCCTTCTCTTGGTATCAACCCCCCAAAAAAGGTATAGTAAAAGAGAAAATTAATTATCCTGCGCCTGTTACTGACCATCTTTTATCTGTTTTTTTACCATGTTTGTTTATGTATTTCATTGTTTTCATTTATACATATATATATGATAAAAATAATAAAGCTTTGGTCCAAATTTGCCATATAATTAGTGTATGGGCATTGTTTTCCATTAATTTTGTAGTCTCATTTAATTTTGCAGTTTCTATATTATGGACTAAACAATCCAACAAAGGATATAAAATTCAGGTATAGTTATTGTCATTAATAACACATGTTACACACGAATGAAGCATTAGTATCTTTAAATATTAATATTATACCATAATATTTCAATATGTTATTTTTTTTCTTTGCATATGTAACGACCCAAAATTTTAAGATAAAATAATTTATGGGTCCTTAACTGTGATTAAATGATTAAGTGTTGGTTAAATTGGTGAAAAGTGGGTTTTGCTCGGGATTGGATTGTACCGAGGAAATTTCAACATTTTTGCTGGAAAATCGTACACAATGTGCGGGTCTACTACCTATACGATCAACTGTCTTGCCGGATCCGTGTGTATCGATTTACGGAACCACGGAGGTCTTGTATGTAAGAAAATCGAGAAAACAGGAAATTTACAAATTTCCAAAGTTTCGTTGGGACTCAATGACACAATGATTCTAATAGAAATTCGTGCGGCTAATACCACAGCGTGTCAGTCGGCCGTGAGAACTACCTTCTGTCATTTCGTCAGTTTATTATCTCATATGAAAAAACGGTAACATGTTTTGTATCCGAAATCAGAAAATTAGTGGGTTTTGCAATTTTTTTCCAGATTTACTTTTTACTGTCAAAACTCAATATTTTTCCCCGAAATTTTTACAGTGGGTGTCGAACTGCCCCTAGTTCGGTCACCTGTCGTTTTGGTTCCGTCGCGTATCGATTCGCGAGACCGTGAGGGCCTTGTACACAAGAAAATCAAGAAAATAGAAAAATTACAGGTTTCCAGAGTTCCGTTGGGACTCCATAATTATTGGAGATTCTAATAGAAATCCGTGTGGCTGATACCACAGCGTGCCGATCGAACGTGAGGACGATCGTCTGTCGTTTCGGCAGTTAATCATCTCAAACAAAGAAACGGCAGTGTGTTTTGTGCCAAAAACCAGGAAATTAGTAGGTTTTGAAGTTTTCTCCCGAATTTGCTTTTTGCTATGAAAATTTAGAATTTCTCTCCAAAATTTTTACAGTAGGTGTCGGACTACCCCAAGTTCAGTCACCGAAAGTTTCGTCAAAATCGGACTTAGCGTGATGAGGTTTCGGATGTTGTAAGGCATAAGTGCGGCAAAAATCGAAACTTTGACCAAAAGTCAAAAGTTGACTTGGTCAACTTTCCACACCAAGATGGTCATGTGCTTTTCCACATGATCTAAACCCTTGGGCTATATATAAGGGGGCAAGCCCCTCGAAAATCGTACACAATATACGAGTCGACTATCTGGACAATCACCTATCGTTCCAGTTCCGTCTCGCGAGACCACGGGAGTCTTAACTATAAGAAAATCGAGAATACCAGGAAATTTCAAATTTTTCCGGATTTAGTAGGACTCCATAATTGTTGGGGATTCTAATAGAAATTTGTGCGGTTGGTACCACAACGTGCCGGTCGGTCGAGAGAATGATCCTCTGTCGTTTCAGCAATTAATTCTCATATGAAGAAACGATAGCGTGTTTTGTATCCGAAATCAAAAAATTAGTGGATTTTGCAATTTTCTTTCGGACTAAAGTGCAGCTGTCAAAACTCAGTATTTTTCCCCAAAATTTTTATAGTAGGTGTCGGACTGCCCCAAGTTCGGTCACCTGAAGTTTCGTTGCTGTCGGGTGTCATAAAGCAGGGTTTCGGAGGGCATTTACGTGAAAAATGGGAAAATCCGGTCAAACCGGTCAAATTGGTCAAGGTAGTTGACTTAGTCAACTACCACTTTTCCACACCAAATGGGTCATGTGCTTTTGCACATGATCTAAACCCCATTTAAGGTGTATATAAATGGGGGCCAGCCCCTCATTTGCTCACGGTTTATAGTTGCAAACAGTGCTCTGCCCAGATTGTTTTTAGAGAGAGAAAGTGAGGAGAGAAAGAAGAGAGAAGCGGGTCCTTGACATATTTCGACGTCCCCGACGCGTTGACGGCGTCCGATTTCTTCCCCGGCACCTCGATCTACATGTAGAGAGAGAAAAAGGTAGAGAGAGAAAGTTGCATGCGCTCTACCCAGGGGTTGATCGTCGTTGGGAACACCTTGGCGACATCCGTTTTTGCTTGCGAGACCTCGAAACGCGTGAAGCAGGTAAAACCCCTCTTTTTCTCTCTTTTTCCCCTTATTTGTTATATTATTTTATCTGTAATATATGCATGTCTTTTGGCGTGAATGAAAATGGGTCAGAGACCCCTATGTGATGTTGTGATTTTATGTGGTCCATCGGGGAGTCCAGATCGGGTCCCGGGTAAATTGTATCGCCACTCTAGGGTGACGAAAAGTGGTTTTGCATGTCTTGTAAGGCTATGGAGACATCCGTTAGCCTAAAAACATTTCTTAACGGGATGGCGTGTTACCAGAGTTGGTTCGCGGGCACGAGGCCCAAGTATTTCAGTTAATCAAACGAGGCTTGGGTTAACTGGGGTTAACTTGTGGTTAAAAAATCTAACCAGCGTTAAGTATAATCTGTGGTTCCTCTTTGACTAGGTCAATAGAGACGGTGTCCAATAGGGCCCGTGGTTCCTCTGTGACTGATAGTCGGGAGATGTCAGTCTGTTTGTCTAAGTCGTCTGTGTTGCCTCTTGAACTAGGTCAGGAGTGGCAGTATCCTGCATGGCCCGTGGTTCCTCCGTGACTGATAGTCAGGAGATGTCGGAATCCTAGGGAGTTTAAAGTGGCTGAACATCAGATAGTGTATAGTTCGAGATTCCTCTCTGGGTGGGTCGGAAGATGTCGGCAGCGTGTCTATCGGGGTCCCTTTTTGGTGGAACGTCAGGAGATGTCGGCATTGGTATAGATGTCGGGGTTCCTCCGTAGACTAACCAGAAGATGACGGTAGGCGAGCTAGTCGGGGTTCTTTCATGACTGAGGGAGATGGCGGCGAATACACGGTAGATGTGGCAGTGTAGTCAAGGCGTCGCCTAGGCGACTTTGGGCCTGCATCGCCTAGGCGCCCCTCTAGGCGGGCGATCCTATAAAAAAAAAAATTTTTTTTTTTTTTTTTTTAAAAAAAAGTCCAAAATTTCCCAATAAATAAATAAAAATATAAAAACATGTAATGAAGTAGTAATAAAATTCTAAATCGTTTTTTTCACTAAAAATATCAATTTTTTTCACTAAAAATATCGTTTTCGAAGCAATTTGGGCAATTGTAGGGGGCTCTGCCTAATATTATACATGGACGACACAAATTTGGGTATTTTGCCCAGATTTTGAAGTGTTTAATACTCCACTATGTTAACATGTCTTTGATTATGTGATGAATGCTTGTAATAGACTTTTTATTTTATGTTTTTGTGGAATGTGGGTGTGGAGTTTTGATCTTTTTGATGTTATATATATACGTGATATATATATAATTATATATATATTTATATTAAATTTATCGCCTAGGCCACGCCTAGGCGTCGCCTAGGCAACGCCTCGCCTAGCCGGGGCTAATCGCCTAGGCATCGCCTAGACGCCTTGACTACACTGAGATGTGGCCAGTCAATTGAATGGAAAAGTATGTCCTTATTAGGCAAATGCCCATGTTGTGTGTGTGAGCTTCGGATACGAAGTGGTCTGAGTCGGTATACTCAGGATTGATGTATTTGTCTGAGTTGGTGGACTCATGGTTCGGTATGGAATCGTCGGATTTCAGGTGAGTTGGGTTGGTATACCCAACGTTTGGTCGTGTTCGGGTGAAAACTGGAACAGCGTATGAGTCTAAATGACTCAATGTATTATGGTTAGGATTTAGAGACTTTAAGTCGAACATTTGTGGACTGTGGCCAATTAATAGAGTTTCAGGACTCGAAATGAAACATGATTGATGATCGAAACGATAATTTGGTAATATAATACATTCATAACTGAAACCTCATAATTGGAAAGTAATGTGAGGTCGGGAACCTCTGTTAGGGTGACGTAACCCTAAGTGACCTTAGGTCACAATTTATTATATACTATTCTATTTTACTGTAACATGCAAATTGAACTGTTTATTATATCATTATTGATGCGTGTTATTATGTGGAAAATAGTTTAGAAGGATTGTGATTTTATTGGGCTTCATAGCTCACTGACTTTTTATGTCAGCAGATCTTGGAGCTGCTGACCAATAAGTGAAAAGTCCAACTGGACATTTTGGAAGCTTGTACAAGTTGTACCCGGTGTAATAGAGGCGCTTACTTTTGTAAAACAAACTTGATGTAAATAATAGAGGTATATGGTTTGTATAATGGCTATTGTGATGACATGTGTTATTTGCTTTTTGGAAGCATCTAATAAATGTTTAAATTTCCCGTATTTTTGTGGGTAAAGTCTTCCGCTTGCATGATTTGACGAACGGACGCGCATCTCGGAACTTGATTCCCTAGATGCGGGTTCGAGGCATCACAATTGGAGTAATGTAATGTCCCAATTTACCGTTTTGATGTGTTTAGGTGAGTTTGTGTCAAGTCATGTACTTCAATTTGGTTTTGCCAAAGGGGGAGATTGTAAAGTCCTTGTTTTTTTGTGTTGGTATATTCCGATGTCAAAACAAGTGAATCTAGATGTCTAAGTATGTATCTTGTGTCATTACTATCAAGCACCCGCAAACAAGTGAAGTTGAAGACCGTTGAAGATTCGGTTAATCATTTCCTTTATAGGATGGTAAATGACCTAGATACCTTGCTACCATAGGTGGGAATTGTCTTAGAATAATTCTTATATGATACCTTAGGTGGTAAGTGACCTAAACTAATCATACGGACCCTAGGTGATTAGATATGCAGTGCAGAATACGCTAAAAATTCTGAAATTTTTCAAAAAACCAAGGTTGCTTGTAGGTGGCATATCTCTCAAACCGTAGCTCGGATTTTGCTTCATAATATATCAAATCGACCGTGTCGAAAAGAGCTACAACTTTCGTAAAGGGAGCGAGGGCTGAAAATGAAGTTTTAAAATCGGATTGTAACCTCAAAGTCGACCCTGACCACTTAGGGTCGACCTTGAGTATCCCAAATTTTGTATGGGAAAAATGGGCAGAGAGTCAAAATATTGAGGGTCGACCCTGGAAGGCCTTTCGGTCGACCGAAGTGGCATGTTGGGTCGACCTAAGTGACTCCCAGGGTCGACCCTGATATGGGAATTTTGCCTATACGGTTTTTTTCATGCCTCTTTGGTTTTTAAACTATTTTAGCAACTTTCATACTTGGTTTTTGGGTCTCTATTTAAAGGGAACCCCTCTAGTTCATGGGTACAACTTTGTGAGTGTATAGAGAGGGTTTTTAACTCCTTCTAGAGTTCATAAAAACTTTGGAATCTTGTTGTTCTCCTCCCCTTTGATTGATGCTTTCAACTTAGAGTTTGCAAGCCAAAAGCTCCAATCTTGCTTATTTCGACTTATCCATTAAAGGAGTCCATCTAGGTGTTGATTTCTATCAAACCATCAACCCGTTCTGGATAGAACAACTTGGCTGGAGTGTTCTGGAGCCTTTGCGAAGGAAATCGATTCAATAAGGATCGCAGTAGTGTGATTTGGTCGATGGAATCTGAAACCGTCATTGACGGAGATCGATCAGATGATCGTGGACTACTTTGGAGACACAAGAGAAATACGAGCGACTACGATTGATCACGGGACTTGTGAGTACGTGATGACTTTTCGAAGCGTGGAGGACTAAGAACTGAAGAATCGTAGTGTCGAGTCCGAAGAATTCAAGTTCGAGTCTTGTAAGTTCTTGTTTACTTTGGCTTAATGATTTCTCTTGGTTGGACTAGGTCCCGTGGTTTTTCGCAGAAGGGTTTCCACGTAAAAATCCTTGTGTTGTGGTTTGCTTGGTTTTCTATTTCCGCACTTAAATTTTATCATCCCTTAAGTTAATAACTTAATTGTTAAAATATTCAAAATGGTAGATAGACTTTTAGGGAAACCGAACCATCCCCTTGAACTTGTGAGATTCTCAACTCAAACCCTAGATTTGAGGTTCACCAAATTTTTTCAGGAATCACTGAAACTTTATTTTTCTCAACAAATTGTGTAAAATATTTCTTATTTTTGAGTGCTATTTTCTGTTCTTTACTTAATTGAATTGCCTATTGGTGGTGGTTCTATAAAACTCCGAAACTGAATTTTCTTGTTCGTTAATGGTCTTATGCATTCTCTTCATGTGGTTCTTTATCTAATCTTCCATCAGCAATAGCAAACTTTCAAAATGATCTCAACTTGTGAATGAGACAGAAAAATGTTGAGAAAACAAAGAAGATGAGCATAGCTTGCTAGCTCAAAGATTTGACTCTACTTGGAAGGTATTGGAGTTAATTCGATTCAAGTCACCCAAGTTAACTCAGGGGAGTTATATCACTTTTTTATTAATCTCTAAAAAGGTCTGATAACCGGACCACATGCGGTTAGACTTGGAATTCTCTACGGTGATAACCAGACTCCTTGGAGTCCGGTTACGTCCCATAGGTCAACATGTGTTCCTTTTAATTGGGATTAAGATTCACTAACCATTAGGGTTCAACCATCTACCCTTGGTTTTTTTTTAAATGTTAAAAAATATTAACTCTTAAAGTTTAAGTTAACTATAGTTAAAAGACCACTTAAAAAGGCTTTTGTGTTGTAACCGGACACCAAGGAGTCCGGTTATAACCATAGAGGATTCCAAGTCTATCTAATACTTAATAGGGACGTAGCCTGGGAGAGGGGCGTACCTAACCCCAAATTTTTTTGAACTAATTATTTTACTAATCTAATTTTTAGTGAAGAAAATAAAAGAGATAAACTCACCCAAATATCAGTCCTAATCTTAATGACTAATCCTATCTAGATTAAGTTTAAGAAGCCCAACCCCAATACTATTGTGATCTTATTTGTTTCAATGACTTGTAATTTGTAATTACAGATCAAACATGATCTGAAGCTTGATGGAGGCTTCATCGACCCAGGAAGCAATGTCTTTGGCCATTCTTTCAAGTCCTCAGATTAGATATAGACATGGGGTTTTCTTTATTTTCTTTTCTGATTAATATTGTGTTTTCTTCTTCTTCTTACTAATAAGATATTGATTTACTATAAAAGAGTAATAATGCAAAATTGCAGATTTAGATAATTGAAGATTTCTCATTCTTCTTGAATGGGTTTCAAGGATTATTAGAAGAAGAGTGAGAGAAAAGCCAGGGTTGGAAAGTTTTACAGAAATCTACTAAACCTACAAATTCATAAGTTTCTTCGAGAACCGCTTTCTTATTAGGTTTATACGTCATGGGTAGGTTAGTAGGTTAGTGTATATGATTGCATGATCATGGCATCAGACAAAGAAAAAGAAAGAGTATGGTAAGCTCTAAACAGCTGATATAAGCATATGGAAATGATGGAACTCCTCAACAAGTTTAAGACTTTAAAAAAAAACAATATATATTATTATTAATCTTTTAATTTGTTATGACATGAAGAGCTAGGAGATGAAGCACATCACCACCATCAATAGAGAAGGAACCATTGCCAATGGACATCTGTTCGCTCATACCCCTAACTTTGTCATTTAGTTGTATTTAAACTGATAATAGTTAGTTAATTAATATTCTCACTTTACTAAAACTCTTTGTGCATAATAGGAGTTGTATTAACTGAAAATTCTAATTCTTAACAAAATTTAAAGATATTATTAACCCATCTAAATTTATATATAGTTATTTTAGTAAACATATGTAATTAGGGGTTTTACATAAGTTAATTACTTAAAATATATTTATGATTTTTCATTTAATTAAGATCATAAAATTATAAATAATAATTTTTAATTTAATCATATTATATTTTTCATCAATAAAAAATTAATATGTGCAAAGCACGTACACCTTTACAAGTATATATATGTATACAATTTACTTATTTCATCACCTTGGCAGTGCTCACCTAGCTAATCTTTATTGCCTAGGCATCGCCTTGACTACACTACTGATGACACAATCCAGCCCATGCAACAGGTCTGAATTGACCATTCAATTGGTCTTTCTCTTGCCTAAGGGATCCTCTGTGGAAAGATTCAACCTGATTGCTCTTGCCTAAAAGATTCTCTATGGAAAGATTCAACCTGATTGGAAGATCACAACCATCCAATATTAACTGCTACAATTTGCTGGAGTTCGGACTTTGTCTTTTGTCTATTCAAACCCTTAAAAAGATAATATAGGTTGGGCAGTTACCATTAGGCATTATCCAAATATGATGACTTGTACCACTAAACAGTATGTGCCCACTGCCCACGACCTTGTGCGCCCTGCGTCCTCATACTCAGTTTGTGTAGAATATTTAATTAGCTTTTTGCATGCACACGTAGTTAGCTTTTCGCATGCACGCACGCACACACAAACATAGTGCACAGGGGAACACAAGAACTAGAACATCGACAATAATTTTACTTTTAAAACAATAGCAGAAAATACAATGGAATATGAGAAGCAGGATTCTGATCATAGAAACAAATAACTTAAAATGCATCTATATTCTGCAAAATTCAATCATAAAAAGGCTTTCAGGACTATAGATTCACTCTTTATAATTATGTCACAAAGCGAATATAATTCTGAAAATCTAACAACGAGAGATACATCTGCCATTATAAGAGAGAAGTAACATGTTTGGATAAAAGCTTTATACAAAGTCAAATTCATTTTATTTGTATTTTGTCTTTCTAGTAGTTTGAAGAAACGTCCAGCCCTCAGTCAGGTCCTATCTAGGACTGGACTGTCCGTGTATGTCCTCACTTACAGCCTCCATCACTCCTCTTGGTAACTGGGCCCCCATTGGGTTACCTATGTTATTTTCTGGAAAAGCCTAGACAGCAAATTAACTATCATATTGGCTTCTCTAGGTGCATGAAAGGACACCCTGTTGAACTCTTGTCATTCGCAGGGGTCTAATGTCATTAATTTGGACCCAAATTCGCCAAAGGGTACTTTCCTTTCCTTGTACAACATTAATTTTTTTTACAAAGTTAAATATGCAGATACTTAAAACAGGTTGATTTATCCATCAATCTACGGAAATATTAATCCATGTATTTATGTACTGAAGTAAGTATACATACATATGTTCTGAAGGAAAAGAATCTTAGCATGCCGTAGTACAAAACCATTGTATTCCCAAAGAAAGCAACCATATTATACATACCTCTACCAGGGGCACAAGTTGGGTGTTCGCTATCATCAATGAAACTATCTTTGATGACATTATCGTTTTCTTTGGAGATGAAGCTAGAGTGTTTGCTCCTATTCTCCTCAATGTCTTCCCAAGCAGAACGACTAATGATTTCATAACATTAATGGAAATCACAACATCAATATAATGGCACAGCAACAACAACGACTAGTTTCATGCAGTATTAATCAATCTAAAAAAGTTGCATGGTATTTTTTTCAATATATAAGAGGCAGATGAACATTAGGAAGGATACTTTTTTGGGGCATCAGTGTCACTAGATTTGACAAAATAACCAGCAAGATGAACACCACGAGGACCCTTAACAGAGAAAACAACATCTTCGGACTCCTCAAATTCAAGATCCAACTGACACGAATGAAAATCCTTAAGTGTCAATGAGCACATATAAACTGGATTTTTATTCCCTACACTGCACTGAAGTACACTTCTACTTGAAAAAGGACCACCGCTACGATCAGCAATCGTCGCCTGCATTGCATTACCAACCATTCAATCAGTCTCCTCCTCCATTATTCCTCTACTGTAGTTTCATTTCTGCGAAATACCTGAGATTTTATTTTTTTATTTTTTTATTTTTTTTATTTTTTTTGCAAGGAGGAACCCCAAGCCCACCCATCTGGTCGACTACCGAGTAGACCTCCATGGAACCTGGATGGCAAGAGTCCGCTTCCCCTTTGAGGTTGAGATTTCATCAACCTATCAGATACATTTTCTTTTTCTTTTTCTTTTTCTTAGGAGTTCTGAAACAAACCTGGGAAATACGAAGCCTTCTTCCAACTCCATCATGGCGATGAGTGTATGGTATGCCCGGGCTTATCTCCACCCCTTTAGAAACAAAAACCATTAACTTGTGAGAACATCTCATGAAAAGAAAAAACCATTAAAGTATATATATATATTTATACAGAAACAAAAACAAATCAATGAAAAGAAGAAGAAAGCGACTCACCCCAGAATGACATTTTACTTTCTCTCAGTGGACCACCACCACCACCCAACTACTCTATTCTATTCTGTAAAACTTCTCTGTGGAACTGGAAATAAGCTTCCGTCGTTTTCCTCCGAAAACAAAACCCTAGAAAGGTTTTACTGACAGTGACACTGCTTTACTCCTTTCTTTTCTTGGGAAGGAATCAACTTGGCTTTGGACTTCGGTTCGATAACAAATATAAGGGGTAATTCTATATCAAAACCTCTCTTATCGTTAAATAACATAGAAGTACCTCTTTTAAAACTATTCCCGTTATCATACCCAACTTTTAAAACTATTAGACAAATTAGGACCTGACCTTTTAGATAACTGCCGTTTGCATTCTCACATGCAATACCGAAAATACCCCCATTCATTTTTATTTTTTTTTTGTAATTTTAAGAGATTAATTTTCATGGGGAGCTCAGCATCATGCGGAGCTCCCTTTTTACACTACATGGGCAGATGATGTGTAAAAGGGAGCTCCGCATCATAATTTTAACTAATCGCACACACGCCCTACAATCTCAACTTCAAGCCTATAATCCTACATACCCCTCAAAATCTTTCCTATCATAATGCGAGAGGCGCAAGGGTAAATGATTTTTCTGAAATTCTCATACTACCCTTATATAAAAACAAATTTTTGATTTAATGTTTTGCTTTAATTCACAAACTACCTCTTGCCTTTGATTTTATTTCCAAACTACCCCCTGCTCATCTATCTATTTAAAATCACAGCCAATTGAGATTGAACTCGAGGAGAGTTTAATTGCACTCACGGGTTAACACGTGTCCCTTTTAACTCGTATTAACTATGATTAACTCCTTCCCCTCGCTCTCACGCGCATCGCACGTGCCACCCCGCTAGTGACAATAATACCATTTGATTTCTCGTAAAATGACAATGATATCATTTCCATTAAAAGTGGAAGGGTGTGAATTAGCTCCAATATGTTATAGTTTTTTTTCTTTTTTTTTTGGTGAGATATAACAAACTTTAGTGAGCCAGAGCCTCATAAATAGGTTCAGGACTCCAAGAAACAAGAATTCTTCAATATTGCCATGGCAGAAGATTTGGCCATCCTTGCAAAAATTGGAGTTCAAAGACTACAAATACGTGCAAGAAGAAAACGCCTGTTTTTTTCTTTTTGTTTTGTTTGAAAACCAATGCTCCTCAAGGATCTAACCTTGGGGTTAATCATGGTTCCTAATACGTGCAAGAAGAAATGGTTCTTTGTTCTCTTTTGCTCCACTGCTCCTCAAGGCTCTAACACACGGGTTGGTGCGGTTGGCTAGTGTCCCGGGTTTGCTCCATGTGGTCGTGTGTTCAACTCCCACTCCACCCCTTGAGGTCGCCACATATCCTTATTGACACCTCTTAATTATGGTTAAAATTCACCCACTCTTTATCATTGGTTTTAGAAAAATAATATTGAAAAATTTTCAACCTTAAGAGTTATTGAATTTAAACTAGGGTTCCAACAAAAGAATTTTGCCACGGTTAAGGGGTATCAATAGGGACATATGACAACCTCAAGGACATAACCGGAAAAAGGATTTCTAAAACAAAAGTACCCAAAAAAAATGACATGTTGCGGCTGTAGAGGCCCACGCATTCCGCCAAAAAGAATAATTTTCTTTATATATAAAATATAAAAAATCAAAAATATAATTAATTTTATTTAAATAATAGCTCTCCCGAACCCATTGTCCCAAAAAAAAAATCGGGCCTACGCCCCGAACCCCAAGACCCATACTTTGGCCCCAAGGAAAAATTCCTAATTCCGCCCCTAAGTGAGAGGCCTTAAACTGGCAATGAATTTTCTCTGGTAGATACTAGATTATTGCACACAGGCACGCCTATTTGGCCAAAATGTGGAAATGGATTATACATGGGGAGGTGATAGCATGCATGTGCACATACCGTTGAGTGGTACATACCCAGCTCTCCAGATCGCCACATGTCCGCATTGACTCTCATTAACTATGGTTAAGATTCACTCACTCCTAGGGTTCGATAATCTAACTTGGTTTTTTTTTTTAATTAAAAAATTAACCTTGGTTATGATTCACTCACTCATATGTTTACTTTTTAAAATATTTTTTCCCTAAAAATCAATGTTAGATTATTGAACCCTATGGATGAGTGAATCTTAACCATAATTAATGGGAGGTGGGTGTGTATCCTCAACAGTATGTACACGTGCATGCTATCACCTCTCATGTTTAAGTCATTTCGGTTGCGTCACAGGCAAACGACAGAGAAAATTTGTTGCCTTTAAACTCCAATCCTGCAACGGAGAGCTCGAGTATGGTAAGGGGGTGTTTTCGGTACTCCATCCAAGAATACAAACGGCCGTGAGCTAAAGGTAACTTCGGGTCTAGATTTGTCCAATAGTTTAACAGTTGGGTTTTGTAAAGGAAATAGTTTTTAAAAGGAAAATATTCACCTCCTCGGTAGGTGACGCAATAAGGGGCGTCTTGGGTTCCATTTTCATGCCATGTGTCCCCATTTAAATTCCTTTTCACTGTGGTTAAGGTTCACTAACCCCTAAGGTTCACCCATTTACCCTTTGTTTTTAGAAAAATAAAATTAAAATAATTTAACTAAGGGTTAAAAAATTAACCTAAGTTCACGTCAGGCATCTTTGTGAGAGCCAGAGCAATAGTTCGCTCCTCGCAGATAGAGCGGACTATTGCTCTTTTTAAAAACATACTTTTATGTCATTTAAGAATAAGATGGTTCCGATATGGAATTACACCTCAATATAAATGGGAAGTGATGATATGAGTGTTTAAACCGTCGGATGGTAAGAAACCTCAAGATTTGTGCGTGACAGACAACCCTATATCAGCTTAGTCATCTAGCTTGCCCGGCTCAATGTGGCTAAGCACAATCATGAGTTTTTTTTTTTTTTTTGGGAAGTTGAGCTTGGGATTAGGCAGACCCTGCCAGATGCATAAAACAAAGCTAATTACATCCTACGGTACTTACAACCCATCGCGTCCTCGCTAACAATGGTCCCAAGAGGATCAGGAAAGTCATGGGGGAGGAGGATAACAGTAGAGTTTAGAATACAAAAAGACGCAAGGAAATCAGCTGCTCTATTCGTTTCTCGCCAAAAATGGCTAATAGCCACATCTCCAAGATGACAAAAATCTTCACAGATAAGCTCAACCACCATCTCTCACTTGCCACGGCATATCTGATCTCTGATTAAGGATGTCCACAGCCCCTTTAGAATCAGAAACAAATTCTAGCCTATTCAAATTGTGATCTTTAGCTATGTCACAAGCCTTCTTAATAGCGAGCAATTCAATGTAAAGGCTAGTGGTGTAGCTTCCTATTTCTTCAAGGCGAAAGCAAGTTCCAAATACCAAGATAGGCTGGCCACTGATATCTCTGAAAATCCCTCCACAACCAACGTCATTTGATTGCAAGGAGCTATCCATATTAACGGACATGTATCCATTTGAAGGGGGATCCAAGAACACCACTGCTCTCTAGGGTGATTCCAGGCTATAGGGATGTTCCACGTGATAAAGAAGTCCCTGTTGGCCGGAGAGTCAAGAATCTCCAGACTCGCACTACTTAGACAGAGAGTCGTATCGTGGATAATCTTAGCACAAACAGTCTCAGGAGGAGGGAATTGACTTTGAAAGATTCGTGCGTTGCGTTCCAGCCAAATATGGTAAATAGCAGCATTGAAACACAATTTCCTGACTGACGTCATGATGCCTACTGTGGTAGTTTCGCGAATGAGCCACTGCACTTCATTATGCCAAGGAAAAATTTGGTGAGGACCAAACCGAATCTTGCTAAGAATGTGCTTCCAGATTACTTGGGTGTACCGACAATCGAAGAAAAGATGGGTATATTTTCAGCTGAGTTCCAACAAAAGCAACATTTAGACTATATCAGAACCAAGCGTTGGACAAGCCTATCTTGGGTCTATAATCTGTCTGATAAAGCAAGCCAAGAAATGAAGCTATCCCTCTTGATGTTCAATGGAAACCATAGAAGGTTGCTCCAGTCAACAAGAGAAGGCGGTTTGATAGTATTCCATGAAGATTTAATAGTGTAAGTCCTAGTGGAACTCGGTTTCCAAATAACCATATCACCTGAGAAGCTAGACCTCAATTGAACCTTAGAAATCTCAATCCAAACTTGAGATAGGTCCCTGGAGGAAGCAGGAGGAAGATGCCCGTGGCCATTATAGATGAGAGACTCAACTCGTGCTGCAGCTCCAAGACTAGAGTCAGAGATCATTCTAGTATCAAACAATTCATTAAGCACACCCATTTCCAACCAATTATCAAACCAAATGTTGGTTTTGGTCCCATCGCCAATAAGGGAAAGGATGAGAGGTCGAGCCATGGTCCTCAATTGTAGGATCTTTCTCCAAGACCAAGAACAGTCTGAAGGTCCTTTAATTTCCAAAAAAATTTTCCTTTTATAAGGCGAGCCTTAACCCATTCAGTCCATAGTAAAGGGGAATCTGATACTAAGTTCCATATATAATGAAGGAGGGCGGCATAATACCACTCTTTGAGCCTTCTCAGACCCAATCCACCTTCCGAATAAGGAGTGCACACTATTTTCCAGCTCACTAGGGGAGGTTTTCTTTTATCCAAACAACCAGACCAGAGAAAGGTGGCGCAAGCTTGTTCAACCTTCTTAATCACATAAGCAAGGAGGAGGAAAGAGCCTGACCAAAAAAATGTTGAGGCTGCCGATCACAGATTTGAGAAGCTCTAGACGACCAGCATAGGCAAGCAATTTACCTATCTAAGTAGCAATACGACCTCTGATCCTTTCTAGCAATGGTTGACAATCAGTCTCCTTCAGACGAGTAGAGATCAGAGGAAGGCCAAGATATCTGATGGGCAGCCTACCTTCCTTAAAGCCAAGAGTAGAAATGATGACATGATTGGTATAGCTAGAAGATCCAGCAAAGAAGATCTGGCTCTTATCTTCATTCGGGGAAAGACCGGCCAAGCTACTAAACTTATCAAGGATATGCTTAAGATGGATGGCCGAAAAAGCATCCATGTTCATGAAAACTAAAAGATCGTCTGCAAAACTTAAATAAAAGATCTTTGGGTTAAAGCATTTAAGGTGATATAAGATTGTACCTTGATCAATGGCCACGTATAGAAGGCAAGAGAAACCTTCCATTAGAATGACAAAAATAAGAGGAGACAAGGGGTCACCCTCAATGGCCGTCCTGTGTCCATTAGGCCATCAAAGCCTTTGCTTTAGGCCCTATTAAAAAAAATTTTAAAAAGGCCCATTTAGAATATTAAAAAGGCCTCCTTCATAGTTAATTTTTTTTAATAATATTTTAAAAAAAAATTTAAAAGCTTCATTTAGAATTTTTGCTTTAGGCCTCCAATTGGCTTGGCCGGCCCTGTCACCCTGTTTAAGACCACGCGTACCCTTGAAATACCCAGCCAAAGAACCATTCACAGCGACCGAGTAGGATGGGGTGGAGATACAAGCAATGATCCACCTGATGAACTTAGCAGGAAGTCGCAACTTAGCCAAGACTTCAAAAGGGAAATCCCATCCAACGGAGTCAAAAGCTTTTTTGAGGTCAATTTTGATGGTACACCTGGGAACCCCCTTGTTCCTATGATAGTTCCTGATTAATTCATGGGAGAGCTGAATGTTATCAACAATGCTACGACCCGAAATAAAGGCCGTTCTATTCCGGCTGATAAGCGTGTCCATAACACCACGAAGCCTACCCGCCAAAACTTTAGATATGAATTTGTAAATGACATTGCATAGAGAAATGGGTCGAAAATCGCCAAAATTGTTAGGCCTGGAACACTTTGGAATCAAAGTAATAATTGTAGCATTCATGGCAGAGAGCAACTGTCCAGAGTGAAAGAAGTTCAAAACGGCTTGTATAAAGTCCTTACCAACTATACTCCAACACCTTCTAAAGAAGAGAACTGTAAACTCATCAGGACCAGGACTTTTATCATCCTTCATAGAGAAAATGGCAACTTTTATCTCCTCTTCCGAGACCTCTTTATCCAAATCAGCAAGGAGGGAGCCTTCAAGGGCGACGGTGAAGGGAATGGACTCCGCATTAGCCGAGCCAGGGACTTCAGGCCCTAGGAGATTCAAGAAGTAATTCCCAACAGCGGTTTTAATAAGATTGTCCTCCTCAATTTTTACCCCACTCTCATCAAAAATGGAAGTTATGCGATTAAAAGATCATCTAACCATTAAGCTTCTATGGAAGAAGGCAGAGTTTGAGTCACCAAGGCTCAACCAAGATTTTCTGGATTTATGCTTTAAGGAAGCTTCTTCCGATCTACAGAGTAAGGAGTAGCTCCTAAGCTTTTCCTTTTCTAAAATCGTGATGTCAAGATCTAATGGGTTATTATGCAATAGAGATTGGATAGTTTCAAGATCCGTTTTAGCCGTGACCACTTTCTGACTAAGATTACCAAATTCCTCCTTACTCCAAGTTTTGAACTGGACTTTCAACGCTTTTAGCTTTTGGACTAAAACAAACTTTGGGTTGCCGGAAATCTCCATCTGCTAGACTTCTCTAACTATATTGAAGAACATAGGATGCTCAGCCCAGTAATTGAAGAACTTAAAAGGAGAAGAACACCGAGGGATAAACTTGCTAAAGAGATTAGAATAGGAGAGTGATCTGAAATGCCAGAGGCCTTGAAATCAGCCTCTGAAGCATCAAACAAGTCCAACCAAGATTGATTCACTATAGCTCTATCAAGTTTAGCTTGGATTCATCCAATCCCCACCCCTTTGTTAGACCATGTGTGCCACTGGCCTTTGCTTTTTAAATCGAAGAGACCTGCATAATTGAGACAATCATTAATCTCGCCAGAGATTCTATGGAAACTAGGACTCCCCCCACCTTTTCAGATTGGAAATGGACAACATTAAAATCACCCAATAGAAGCCAAGGGAGATTCAAGCTTTGGGATTGTAAAACTAAGTTAGCCCATAGGAGCCGGCGTTCTTCAATGCTGTTATCTGCATAAATCACAGAGACGAACCAGCTAATATCCTTTCCCGCTTTAGACACAAGGCAGTGAATAACCTGGTTCGACTTACCCACAATGCTTAAATCAAGGATAGTAGGATCCCATAAAACCTAAATCCAACCATGAGTAGAACAATCGTAGTTGTCAATGAAAGCCCAGTCTCTACTAATAGCTTTGCTCACGTTAACTTTGTTGCAGCTTCTAACTCTAGTTTCGACAATACCCATCAGAGCAATTTTGTGATAGGAAATAAACCTTTTAACTTCCTCCTGTTTAGAAGAATGATTCAACCCTCTTATATTCTAACAACCAAGCTTAACCATAATGAGAACAGATGGCACACCCTCCTCCCAGCCTGAACCTACCCCAGAGCACACAATTAAGATGATGAGGTAGCCTCTGACCTAGCCCTACTAAGACCAAAGAATTAATTAGGCCCATTCTTACCCCCTCCCCTAAATAAGGAACTTAAAGGGGTAGGTAACTTCTTATGATGCGACTTGAACACGAAGGCTTCAAGATCCTCAAGCGCTGATGAAGAATTGGGGTTTTTAAAGGTGTCAAACCTATTAGGACTAATCACACTAGGTTGGACCTTTGTAAGTGCTCTTTTTCCATGCTTGATGCTACTAAAGTAATTGCCCTTGCCAACAGTGGCGAGAAGAGGGTTAATGTTGCCCACTTCATCTCTTTCTAATGGTTCATCGTTCCATATTCTAGTGCCCTCACTTTGAATTGCTAGATTTGATTCTACATGAAAAGCTGAATTAACTCCTTCGTTGTCCTCTTCACTGGGAGGGATAGCAACACCATCTAGGACACCTTCCCCACTTCGATGTTGAACGGGATTCTTGGGCTGAACTTTTTGCCACTTAGTCTTAGGAACAGACATACGGGATTGACTTCGGCTGCGAGGCCGCCCTTTTCTCAATTCCTCTTGCTTACCAACGCGATCTGGGCATGAGACATCTCCATGTCCAAAAACTTTACAGCTCGAGCATCTGCTTGGCTTCCAATCATACTCTAGATGAAGATTAAACTCTTCTTCCTCGTTCAATTTAAGTCAGATCTTAGAAGGCAGATCAGAAAGAGCATTAACTTCTACCAATACTTTAGCATAGTTGAGCCTGCTACAATCCATAGTGGATTTATCAAGACAAATCGGTCTACCCAGCAAGCTATTGATGGTGCTCAGGTCCGCCGCATTCAACAGGAGGAAAGGAAGGTTAAAATTTTTAACCCAAATAGGTAGAGAAGAGAACTCCACCTTGTCAAGCTTGAGAGATCTGTCCCATTCCCTTAAGATCAGAATAGACGATCGGACTCTCCAAGGACCCCTAGCTAGGATTCGCAATTTGTCCTCTTCACAATTGAGCTTGAAAATGAAGAAACCAGACTCTAACGAAAAGACCTCTAAGCTGCCTCGCACCTTCTAAAGCCTCTCTACAGTCCTTTTCACAACTAGGAAGGGAGGTTTAGGGCCAACAAAGATGCCTACTAGAGTATTTTTCCATTGAGCTGAGTCAATTTCAATGTCTTCAGGAGACTTAGTAATGCATAATTTACCATCCATCACTATTGGTGGAACGAACTCAAGAGCACCACCCCCCGATTTCACCTTCGTAACATTGAAAAGAGAAGACCAAGCAGTTGGCCTCGGAGTAGCACCAGCGGAGGAAGGAGAAGCTCTAGAAGGGGGGCCTGAAGGAGCCTGATTAGGAACCGAACACTTAGGGGAGGAAAAAATAGGTTCCAAAGGAGAGGCTACTTCACCGGACCCAGAGGAAAGAATGGGCTCCTGACAAACCAGCAACAATTTGTCCTGGCTAGAAACTTCCCCATGAGTCCTCAAGTCAGAGGCCCATCTCCAAAATCAGAACCATCTAGAAGTTGACCAGCACAATTAGACAAAGGATTATCGTTCAAAGAGCCCAAGCCTACTGTTGCATGCGTCTTCGGGTTTGAAGACACACTACCCAAGGAGGAAAAGTTCAGATCCTTTTCACCAACTCCTCCAGATCTGGCACCTCGAGAAGACAAACTCTCAGATTTACCTCCACAACTACCTCGGGAAGGGAAACGACCACTACCGGGAGAACCACTCATCGAAAAACCACTTCTGAAAAAGCTCCGAGAGAGATGGAGAGAGAAAGAAGAAAAGCGAAAGAAGAAGAAAGGAAAGAAGGCGCCCAGACCGCCTAAGCCAGCAAGGGAGGACAAACCTCCTTACAATGCCCCATGACCAAAGTATTCACTAGCTTACTATATTCGACTAGGACTGAATCCTTTCGGTCAAGGAGAACAAGGACGGAGGAAAAGCCTGCAGGACATGGGTCACGGACACCAACCAAGAAAGGGAAACGACCACTACCGGGAGAACTCCCCTTCTTTACGCCATCACGAACACCAACTAGATTATCTTGACGATCTTCTTGCCAACACGAAATGGTCAAGAAGCACCTGAGATAGGAAATTCGGTGATCAGAGCCCCAAATCTAGATCTGCATATGATTTTTTGAGGATTTCGCATCTAGTTTAGTTTTGAACAGAAAATAAACTTTCAGTCCAAGCTAAGTGGTCGGCGAATTCCCAGCAAGCGTGCAAGTTGGTCCAAGCTAAGTTGAGTCCTTCGAGACCGGATCATAGTCAATAGCGATTGAACTCGGACAAAGTTCAATCACACCCTCAAGTCAACATGTGTCCCTCTTAATTTATATTATCTATGATTAAGTTTCACTAATCCTTATGGTTCAACATTCTAACCTTAGTTTTTAGAAAAATATTACAAAAATATTAACCTTAGGAAGTCAAAATTTTCTAACTAGAGTTCTTTTAAAGAAATATTTTTTGCTAAAACCAATGTTAGATTATTGAACTCTAAGGGTTAGTGAATCTTAACCACAGTTAATATGGGTTAAAAAGGATACATGTTGACATGTGGGTGCGATTGAACTTAGGGAGAGTTTAATCGCAATTGACTGTGCTCTAGTGTCAGTCCTCTTCGTCAAACCCAAGGTTAATCTAACCCAACTTATGTTATAATTTTGTAACCTCAGATTGGACGATCCACACTTTTCTAATCATCTTAATTTTTTATCACTCGGAAGGAATGTGAGACTTCTACTTGAGATATTTTTGCGTGCCCAAAAGAGTGTCATATGTAGTTTGTAAAATGTGGTTTTTGCACACCTGCATTGAATGTTCACTGGTGTGTTAGTCTATATACATGGACTTTTTGAGACCACAACTGTTACACCTCCATTGTATGAACGTAAATAGTTTCTCATAGTAAGAAAATCACATTCGCAAAATAATATACTAAACAAATTGTAAGCACCTAATTTTTACACCTCTTGTTAACCATGGTTAATCCTCAGCCAAGTCCCTTAACCTTAGGATAAATCCTAGTAGACTTTAGGTACATCCCAGACAAACCCTAAGTGTAACCCTGACAAACCCTAGGAATCAACCTTAGCTAACCCTAGGTTAACCCTAGCTAAGCCCTAACCGTAGGATTTAACCCTAACTTAACCCTAGGTGAGCCTTAGCCTAACCCTAGGGCCAAATCCTAACTCAAAACCCTAGACAAGCCCTAGGCCCTTAGGATTTAAACCCTAGGTCTATAAGCCTTATAAAGACCCCAAATTTTGGTTTGGGCCCAACAATTCAAAAAACCTCGACCAGTATGCGTGCATGCCTGGTCTAAGGCCCTGGGGTTAAAAACCGGTAGGTGTCGATAATTAGATTACCGACACCCTCTTTTTTCAAAGGCTCAGGGGTGTCGGTAATCGAATTACAGACACCACTGGATATCGTCTTTTGCAGCACGCCACCCCTGCAGTTCAGGCATGCCCTGCACAGCCCCTCTTGGCTGCAGGTGGCCTCTCCATTAAAAGTATGCCTCTTTTTAATTTTAGAAACACAGTTCTTGGGGGCATGCATCGAATCCCAAGATCTGACTAAGATTCTAATTGATTTTATTCAATAAAGGTTAGAATAACATTCACCTTTGCGACTTTGAAATTGTTAAGTCAAATCCACGTTAGAATAGTGCTCGCAAAACTTCACAAGTGTCAAGTCTCCTGTCGATTCACACAAACCTTCTTTTTCCTTTAAAGCTTTCTCTAATGGAAGCTAATGACCCTTCCAAATTTCCAGCTCTATGAATCTTGAATAAAGATCCAATCTTTATTAATCAAGAACCTTTCTTGATGAACAAGATGAATTCTTGCTTTTCCTCAAGATCCAATCAAAAAGACAAAAGAAGAGAGAGATGGGTGTGACCATACACCTCAAGGAGAGAGAGGGGAGGGCGTGAGGTTTTAGGAGAGGGAGAGAAAAATTCTGGAGAATTATGTATATCATATGGCTGGGCATCCAATCCTTTATATAAGTTCTCTCTTGGTTGCTTGAATTGTAATCCAATTATAATTCATTAACCTTATCCTAATCCAATTAGGATTCCTCAATAGTTTCCTTTATTGATTATTCTTCTAATCCAATTAGGATTAATCTGTCGCGCCCCAAAATACCCCTTAAGAATTAAGGGATACTTTAGAGGTGACTACGTGTACCTGTCAAACCATCCTGTAATGCAAGAGGCTAAACATAATATAATACAATGATAATCAGAGCGCGGAAACTAAACATAAGTGTGGAAGTATAGGCCAACTTTTTCTTTTCTTCTATAACTCCAAATAGTATTCTAAGTTAACATATACCAAATACAATCAAAGTAAAGGTGGACATGCCCACCTATCAAAATACAAAAAGGAACTCTCTAACTCTCTCCTCTCAACAGTAGTCGAGGTATGGCCACACATCCAAGTCCCTATCCTCCTGAGACTGCCATGGGATAGGTGGCTCCCTCTCCTCTACATACTCCTCCTCGACCCAAGGCTCGGGGTCGAGGACATCCACAGTACCTACCGACATAAAAGTACGGTTGAGTATGGAATACTCAGCGAGTACAAACTACTAGCTAACCATAACAATAGCGAAAGCATAACAACAGTGACCAATACAAGATATTAATTTAAAGCAATAGTGAAAGCATAAGATACATAGCCATATCTTGACAAGCGTGTATGAATGCAAAAACCTCGGTAAAACTCATGTCTCGGAAACCTTTTTCATGTTTCGGTCAAATCATGTATGTGTGTCGTGTCTTGTCTTGTATTTCATGTCTTGATTTGTTCTTGACTTGTATACTTGTGAGCCAGAGGCTAGCACCCTTCCTTAGGCTACCAACCTCCTTGTCATGTTCTTGTTCCATTTCTCTTGTGAGCCAGAGGCTAGCACCCTTCCTTGGGCTACCAACCTCCTTGTCATGTTCTTGATTCATTTCACTTGTGAGCCAGAGGCTAGCACCCTTCCTTGGGCTATCAACCTCCTTGTCATGTTCTTGATTCATCATATACAATTACAATCTTGGAAAACCCGGTTTCATGCATGCATGTGTGGTGTGTGTAGCACTTGTAATATCATGATGACAATATGACATGAAGAGTAGTGTATAGCAATTCAATCCACAGTATAACCATATAGGAATTTGAGTAATCTACGTGGCATTTGAATAGTTCATCATTCATAAGAACACATGCATAAGGTCTACTTTCATTTTCTTCATTTATGTCATTTATTCCTAGTTTAGGCATTTTGTCAAACACATAACATGCAAGGTTCCTTAATGGTTCATCTTCTTCCTTTTAGTGCCTACTTTCCATCCAAAAATCAAGGTATGTTCATTATTGGTAAAATGCCCATCCTCCATTTTTCATTTTTCACACCACACATTCATACACCATACATTCGGCATCCCATCGCCTCAATCAACCTCTCATCCATGCATCCACACCATTTTCCTCACCTTGTTTATATTTAGTGAATCTGATACATTTCATAAGGGAGAAATACATAGTAGCAAAATCATATAGTTCATAGAAAACTAGGTTATTGTTAGGGGAAGTTAGTAGGGTGTACTAACCTTAGATCAAGGCTTGATCCTTGGTAGAAACCTTGATTGAAGCTCCAACTTGAAAGAAGAACACCTTTGCTTGAAGGATACTTGAGTTGGGGAAGAAACCCCCTTCAAAAACGTGTTTGGGTTGCTGCCCTAGCTTGGAGAATGGTTCACACACGAGCTTGAGCCTCGATTTTAAAGCAACTCGAGTTGGGGTGAGCTATGGTTCTTAAACCCCCTTTGATTTTCTTCTCAAAACCAAACCCTAGTTTAGAGCTTTCTCCTCTTCTCTCTCTATCTCTCAATTTCTCTTAAGTGATGAGAATGAGGCCCTAAGGCTCGGGCAAAGCCTTATAGAAAAGGGTTTAACCCCCAAAAGATGAAAACGCCCTTAATGAAATTTCTGCAAAAACGCGAAGACCGAGCGATCGGTGGTTATGACCGATCGATCAATTGCCTACCGAGTGATCGGTGTTTATGACCGATCGACTGGTCAAAAACTCACTCTCTGAAAAATTTCCCCATACAAAATTTCTGACCGTACGATAGCTACCGATCGATCGGTTATAGACCGATCGATCGCTGACTGGACCGAGCAATCGGTGCTCTGTATGTCTGGACTGTTTTGACTATATCTTTTGACTCGCTCGTCGGATTTCGACGATTCAACTTGCGTTGGATCCGTCTTTCGAAAATGAACATTTCTGAAGTTTCGGAATTTCCGATTTCTCCCTTATTTATTAATTAGACTACAAAACGGCCAATTAGCTATGAAGGTGCTATTCATTAAGGATGAAAAAGTCCGGGGTGCTACATAATCTTAAAAGAAACCAACCTTATCCATTAGTAACTAATCTTATCCTTATCCAATAAGGATCCTTGAATTAGTAACTAACTAATGGAATCTCTAACAATTAGGGAATCTTTAATTAGTAACTAACTAACTAACTAACTAACCTTATCCAATAAGGTGTTAATTAATTAGAAACTAATTAAAATAAAAATTCCTCCATAAAGTGGGCGTCCCACCCTAGGTGGGTCCCACTCCACAGGCCCAAAGGGTTTCCAAAAGCCTCTTGGTCACTTGAATTATTCTTTTATAATAATTCCCAATGGGTCCTATCCATTTGGTTTTTCACATCTAATGTGATTCCACCTTTTAGAGCTTCACTATACCATATAGTGATTACTTAGAGAAATTAATTAATTTAATTATAAATTAAATTAAATACTTTAAGAAGGTCCTTGTGTGTGGGATCTAAAGGGATCTCCTATTTCCGGTTGTGGGACCAAATACTTCACCTTTTTGGTTGAAGCATTGTTACTAGGAAACACCCTTCCTAAAACTCCATTAGGATCATATAATGTTATCTAAGTCCCTGGACTTCCACCAATCACAATTAATGTCCATTAAGACAATGTGATTAACCTCCAGAAATTAGAGAATTGCTTGTAAGTACCATCTCACAATATATTTACAAATAAATCCTTCCACATTCCGATATCATTTGTAAGCTTCCGGGATTGGAACAATTCCACTGTCTTAGTCCCTAGCTTATGAATAGAACTCTTTCTCATGATTACTTTTCATTGAACTGAACCTCCAAAACACTTTTGAAGAAACATTAGAAAAGAACTGACATATATATTTATATATATTTTTCCATATTAAAAATATCAACTTCGATAAAGACCATTTTACCGAAAAGCACCAGTACTGGATTTAACAGTTCAGTTCAACAAGTATCACCTTGATATCATTATCTCCAATTAAGGAGTTGTGGATTCCTTATTGAGTGTTTACACACTTCTCCAAACATAGTGTACATGACTCAACGTACCCGGAGTTAGTCCTGTGTATTGGACATTGCCGATTGGCACATCAAAGCCATATAGACAAATGTCTGAGAAGATGTTAACCTCTCAGGTCTAAGGACAATTTGTCAAATGGATAACCCTAATAAAATCTGACAGTGTATTCCATATGGTATCCACTAGTGACCCCGTTCAGCATTATGTACTTGCTACATATACTCACATGTTAGTCCAGAGTCACCACTCTCTGTGAATGAGATTCATCACACTATCTCATTGAACTACACATGTGCAAGCCATGATGAAGTACGACGCCCAACCAGTACTCTAGAGGCTTCGAACAATATTAGGTTTACAAGGAACTGGAAAATCACATCTCCTCGCAACCTTTGCATGATTTTCCTACATTGTTACCTATGGAACTTTATGTCATCATCATATGAGACAGTAATTAATATAAATACCCTTTATAGTTGGTTGTGTGAATATGATGTTTGTCTAATCAACATAGAAAAGTCTCTTATTGGCTTTCGAGGGCATATATGTCCAACAATCTCCCACTTGCACTCTAAGCCAATTAGATGTAATACCCATCTTCTCAGTGATGTTTCTCAAACACCAATTGAGATATACCTCAATATGTATGGGTCTGTCATGTCTGCTTTACCACAACTATTGTAGTGATGCAATAACTCTTGCAACTCTTGCAAATTTATTATCAATAACCATAGTCTTAAAAGACTAAACAAAAATGATACTGTCCAACAGTCATTTTCAGAAGTTAACATGCTTGTGCTTTACCATTGTACAATGCTCCGGACTAATCTGATTAATATCTTATCACATCAATATGTGATAAATATCCGGTCTAGTACAAGTATACTTTCTCATGATATCATATATCTAAGAGAAACAGATTCCATCCCATAAAGGTAGAAACTCTTTTCTTGAAATCTTACTTGCACAATAACATGATTGTTATTGGGAGAATAACAATACCATTTTCCTTTTGTCTCTAAACCATTTAGGACTAAGAAAATATGTTGTCAAAGTTATTATCATTCATTGCATAATTGCTAGATCAAATCTAAGAGAAGAAAAATATTCATACTTCATTCGCAATGAAAAGAATATTATCTTTGCATAGAGCCAGGAAAGTAATTATGCTCCCACTAACCAATTTGCACACAAATGATACTTTTATTCTTAGATAAAAATCAAACAGTTTGATTACTTCATCAGAATAAAAGTTAGTCCATCTACAGATTCTGGGACCTGTGGGTTCTAGTGTACTATTTAGGTATAGTGAGAGTAGAGAGTTGATCTCTATCAATTCTCATAGTTATTGGTCTATTGGGCTTCCGCTTCTAGAATAATTCTAGATTCAGTTTCTTTACTAGGAAACTTGTATTCCTGTTTACAAATATCTTTTGTTATCCAAGAATAGAGACTAAATGTCTCTAATGCGAATCCCAAGCTCATCTTCTATCAAATCATATCCAATATAATTCGATTTAACAACACCATCATGCTATGGTTTGTTATGAGAATTATCTGAGACAGATGTAATGAAAGTAAATTATGAAATTTCTATTAAGAGGTACTCTTCTCAATCATGGAAGACTTACCTAGCTGTTTATTTATTTCAATACGGAATTCTTTGAACTTTTCAAAGAATGTGAAATAAAGTTAGCTACCTCTTAATGGAAGATTCATATAATTACGATCATCAAACTTTTGTCCCATTCGTAAGTAGATGTTTTATCCACTCAGATTTCTCATTCTCCTTAACAAACATGCAACTATTGCACTTATGCAAGATCATACCAAGCATTAGGAGCTAGATGTTCCAACAATTAAGTTGGACTTGATGAGTATACAATCTGGACAATCCTTCCAAAGGTTTGTCTTGTATCCAATGACCAATTGCTTCACTATGAAGCACAATCCTTATACTTTCCTTTCTTCTCAGAAGAGCCTTTGTCCATACTACTAGAATACATTTCCAATGGAAAATCTTGGATTTCTTTCCTTTGCATAAATGCTCGGCATTTTGAAAATCCAATTCTTTTGAACATCTTTGCAAGTAGCATTGAACTCTTCAAAGGTTCTTAGCCATATGCAACATGTAGGATTTCAGAAAATCTGATTTCCTACTTGTTCAACATAACCATATTAAAAGACTGCGGGAGTTTGTCGAAGATCATATCCTCTAATCCCATAAATTTATCTCAATTTATCTCAACACCAAGAATTGGGATTTATGAATCCAATGATCTCTATCATATTCTTTGTGACTGGGTTTCCCTAGTCAACTTGGTGTCCACTTGTCCTTTTATATAGCAAGCTGTCTAGCAGCCCTATTGTATTCTGTAAACATCTCATATGAGATTTAACATCAGTAGTGAGAACTTGGGCAATTCTTTAGATAGTAAGCACAAACTTGAGATTCCTTTTCCATTCCAAACACTTTGAATTGGTCAAGAGATTCTCATTAAAGTCTTGGTAAGGTGGTTATAGAATGACATGAAAATAAAACATACATCATAATATTTCACACATTATAATATCATTAGATTAGGGCTTTCGATCTTTGATGATATTGCTCATCATTCAGTCAAATTTCATAGACCCCCCAATCTATAAAATTAGGAAATATGCTACTTCATATTTCTGATGAGCATTGGGTGTCTTATAATACACATGCAATCTTCCATGCTAGGATAGTACCACACATGCACTACAAGGTCGATAGTAACTATCCATCACTGAACATCTCATGCATAACTCCTTATGTTAATCAGTGATTCCCAATTTTCTTGTGACCTCTAAGGACAACATGACTGTCACTGTGTCAGCCGTCATGTTCCTTGGTTAAGTGAAACCCATTATTCTCGGTTGTCATATGATCAAGTACGAATATGCCCCCATGCTAGTTGACACTCCCTATCAGGCCATACACATTCCTATCTACTATAGAAATAAAACACTAGGAGTTTAATTTAGACTGAATTATGTCCGATTCCTGTCAGAGAGACAAGACTCAGGCTAATTAATTCCTAGTCTTATTGATAATGGAAGGTCATAGGGCAACATTATCCCGTAGGATAAATTAGCCCATTTAATTCACTTAATATTTTTCTTGAGGGAAAACAGAATATCATGAATAAATTATACATCTAATGCAGATATCAAAAGCATTCATAATATTTATCATTGTATCACATGCATTAAATAATATACAAATATCATCACATGATAATAAATCAAATTTCATTTAATTAGATCAAACTAATTCCAATGAATTCCCACTAGCCCCAGAAATCTTAATGGATCTAATCCAAGGGTACAAAGGTTATTTTTTAACATCGGTGGGCTTTAGATGGTTCATTCATCCATATGATGGACCATTGGTCATACCAAGCACCATGGGCCCATAATAACAATTATAAAGTGTCCATGTGCATCACTAAAACCCATAAGTCAAAATGGACTATATTACCCTTTAATTCTCTACGAATTATTTTTAGTACATTAAGGTTCAACAACCCTAAGTCTAAAAGAAATTATGGAAGTCTTTAAACAACTCTCTAAGACCTCTACTAGGGTCTATAAATGTCACTCAAGCACTTCCCATAATCGTGAATATTGTTAGCTCACATCTATGCCAATTAAGACATAATTATCTCATAATCATGCAAGTAACATATTCCACGTAAAAATTTCAACATGGACTACATGAATCATGTCCAAAAGGGCTATAATAATGTGTTTTATTTAAACACAAACTTTTTATGTTTGAACAAAACACATATTGTGGGGTTTGATCCAATTATCCAAAATTTACATAAAAACGATAATCACATTATCACAAGGGTTATGGACTTTTCTAAGCAACTAAAAGCTATAGCAAATCATCACATGAAATACATAATATAGCCACACAATGGGTCAACATGATCATGCTATCTTAGAAATCCTACAACTACTCTTGTAGAACGCCTTTTAAGATTTATTCTCCATGCGATTATCATCATCTTCTATCTTCAATTCGATTTCTCCAAAAAAAAATCAGCAACTCCTAATACTAAGATTACATCATATTCAAAATAAGAAACCTTGAGAAATCACCCAAAATAGGGTGCTCAAGGGGAGTACAACTCATAAGAAGAAAGAGAAGAGAATAGAGAGAGAAGAAGAAGGCATGATCATGAAACTAATCCACCATTCAACAAGAATATTTATTAACAATTCATCAACTATGAATAATAACATGGCATGAAAAATTACTTAGAAAGTCCATAACCTCAACAAGGGTTTTGCAAACCTTAGGGAAACTCTTTCCCATATGGTTAAGGTCTCTATTAACATTTAATAGAAAAAACCTTAGAGCAAAGAAAGCAAGCATGACAAAAATGAATTCTTAGGGTTTTTAGATCATCATTAAAAGAAAACAATTTTCCTTTAATGCTTGGAAAATCATTAAGAGAAACAATTTCTCTAAAATTTAATCTAACCTTAAAATTCATCCTCACATTCCTCAATTGATAAACAAATAGAAAACACCATATTAAATTCGGCTTGGCTAGGGATCTAATCTCTTCTATATTATTTTGATCTAATAACTATTAAAAGACCAAAATAAAAATCAGCAAATTGCTAATTTTTAATATCACTTTATATTGATTCAAAATCAATAATAGGTGAATTCAAAATTTTCCATAATGGCCAACTGCTTTAGGGATTATTTGATTTAACAATTAAATAAAATAATACCCTAAACACTAGTATTAAATGTCCATAAAATAATTGATCTCTATCAATTAAAATTCACTTGAGATAAAACCCTGTATCTCAACCAATGACATTTATGTAATTACTTGATTAACTATTAATCAAATAAAAACTTATAAATACTATATAGGCAGTCATTCTGAGCACATGTAATTGATCCAAATCAACTACAATAATTATGGTATTATTCCCATAAAATTTTTAGGGAACCATAAAAGATATCATAATTAACATTTTATTAAATGATAGCCCGTGGACTCGAAGCAGATAATTAAACAATTTAATTAAATCTCAGCCCGTGCTCTCGAATCAAATAATTAAACTATTTAATTAATTGATAGCCCATTAAACGATTTAATAGCATCCCATGCTCTCAAATCAAATAATGGAATTTAGGAAAAATTTGAAAGCCTCTTGGAAAATTAATTTAGAAAACTCCTTTTCCCGTTTTAGATTTTCGACTCAAGTTTTGACCCTCAAAACGATTGATTCTGGAAAAACTTTCTTCACAAAAGTTGTAGATCTTTTTGACGGCTTCGAAACGATGTACTGATGGACCTAAATCGGACTTACGGTCACAACGTTATGGCCGAAATACCAAAACTATATCGATTCTTTTAATCAAATACAAATCCGAAAATCCATGAATCAATTTTAATCGAAATAAGCTTTAATCTCCAAGAAAACTTAAGCAAGGGTGTCTAAAACCATGAGATTTATTAATTAACATTTAATAAATAAAATCCCATCTATATTTGCTAGCCAAAATATCAATAGATATCTAAGTGGTATATATCAAAGGGAAAATTTGCCCTGGGCTCTCTAAAATAAATTAAACAATTTAATTTAATATACTAAAAGGATCTCTAAATCCTTAAAGGGCTTTAACCAGATTTATATCTCTATATACCTATCCCTAATAGAATTAAGAGAGGTTTTGAAATCATCCAAAACCGAAATTAGTATCACACTAATTTCTAAGGGCTTGATTACTCCCTCAATAACTAGAGGGGGATCCCTTAAGCCTAATAAGGATTATCCAATAATCAAGAATCTAGAAGATTGATTCATTAGGGCTACCAAAATTCATAGGGGAGGCAATCTTGATATAAATCTTGATTAAACTCAAAAATCAAAGAGAAGCATAGCCTGGCTCTGATACCAATGAAAGTATGCCTCTTTTTAATTTTAGAAACACAGTTCTTGGGGGCATACATCGAATCCCAAGATCTTACTAAGATTCTAATTGATTTTATTCAATGAAGGTTAGAATAACATTCACCTGTGCGACTTTGAAATTGTTAAGTCAAATCCACGTTAGAATAGTACTCGCAAAACTTCACAAGTGTCAAGTCTCCTGTCGATTCACACGAACCTTCTTTTTCCTTTAAAGCTTTCTCTAATGGAAGCTAATGGCCCTTCCAAATTTCCAGCTCTATGAATCTTGAATAAAGATCCAATCTTTATTAATCAAGAACCTTTCTTGATGAACAAGATGAATTCTTGCTTTTCCTCAAGATCCAATCAAGAAGACAAAAGAAGAGAGAGATGGGTGTGACCATACACCTCAAGGAGAGAGAGGGGAGGGCGTGAGGTTTTAGGAGAGGGAGAGAAAAATTCTGGAGAATTATGTATATCATATGGCTGGCATCCAATCCTTTATATAAGTTCTCTCTTGGTTGCTTGAATTGTAATCCAATTATAATTCATTAACCTTATCCTAATCCAATTAGGATTCCTCAATAGTTTCCTTTATTGATTATTCTCCTAATCCAATTAGGATTAATCTTAAAAGAAACCAACCTTATCCATTAGTAACTAATCTTATCCTTATCCAATAAGGAATCTTGAATTAGTAACTAACTAATGGAATCTCTAACAATTAGGGAATCTTTAATTAGTAACTAACTAACTAACTAACTAACTAACTTTATCCAATAAGGTGTTAATTAATTAGAAACTAATTAAAATAAAACTTCCTCTATAAAGTGGGCGTCCCACCCTAGGTGGGTCCCACTCCACATGCCCAAAGAGTTTCCAAAACCCTTTTGGTCACTTGAATTATTCTTTTATAATAATTCCCAATGGGTCCTATCCATTTGGTTTTTCACATCTAATGTGATTCCACCTTTTAGAGCTTCACTATACCATATAGTGATTACTTAGAGAAATTAATTAATTTAATTATAAATTAAATTAAATACTTTAAGAAGGTCCTTGTGTGTGGGATCTAAAGGGATCTCCTATTTCCGGTTGTGGGACCAAGTACTTCACCTTTTTGGTTGAAGCATTGTTACTAGGATACACCTTTCCTAAAACTCCATTAGGATCATAGAATGTTATCTAAGTCCCTGGACTTCCACCAATCACAATTAATGTCCATTAACACAATGTGATTAACCTCCAGAAATTAGAGAATTGCTTGTAAGTACCATCTCACAATATATTTACAAATAAATCCTTCCACATTCCGATATCACTTGTAAGCTTCCGGGATTGGAACAATTCCACTGTCTTAGTCCCTAGCTTATGAATAGAACTCTTTCTCATGATTACTTTTCATTTAACTAAACCTCCAAAACACTTTTGAAGAAACATTAGAAAAGAACTGACATATATATTTATATATACTTTTCCATATTAAAAATATCAACTTCGATAAAGACCATTTTACCGAAAAGCACCAGTACTGGATTTAACAGTTCAGTTCAACAAGTATCACCTTGATATCATTATCTCCAATTAAGGAGTTGTGGATTCCTTATTGAGTGTTTACACACTTCTCCAAACATAGTGTACATGCCCAACGTACCCGGAGTTAGTCTTGTGTATTGGACATTGCCGATTGGCACATCAAAGCCATATAGACAAATGTCTGAGAAGATGTTAACCTCTCAGGTCTAAGGACAATTTGTCAAATGGATAACCCTAATAAAATCTGACAGTGTATTCCATAGGGTATCCACTAGTGACCACGTTCAGCATTATGTACTTGCTACATATACTCACATGTTAGTCAAGAGTCACCACTCTCTGTGAATGAGATTCATCACACTATCTCATAGAACTACACATGTGCAAGCCATGATGAAGTACGACGCCCAACCAGTACTCTAGAGGCTTCGAACAATATTAGGTTTACAAGGAACTGGAAAATCATATCTCCTCGCAACTTTTGCATGATTTTCCTACATTGTTACCTATGGAACTTTATGTCATCATCATATAAGACAGTAATTAATATAAATACCCTTTATAGTTGGTTGTGTGAATATGATGTTTGTCTAATCAACATAGAAAAGTCTCTTATTGGCTTTCGAGGGCATATATGTCGAACATCCATGTCATGAGTGATCCACCAAGCCTCGTCCTAATACCAGGGGTGTCTCCAAGGGACTCCCCTATAAATGGCAGTGAACCCCCACCTTTAAAACCATCCAACAACCCCAACTTGAACCCCTGTCCAAATTCGAAGCACTGTGCCTTCTCCCCAAGATTCACTAGGCTCTTCCTGTCACACCTTGAAGCCTTCAGCAACTTCCCTAGACATTTCAGCCGTGCTCCATCGCAGCACCACTGCCTACGGCCACACACAGCGCCACCGGTCCACCACCAACTCCACAGCAGGGTAGGGCTTCCCCCTACCCCCTTTGTTTCTCTTTTTGGATACTAATGTGAGCCCTTGGTCCATTCCAGAGGACTTTTAGTTACAGTTTTGCAGTAAACCCATTAAAAGGGGTCCCTCACCTTCATCATAGGTGTGGGGAACCCCCTAAGGGTACAACATCATCTCCAGTAGCTTCTGGGTCCTCTGGGGGTCCCTCACATCATGAGGAAACCCTTGGATAAACCCCCGCCACAGTCCCAGTAGCCCTCTTCGAGTTCTAAAAAATATTCAGGGTGTCGGTAAACTCAGTACGGACACCCCTGCAGCTTGCCTTTGCAACCACTGTGGGCCCCACCTGAGCTTCCCCAGGGCCCAATCAAGGGCCAGGGTTGAACCTTTTACCTCCCCTACAACTTACCTGAAGATCCTGAGACCTCTAGTCAAGCTTAACCAGGGTTAAATCACCAAAAACAGAGACTGCTCAGAATGTCGGTAATACTAGTGCTGACATTATTATTTTATGTAACAGTGTGATTGAGCCACTTTGGCCCACTGTGGAGCCCACACCAGACCATCCCTGAGGCCCAAATCAGGCCCATTTTGTTTCTCTCATCCCAGGCTTCACAACCATAGGTTGTGGGTCCCACAACTCACTGTAGAACCAAAGGTATAGGCTTTTAAAAACTAAAAAAAATCACTCCTACTGTTGGCAATCCCATTGCTGATAGTTTGGAATCCTGGATTTTGGGGCATATATAGTGGGCCCATAGCACATGAGGCCCCTCATTTGGACCTTACCTGACCCTTGGGACCCAGCCCAAGCCTACCCATGCCTTCCTTAGCCCTAACCATGGTTAAATTTGACTATGGTCAAACTTTAACCATGGTTAGTTAAGTTGACTAACTTGAAAAAATCCAAGAAAATCCCAAAAAATCTCAAAAATTCTCAAAGAATAGGGAACATCACTTTTGGGTCATACTCATGTCTAATCATGGTTAAAATGAGTTTAATCATAGTTAACCTTTGGTTTAACCATGGTTAAGCCCATTTAAAACTTGGTTAATTCCCCAAAAATCATAAAAAATCTCAAAGACAATAATAAATCCAAATTTAACTTTGAGCATTGCCTAACCTTCCGGACTAACTATGGTTAAAACTCATGTCTTAACCATGGTTAGCCCAATTAACGTGGGTCATTTTGGAAAAAAACCCTTAAAATCCATATTTCAACTTGGGCTTAACCCTAGGCCTACTGGGCCGAACCCAAGTCTACCGAGCTTACCGTAGGCCTACCGGGCCAAACCCTAAGCCTATCGGGCTTATCTTTGGCCTACCGGGCCACCCTCTAGTCTACCGGACTTAGCCGGCCTACCGGGCCCAACTTAGGCTTTTCGGGCTTAACTTAGGCCTACCGGGCCAACCCTAGTCTACTGGACTTCTCCTCGGCTTACCAGGCCTAAGTCTATCGGGCTTCAACCTTGGCCTACCGGGCCCAATCAATCAAACCAAGCACTTGATCTACCTGGTCAACTCAACCTTAGTCTACCAGACTAGACCCTAAGCCACCCTTGGTGCACACACAACACACTCTCCCTAGCCTTGGCACGGGCTCATGTGTTAGAACTATGCTCGGCCTAATCTCACCTCAATGTGAGTACGTAGGCAGCCCAACTCGGTCCCGACCCTAGTTTAGCTTTTCCCTTTCTTGGGTTAGTATAAACTAAATCTCAGGCATTTGAATAATAACTTGATCTTAATTGGCTTAACCTAGTAAGTAGGGAACCGTTGTAAAACAGAAGTGCCGGGGTGCCTAACACATTCCCTGGACTTAACCGAACCACTTACCTAGAACTCTAAGCAGACCAAAACCTTATCCATTGTATGAGACTTATCCCTACCGAATAAATAAGTGGCGACTCTAAACATAAAATCAATTGACCACATCGCCAGGACAACATCCCTCCTTGTGTGAGGGGACCCGAAATCCTTGTTCACACAAATATTTTAGCAATTTATGTTTTATATTAAGTCAGTGAGAAGTGCCCACGATCCAAACTCAAATTGTGACAATAAGATATTAGTCCAAGAGTATTTACAAATTTTACAAAACAAAACTCAAATGGTGACGATAAGATCTTAGTCAAAGAGTATTTACAAATTCTACAAAGCAAATTTGACTGAAGCATTTCCTGGAAAAACTAACTGCTAGTAAATGTTAAAGCCATGAACTAAGTTGACATTCAATAGGTGCATTACAAAAGACTATCCATACTGATTTACAAAAGACTATCCATACCGATTTCATTTGTGCACGTAAGTAATTAGTCGAAGTCATGAATAAAGTTGTTGAGTTTGGTAACACTAATCTAATAAGCTCTGAATAGGTAGAGATTATTTGAAAATTGTGCTTAGTTGGACTTTAGATTGTTAAGTTGAAGGTTAATTGTATGTCTACATATTTTTGAATTAAGGGTTTTACCTCTTATTAAAAAAAGGGCAAAAGATTAGCCCTGGCAGCTGCCCGAGCTGGGCGCTCGGGCATCCACAAATCAGTGGGCATGTGGTGTTTTAAAGGGTAAAGATATCTCAAAATCATGGGGAGAAAATGAAATGACTTCTCCCCTAAAAAAAGTTGGTATGAGATACTTTTTTAATAAGAGGTAAAACCCTACTACAAAAAGATGTAGACATGCAATTAACCTTCAACTTAACAATCTAAAGTCCAACTAAGCACAATTTTCAAATAATCTCTACCTATTCAGAGCTTATTAGATTAGTGTTACCAAACTCCACCTTAATAGTATTTTTCAAGATCAAGCAAAAAAAGTTTTTATTGTAAGGGGTTTTTGCATATCAGCTGCAGCATTCTTCCCACTTTGCAAATACACTGTTATGCATAACAGTTTTTGCAAATTAACTCATTGTTTTCCAACAGTTAGACAAATAATCTCAACCCATGGTTTTGTTAGTCTTCCGTCTGTATTTGTTAGATAAATGACTATTATGCCCTTAAGAGACTTCATAACCTTACAAAGTCCCTTTAGCTCCTCTTGAACAATGGTTAATAAATTTTAATCCCTATAATTAATTTTTTAAATATTTTCCTAAAACTTAAGGTTAGTTTACATATTTATAAAAATGACTATTATGACCTTAAGATATTTCATAACCTTGCTAAACCTCTTTAACCACTTTGAACTATGGTTAACAAGTTTTAAATGTTATGGTTAATTTACCCCATTTTAACTCCCTTTAAATGTGGTTAAGATTCACACCCTTAGGATAAAGCATCTAACCTTGGTTGTAAAAATCAACAACATGTCCCCTTTTAACTCTCTTTAATTGTGGTTAAGATACACTAATCTTTAGGGTTAAAGCATTTAACCTTGGTTTTTAAGAGAAAAAAATTATTGTATCCCCTTTTAACTCCCATTAATTGTGGTTTAGATGCACTAACCCTTAGGGTTAAGCATCTAATCTTGGTTTTTAGAAAAAATAATTAAAACTTTGACGTGCCTTTTAACTCCCTTTACCGGTGGTTATGATTCACTAACACTTAAGGTTAAAGTATCTAACCTTGGTTTTTAGAATTTGTTTTTTTTTTTCTAAATAAACATATCCCTTTCAACTCCCTTTACTTGTGGTTAAGATTCACTAACCCTTAGGGTTAAAGTATCTAACCTTGGTTTTTAGATTATTATTTTTTAATTAATGTGCCCATTTCAACTCCCTTTACTTGTGGTTAAGATTCACTAACCCTTAGGGTTAAAGCATTTAATCTTGGTTTTTTTTTTTATTATTAAAAATTTTAACGCGTCCCTTTTAACTCCCTTTACCTGTGGTTGAGATTTACCAACTCTTAGGGTAAAGTATCTAACCTTGGTTCTTAGATTTTTTTTTAAAAATTAACATGTCCCTTTCAACTCCCTTTACTTGTGGTTAAGATTCATTAACCCTTACAAGTAAAGTATCTAACCTTGGTTTTTAGAAAAAATTAACATGTCCAATTTTAACTCCTTTTAACTATGGTTAAGATTCAATAACCCTTAGAGTGAACCTTGAGTTTTAGGAAAATATTAAAAAAAAATTAATCATATGGATTAAAATTTATTAACCATAGTTCAAAAGGAGAAAGTGACTTTGTAAGGTTAATGAAGTCTTTTAAGGGCCTAATAGTCATTTGCGTAACAAATACTGACAGAAGTCTAACAAAACCCTTTGTACATAACAATGTATTTGCAAGGTGAGATGCTTTAACCCTAAGGTTAGTGAATTTTAACCACATTTAAAGGAAGTTAAAAGGAGATACTTTAAATTTTTTTTTTCTAAAAACTAAGGTGATATGCTTTAACCCTAAGAGTTAGTGAATATCAGCCACAATTAAAAGGAGTTAAAAGGGAAACATTATTATTATTTTTTAAATCCTAATAAATGCTTTAACCCTTTATTGAATCTTAACCACAATTAAATGGAGTTAAAAGAGATATTTAATTAGTTTGTTTTCTTCCAAAAATCAAGGTTAGATGCTTTAACCCTAAGGATTAGTGATTCTTAACCACAATTAATGGGAGTTAGAAGGGAATCCATTACTTTTTCTTAATTTTTTTCTAATAGATGCTTTAAACCCTAAGGGTTATTGAATCTTAACCATAATTAAAGGGAATTAAAAGAGATGTTCAATTTTTTGTTCTAAAAATAAAGGTTAGATGCTTTAACCTTCAGGATTAGTGAATCTTAACAACATTAAAGGAAGTTAATTTTTTTTTTCTAAAAACTAAGGTTAGATGCTTTAACCCTAAAAGGTTAGTGAATCTTAACCATATTTAAGAGTTGAAAGGAAACAAATTAACCATATGGGTCAAAACTTATTAAACATGGTTCAAGAACAGTTAAAGGGACTTTGTGAGGTTATGAAATCTATTAAGGGCTTACTAATCATTTTAGAAACAATTTCATACCAAAGTCTAATGGAAGTAAGGTTTGAGGGTATTTGTCTAACTGTTGGAAAACCATGAGTTAGGTTGCAAAAGGTTTACACATTGAAATTTATCCAAATCAATGATCTCTAAGACCTAGAGGGGGGGTGAAGAGGTCTATCTAATAATTTCTAACTAATTTTAATTTTTCAATTAATATGTTTAGAAATCAATGAACAATTCACTCAGACAATCCACACAAATCAAACACAGAAGATTTTTACGTGGAAAACCCTAACGGAAAAAAAACCACGGGACCTTGTCCAGCAATAAACTTCACTATGAAAAGATATCAAGTACAAGACGAGACCTTACCAAAACAGAAACGACGTTCCTAGGTATAGACTCTTACTCTTGATTTCCACGAACCAGCAGGTTCGATCTCCGCCGTAGCAGCTTCGGTTCCACACCGACCAAATCTTTTCAAGCTACTTCAAAACCACGATCATACACGATCGATCTCCTTCCACGAAGGCTCCGGATCAAACACCGGACACACACACAAAGTGTAGGGTTGTGAATCAATTTAGAAAGTTTCAAACCCTAGAGGGATCTCTTACAGATCTGAGATCACACACTGCAAGATCAAAGGTTTAGATCTATACTTGCATTCTCTAGGATCAAAGAAAGAGGAGGGATCAACAAAGATCTAATAAAAGCAATAAGAAAAACCCTAGAAGAGTTTCTCAGACCTCTACTCTTTCAAAAATATCAAAGACCCAAATTAGGTCTCCAAAAAGTTGTTTATATAGGGTTTAAAAAAAGAATCCAGAAAAAGAAAAATTCTTTTTACGGGGACCGATCGATCGGTGCTCACTACCGATCGCTCGGTCCAAAACGGATCGCTCGGTCCAAATGACCGATCGCTCGGTTATAAATCATCTCTCTGGAAAAATACCCCATACAAACTTTTTGTCCAGTCGATAGCTACCGATCGCTCGGTAGGCCACCGATCGATCGGTCTCAACACCGAGCGATCGGTTGAGACAGAATTGTTTTCAAACCATGATTAATTTCATTGTTATTTGATTCAAATGAGATCAAACAACTTTGTTAGGTTTAAAACTATCCTCCTAGGTATGTTTAGAGTTATCTAAGCCAAATCCAACCTAGGTAGGGGTCTCTAAGTCCATTACCTGTCTAGATCCAGAGTAGGAGCTTTTTCTTCTCTTTCTTCAATCTTCTTTAAGCTTTAGCTCTTCTCTTCTGACAAGTGTCATGATCACAGAATTTTCCAACTCCTATTTAGGGATTTACAATCTCCCCCTTTGGCAATTCCGGGACAAAACAATACATGACACTTTCGTAGTTAATTTGCCTTTAATGTGGTACAATTAATATATAAGGATGAAATTGAAAATTCCAACACGTTAAAAATGTGTCTTTTCGAAGTACAAACCCAACGCAAGTTGAATCGTCGAAATACGACGAGCGAGTCAAAAGATATGGCCAAAACAGTTTGGACCTGCAGGCAACCGATCGCTCGGTCCATGGAGCGATCGATCGGTCCAAAACCGATCGATCGGAGGCTATCGAATGGTCGAAAAATTTGTGTGGGAAAATTTTCCAGAGAGTTGATTTTTGGTCGAGAGCTCGGTCAACACACCGATCGCTCGGTAGGCAAGCGATCGATCGGTCATAACCACCGATCGCTCGGTCTTCGTGTTTTTGCAGAAATTTCATTAAGGGTGTTTTCATCTTTTGGGCGTTTCACTCATGCCTTAAAGGCTTTGCCCGAACATTTGAGAGTTCATACACAACACTTAGGGTCTTTTGAGAGTTAGAGGAAGAGGAGAAGGGTTCCTTAACCTAGGGTTTGCTTTTGGGGAGAAATCAAAGGGGTTTCAAGACCCACAATCACCTCAAGCTTGGATTGCTTCAATATTCCGATTCAAGCCCGCGAGGAGGAGTTTCTCCAAGCTAGGGCAGCACCTCACGAACGTTTTTGGAGGATTTTTCTTCCTTATTGATCGAGGTCGGTACTTCTTGCTACCCTCCTAGTTATAGTTTTCCCTTTTCTTTCCCTATTCCTTATTCTTCATTATCTATGATGTGCTACGATTTGGATGTATGGATGATGTGGATGGAGATGGTTATTGGCGATTGGATGCCATGTGAATGATGTAATGAATGAGAAAGGGGAAGGGCATTGTACCAATAATAAATGCACAAGTACGTGGTGAATATAAACCCACCTAGAAAAGCATGATGTAGGTTTAATGAATAATGTACACAACCCATGTTTGATGAAACGCTAAGGTGAATGAAATGAGAATAAATCAAGAAAATGCATGCTAAATTACTTATGTAACTTGTTAGGGATTATGCTAGCATGAGTTCTTGTTTTCCCTAAAATATTATGAATGTTTATTTGTTAAAAAATTGCTATATGCTATACATTGTGAAATTCCACAAATGTCATGTTTAAATTCAAATGCAAGTATGCACACGATCCCACGAGCACGGCATGCATGACATGATTTACCGAGGTTTTCAAGAACATGATTAGAGGTGGGACATATCCTACGATATGTTTTACCTCGCTTTTCACAAGAATACAAGAACAAACATTTCACGAGGGGTCTCCCCTCACTCACAAGTGCATAGTATAAAGAAGGGCCTCCCTTCCCTCGCAAGTACATACATATCATGAAGAAGGGTCTCCCTTCCCTCTCAAGTGCATCTCACAAGCGCATCTCACAAGTACATCTTACAAGTGTATCTCACGAGTTACATGATCACAAGCAAGCACGCATGACATGCATGACATGACACGATATACAAGAATCAAGCAAGATAGACAAGACGAGTTTTCAAGCACGAAAATGGTACCTTAAGTCAAGTCAAGTGCACGGTGTTTTTAAGGGTTTTATCGGTTTTTATGAATGCAAGCATGATTGTATACTGCTTTACTTCATTGTTATGATATGAATTATTCCTGCTTTATATGTGTGAATTGTTTTCTGCTATATGTATCGCTATCTGTATGCTATGACTGTTGGTTAGTATTTGGTACCCGCTGAGTATTCCATGCTCAGCCGTACTTCTTATGTCGGCAGGTGATAGCGGAGCGGCTGTTCGTTTTGATGTCTGTGCTCCTGGCCCATGGGTGAAGGCGGAGTACGTTGAGGAACCTTTAGAGGAACCTCCGGTTGAGGGTTACTATTAGGTTGTGGTAGATTTTGAGTGATATAGCTGTTGGTGAGTTGAGAGAGATATCCATGTATTTTGGCGGGTATGTCCGCACTTTCTCTTGGTTGCCTTTTTGTATAAACTTGGATTTACGTATGTATATACATAGAGGTTTGGTAGACTTCCGCTGTACCATGTTAGAATATGTTTCTGCTGTTTTTATCCTCTATTGTATATGCTCTGTGTCTTTTGCAGGTTGATTTGTTAAGTAAGTCATGTAAGCCATGATTAGTCATCCAAAGTTCACTCTAACTCCTAGGGTGGGTTTTGGGTCGCGACATAGAATCTAGAGAAGAAAGCCTATCTTTAGTCTTAGAGTGAAACTGAAACTGGCTCTGCCTCATCTCAAGCTGAAATTGCTCCATGTTAGAAGCCATGAAGGCAATCTGGGCACTTATCATACTCATCTGCTCATCTGAATGTGCAGGCCTGACAGGAGAAACATAGTGCTGTCCTGGGTCCTCAAAATGATTTGAATGCTGTCTCTGGGAGGACTCTGGAATCTCAGCATCAAACATCACATCTCCCCAAAGAGGCTCAGTCTTAACCTCTACTGCTGTCTCAATATCTATCTTTGGATCCTCTGGAGATAATGGCTCAGCTGCTACAAAAGATGGATGAAGGATAGGGGAATGGGTAGGAGAAAGAGAAAGAGAGTGAGAAGAAAATGAAATGGGATTATGGGAAGGAGGGAGTGGAGTTGAGGAGTCAGAAATGGAAGAAGGAGGTACTGAAGAAGGAGTGTGAGCATGTGGAGGAGTAGGAATAGAAGTTGTAGTGGGATCAGGGATGACTGAAGGATTTGAAGTAGGGGTGGTTTGAGATTTAGGAACCCAAACATTTCTAGCCTTTATCAATGTGTACCCCATACGCATGATGGTTGCTTTGGAATACACATCGGAGTCAGTAATAGATCTCTTGTCATGATAGACTGACAATGGGATTTTGAAATGCTTGAAGACACGTGTGAGGGCAAGACCATAAGGCAATCTGCCTATGGTTTTCTTGGTAGCATCCCTCATGACATGCATAATGAAAAATCAAAACAATTTGGTGAACCTCAAATCAAGGTTTGAGTTAAGAACTCACAAAGTCGAGGGGATGAATATGTTTTCCTATAAGTCTAACAACCCTTTTTATGATCTTAACAATTAAGTTATTTAGTTAAGGGATGATAAAATTTAAGTGCGGAATAAGGAAAACAAAGCAAACCATAACACAAGGATTTTTACGTGAAAACCCTTCCGGGAAAAACCACGAGACCTAGTCCAGCCATGAGAATCCACAAAGACAAAGTAAACAAGAACTTGCAAGACTCGAACTTGACTCCTTCGGACTCGAAACCACGATCCTTCAGTTCTTAGTCCTCCACGTCTCGAAAATTCATCACGTACTTACAAGTCCCATGATTAACCACAACCGCTCGTACTTCTCTTTGTGTCTCTAAAACAGTCAACGATCTTCCGATCGATCTCCGTCCATGACGGCTTTCGGAATCCACCGACCAAATCACTCTACCACAATCCTTCTCGGATCGATCTCCTTTAGAAAGGCTCCGGGATACTCCGGCCAAGGTGTTCTATCCAGAACGGGTTGATGGTTTGATAGAAATCATCACCTAGATGGACTCCTTCAATGCACAAGTCCAAACAAGCAATATTGAAACTTTTGGCTTGTAATCTCTAGGTTTAATGCACTAACAAAAGGGGTTGAGAAAAATATATTCCATAGGTTTCATGAGCTGTGGAGACACTTAAAAATGCTCTCAACACACTCCCTAAGTTGTACTCCACGAAGTGGAGGGGTTCTATATATAAAGGGAATCAAAAACGGTATTTAGAAGTTGCTAAAATAGGTTAAAAACCAAAGAAGGAACCAAAGAATCGTTTTAGCAAAACCCCCATATCAGGGTCAACCCATGGGGCACATTCGATCGACCAAAAATACAACTTCGTTCGACCAAAAGGTCCCTTAGGGTCGACCCTCAAAAAACCAACTTGCTGTCCAATTTCCCTATACAGTTTTTTGGCTATTCAGGGTCGACCCAAAATGCCCAGGGTCGACCTTGAGGCTAAAAATAATTTTAAAACATCCTTTTTAGCTCTTGGTCTCTTCATAAAAGTTGTAGCTCTTTTTGACATGGTCGATTTGACATATTATAGAGCAAAATCTGTGATACGGTTTGTGAGATATACCCAAAACAAGAAACCTTGGTTTTTGAAAAAATTTCAGATTTTAAAACAAGTTTTTCACTATTTATCTCATCACCTAGGGTTTAAAACTTCGTTTTCAGATCTCGGTCCCATCATAAAAGTTGTACCTATTTTTGACATGGTCGATTTGACATATTATAGAGTAAAATATAAGCTACGGTTTGGGAGATATACACAAAACAAGCAACCTTAGTTTTTTGAAAAAATTTCAGTATTGTTAACTTGTTTTGCACTACTTATCTCATCACCTAGAGTCAGTATGATTAGACTAGGACACTTTTACCACCTAAGGCATCATGTTAGGATTATTCTAGGTCAAATCCCACCTATGGTCACATGGTATCTAGGTCACTTACGATCCTATAAAGGAAATGATCATCCGAGTGGATCAAGCGATTCTTCAACGTGCTTCAACTTCACTTGTTGTGGATGCTTGACGGCAATGACACAAGAACCATTCCTAGACACCTAGACTCACTTGTTTTGATACCGGAATATGCCAATATAAAAACATGGACTTTACACATAATGATAAAAGTAAGATCAACATGATGGGTGATAAGAATGCACCAGATGAGAAAGACATCAAAAAAAGTAATAAAGTCTCTTCTACCACCTCGAGGAACAATATCATAAGTGATTATGTGGTGAGCTAACCTAGCATCAAGGGTGAGATTCTTGAGCTTAGGTGGGACAGGCTTGCTATTGTCCTTGTGGACACACATTATGTTCAAAGCCTCTGTTACATTAAACCCTTCATGGGAGACCCACTAGTTAGTGGTGTAAGTTTGAAAGTTCCCACTAGGTAGTTTAAGAATAGTTTGAAGCTCATCATGGTTGAAGGAAATTTTCTTACCATGAGCATAAGAATTGATAAATTTGGTGGTTTTGTTATAGGTAAGATGAGAATAAAATTGTTTGACAAGATCGAGATACATAGATTCACGAAAACCTAAGAACCTATGCCATTTAAGAGAATGAAATTTTGAAGAAATTACATCTAAACCAATATCCTTGAGCAAGTCAAAATCTGGAACCTTACCATACACGGGTTCTCTCTTGATGAAGAATCTTGTGTAGTTTTCTTGGGCTTCCTTGGTCTGGAATAGATTGGGAGCCTCTGCCTTTGAAGTTTCTCCAGCTTTGCTCTTCCCCTTTTCGGCAGTCGTGGCCTTCTTGGTTTGTGGCATAGATGGTGTCTTAGTCCTTGGTGTCATGGATATTAGAGAGAATGAATGGAGTGGAGTGGGTTTGGATGAGATTTGAGAAGAATAGAATAGGTTTTGGGAATGCGGGGGAATGAGAATTTGAAAAGATGAATAGTGAAAAAATTAGGGAAATTAGCTTTATTTTTATAGATTCATGGTCACTCGTCGACGAGTAGGTCTGACTCGTCACCGAGTGGCTTCAAAATCTTAACAAATAAATCACTCGTCACTGAGTAGCTAGGACTTGTAACCGAGTGGCTTGAATTTGGCTACTGGAATGGCCACTCGTCGACGAGTACAATTCTGTACTCTGACTCGTCGACGAGTCCATACACAGAACATTCAAATTTGAGATTTTTAAGAACACTGAATTCTGAAGCCTTTAAAACTTCTTTTTAATGATCAAAAGATAATGTTGGACATTCAAAACTTCAATTCAAATAAGATTACACTTCAAACACATTTTATCAAACATATATCATCATGAAGCATTATCAATTTCAACTTAGGCAATATTTTATGTCACATAATCTATCCATGCCCAATTCTCTTCTTAATGTACTAAATCTATCATAAGGGAGTCGTTTAGTAAATATGTCTGCAAGTTGACTATTTGTTTCAACAAATTTCAACATTAAATCCCCATTTTGCACATGATCCCTTATGAAATGATATCTAATTTCAATATGTTTGGTTCTTGAATGTTGAATTTGATTCTTTGTCATACATATAGCACTCGTGTTATCACATTTAATTGAAATTTTATCATAGAACAATTTGAAGTCCTCTAGCTGCTGTTTCATGTATAAGTTTGAGCACAACAACTCCCAGCTGCTACATATATACTCAGCCTCAGTTGTACATAGAGTTACAGGGTTTTGTTTCTTACATGACCATGAGACTAATGAGTGTCCTAAGAAGTGATAAGGGTCACTAGTGCTTTTCTGATCAACTTTGCATTCAGCAAAGTCAACATCAGAATAACTAACTAGTTCTAGTGATGTGTTCTTAGGATATCATAGGCCTAGTTCAATTGTTCCAATTAAATATTTAAAGATTTTTTTTATGGCAGTCATATGTGATTCTTTAGGATTAGTTTAAAATCTAGCACATATGCAAACACTAAACATGATATCAGGCCTACTAGCAGTCAAATATAATAAACTACCAATCATATCTCGATATTTTGTTTCTTCCACACTAATGCATTTTTCATCTTTATCCAACTTTGTAGATGGACTCATGGGAGTATCAGCTTCCTTTGAGTTGTCCATCCCAAATTTCTTGAGCAGCTCTCTAGTGTACTTGGCTTGATTGATGAAGATGTTTTCCTTTGTTTACTTGATTTGAAGCCCGAGGAAGAAGTTTAATTCTTCCCTCATGCTCATTTCAAATTCATCTTACATGGATTTAGCAAATTCTTGACAAAAAGATTCATTAGTAGATCCAAAAATAATGTCATCAACATAGATTTGCACTATAAGCATATCATCAATTTTGGATTTTATAAATAATGTAGTATCTATTTTTTCTCTAATGAACTCATTTTCAAGTAGGAAGCCACTTAATCTATCATATTAAGCTCTAGGAGCTTGCTTTAAACCATAAAGAGCTTGAGTGAGTTTAAACACATGATTAGACATTTTATGATTTTTAAAGTAAGGAGGTTGTTCAACATATACTTCCTCCGATATAAATCCATTTAAGAAAGAACTTTTGACATCCATTTGATATAATTTAATATCTTTAAAACTAGTATGAACAAGAAACATTCTAATAGCTTCAAGTCTAGGAATAGGGGCAAATGTTTCATTATAGTCAATTTCCTATTCTTGGTTGTATCCTTGAGCTACTAGTCTAACTTTATTTTTAACAATGTTTCCACTTTCATCCTTTTTATTTCTGAAAATTCATTTGGTACCAATTATGGGTTTGCTTTTAGGTTAGGTACTAAATCCCATACTTGATTTCTTTCAAATTGGTTTAATTCCTTTTGTATAACAATTCTCCATGATTCATCATTAATAACTTCAAGAGCATTCTTAGGTTCAATTTGAGAGAGGAATGCAAGGTTATTGCAAATGTTTTTTTTGTTCTTACACTTTATTCCATGTTACCAAATATTTATTTTTTAGGATGATCTTTTATTAATCTCCATGCCTTAGGAAGTTGAATTTCATTTTCTTCTTCATTTCATCTAAGTTTTCAACTTCTAATGTTTTATCATCATTATCATTATCATTATCTTGATCTTCATTATCATTTTTATTGATTTCCAAATTAGCAATTTCTTTAGATATGTTTTCAATTTTGTCATTTGAAACATCATCATTAATCTTCTTGATTTCAAAAGAATTAGATTCATCAAAAGTATCATGCATTGATTCTTCAACTATTAGGGAAGTTTTATTAAATACTCTATAAGCTTTGCTATTAGAAGAATAACCAAGGAAAATTACTTCACTAGATTTTGGGTCAATTTTTTTTAAGTTGTGTTTGTTATTAAGAATAAAATATTTGCATCTAAGCCCCATAAAGTAGCCAATATTAGGTGATCTTCCATTCCAAAGTTCATAAGAGGTCTTATTTAATTTGTTTCTACTAACAACCCTATTGATTACATAGCAAGACGTATTAATGGCCTCAGCCCAAAAATAGTTAGGTAATTTATGTTCATTTAACATGGCTTTACCCATTTCTTGTAAAGATCTATTCTTTCTTTCAACTACTCTATTTTGTTGAGTTCTAGGGGCGGATAAGTTATGGTTGAAGATTCAAGCTATTTATTCTTGAATTCTCTACCTCTATCACTTCTAATATTATTAATAGAGTAGCCTTTTTTATTTGAACTCTTTTACAAAATTTATCAAATAACACATGTACTTCACTCTTATGAGATAGAAATAACACCCAAGTGAATCTAGAATAATCATTAACAATAACAAAGGCATAGAGTTTGCCTTCTAAGCTAGCAACATCATTTGGCCTAAATAAATCCATATGCAATAATTCCAATGGCATAGAAGTTGATATTTCAAGTTTCATTTTAAATGATGATTTAATTTGTTTTCATAGTTGGCAAGCATCACAAATTTTATCCTTTGAAAACTTGGTTTTTGGTAAACCTTTTACAAGTTCTTTTCTAAACAATTTAGAAAGTAAATCCATACTTGCATGGTCTAACCTTCTATGCCATAACCAACTAGTTTCATTGATAGCCGAAAAACATATTAAGTTTTGAGAAATTAATTCAACAAAATCAATTGTATACACATTTTCATATCTATGAGCAATGAACATTGTATTAATGTTATCTTTGTCTTTAATGATGCATACATTTGATTTGAAAGATACATTTAGTCATTTATCACACAATTGACTTATATTAATTAAGTTATGTTTGAGCCCATCAACTAACAAGACATTTTCAATAAAAGAAGTAGTCCTTACCAACATTACCTATACCGATGATCTTCCCTTTCGTATTGTCCCCGAAGGTTACATGCCCTCCATCATTAGGAGTGATTGAGATAAAAAGCATTTTGTTCCCCAATATGTGCCTAGAGCATCCACTATCCAAGAACCATCTTGACTTGGAGGAGTTAGATTTCAAACATACCTACAAAACAAGATTTAAGTAACTCCAACATATGTTCCTCCCGATACCCACACAGTTTTGGTTGGAACCAAAACTGATTTTTGGTTGGTCTTAGGAGGGTAAGTTCCTTTAGGGACCCAAACCATGTTTGGACCTTTATGGATGGTCTTGGGGGTAGATGATCCCTTTGGGACCCAAACTTTCTTTATCATTTTCTTTCTATTAAAAGTAAAGAATGCATTAGATGGTGGGTTTAACAAATGAGTTGATTTTGAAAAGAAGTTTTGGTATTATTTTTATTTTGCAAAAGGGTTGTACCCAACTCCGGCCTTTCCAAAGACACATCTTTGTTGGCCCAAAAGTCTCTCAAGATTCTTTTCTCCCGTAGACAAGGTGTGAGCAATTTTAGTCAAATCTTTGACTTTTCCTTGAAACTCTTCACACTCACAAGGTGATCTTTGGGATGAATTTTGAGATTCTTTTAATTTTTCATTCAAAATATCATTTTGCTTTTCAAGAGAGGATTTTTCATTTTGTAAAACTTCACAAGAATTTTTAAGAAAAGTAATGTCCTTTTTGAAAGATTTATTTATAGATGCAATTCTTTTAAATTCTAAGTAAAGCTCATTAAATGCATCCCTAATTTCATCGTAAGAAAGAGATTCACAAAGTGAAGAATTTACCTCATCCTCATTGGCCATGAGACACAAGTTTGCCACTTCTTTATCGTTAGATGCATCTGATTCACTTTCCTTGGAATCATCTCATGTAGCTTTGATGGCATTTTTCCGTAACCTTTTGCTCTTCTTGAGTTGAGGACACTCCGTCTTGATGTGTCCTGGCTTTTGCACTCGTAACAAATAATAGGTTCCTTCTTGCTTGTTTCATCTTTGGATAATTCCTTTTTGATGGGCTTCTTCTTGAAGTTTCTTTTGTTCTTGAAGAATCTCTTGAATTTTCTAGCCATGAAGGCTATGTCTTCATCTTTCTCACTTTCCTCTTCATCACTTTCTTCTTTATGTTGAGATGACTTGAGAGCAAGTCCTTTCTTGTTCTTGGGCTCATCTTCTTGATGTCCCTTTATGATAACTTCATGAGTCATCAAAGATCCAAGAAGCTCATCCATTTGAACCTTTGTCAAATCCTTAGCTTCTTTAATGGCAGTTACCTTGGGAGACCATTCATTTGGCAAAGACCTCAACATTTTTCTAACATTTTCTGTACTAGAATAAACTTTACCAAGTGTCTTTAGTCCATTCAAAATATTAGTGAACCTCGTAAACATTTCAGTAATTGATTCATCCTTCTCCATTTTAAAAAGTTTATATTTGTGAACCAACATGCTAATTTTTTCTTCTTTAACTTGGTTGGTTCCTTCATATGTAACTTGAAGCTTTTCCCAAATTTCTTTAGTTGAATCACATCTCGAGACTCTATTAAACTCTTAGGGGCTAAGAACACAATAAAGATTGCAAATAGCCTTAGCATTGATTTGAATGAGTCTAATATCAGCCTCATTCCACTCTTCTTCCACTTTAGGGATAACAACATCATCAACAACTTTTGTGGGAAGATGTGGACCCTTGACTATAACTTTCCAGCATTCATAGTCAAGAGCTTAGATGTAATACATCATCCTGGTTTTCTAATAGTTATAATTTTCTTTATTAAACAATGGAGGATGGGTGGTCGATTGGCCATCTCCTAAGGTAGTAGCAAATATGTTTGCCATTTAAGGATCTTTAACTCAAGATGGTTAAATCTAAAACAGAGTACTGTGCTTTGATACCAATTGTTGCTCCATTAATGGACCCTAGAGGGGGGTGATTAGGGTCAATGTCAATTAAAAATTAGAACTAAGTGATTTTTGCGGAATTAAAAAGTTAAGCACAAAAGCTACTAACAATAACCAGACATAAATACAGAGAAAGAAAGAGAATGATACCACACACAAGATATGTTATCGGGGTTCGGAAACTTGCCTACGTCCCTGCCTTTAAGCTTCCCGCTTTAAGGATTTTTCCACGATTTCACTAATTGCACTCTTTTTTACGGGCAGAGAGTAAGCCTTTACAATCCTTTTCACAGGCGCAGGATCCAACCTCTTCAAGAGAAAACACTCTATTGGATACAAGAAGACCTTCTTCTAAAATGGTGCAAGAATCTTCAATTCTTGACTTAAACTTTTACAGAATATTTTGGACATAAAATCTGAATTTGAAAGCTTCTTGCTGAGCTAGATTTGAATGGAATACAAAGCTAATAATCACTCAATATTGATTGTTATTGAATGCTCAAAGAATGAGGGATTTGGATTCTAAGTATTCAATGTAAAAACAGGGTATTGATTGCTGGAAGATTGTAAGAAATGTATGAATGATTGAACAGTGTTAGATTCTTGTATTTAGTTCATAAATAAGCTTTATTTATAGTTGTGCAATCAATATGGCCATTAAGAGCACATTTAATGCGAACTAGTCGTTGAAAACTAGATGTTATACACTTTTCCCGCATACACTCATCGACGAGTGAGTGTAGAAAACTTAGGGTCATCAATGAGGAGGTGACAATACTCAAAATGAGCTTACTATTTTCCCAGTCATCGATGAGTCCATTGAATTTTTCTGTGAACTCATTTGTAATGAGACCAAATGGATGTGTATTATGCTTAGACCCCTAGGCCATTATACCAACATTATTTTAATCATTTTTAGGCCCTTAGAATGATGTCCAAATTATACTAAGTCTCCTATGGTCTATCTAGGTAAACTTTAAGCAAACATTTCCAAAAGTCTTGAGGACTTTACAAGGTCCTAGACATTCACACTAGACTTCATATGGAGATAATCTTGACATGGAACTTGTGGAGCTTCAGTTGTGACTTGACATCATGAATTGGCTTGAGTCCTTGAAGCTTTTTCCCTTGAAGTGACTAGCACTTGTACTTTGACCTTGATGTCCTAGATTGGTTGAGCTCTTCAATCCTTCATAACTTAAATGATGATCTTAGTATCATTTTTCTCTGAATTTTCACATACTAATTGGAGATATTAGTATCATTAAGATCATTCCATTATTGTGTTATCATCAAAACAATTAAGGATACTTAGAGTTGTATCCTTGAGGCTAACAACCTTGACATTCTCCTATCCTCAGAAGTTCACCCAGCTTGAACTCATTCGGATGTGTCTAAAAAATTTCAGGCATGATCTATCGATTGCCCTCATGGCCCAAACTTTCAAAGGTTTTGAAGATTTGTGCACAAAAGCACACGACATGGAAAGCCACATAGGAATGAGAAGGCGAAGTATAAACACTGATTGCATTGAATCTTCAACAGCCACAGTAGTTGAAATGAAAAAGACTGCGCAACAGTGCTAGGTGTGGTAGACCAACTAATCGATCAAACAATGGCAAGAGATCAATCAAAATTAGTACTAAACTAGCTCAAGGTGGAGGTAGAAGACCACAATGGCAAGATAGGCGTGACCCATAAAAAAGAGTCACCATTGAAGAAAGAAAGAATAAAACATATTCATTATCTGAGGACATTGTCGAAGATTTGTTTGAAGATCCTCTCGCTAATGAACTGATTGTTCTCCGGAAAAACAGGAGACCCCAAGAGATCGGGATGAAGGATGATCCCAAATATTTTCTTTATCATCGTATAATCAGTCACAAGTTAAATGATTGCTTTGTACTGAAGGACATCATTCAACAGACTTTTGGACAATAAAGAAATTGTTATTGGTCAAGATCTATAACAGACAGTTACATTCAGTACGGTGGTGGCTTCAAAACCACTTGATAAATATAAAACATCTTTAAGAAGCAACCGTTATGATGACAAACAGTCAGATGAAGAAGATTAGACTTTTTTGAAAGTAAATGAGCTAAGAAGAAAATATAATTGGCTCAAAATACTGATGCTAAAAAGCAAACTTAGGCTAGAAGGCAGGCACAAGATTAATGAAAAAAAGGAAATCAGATAGCCAAGACTGAGAAAAAGAAGAGAGAAAGAGTGAGAAAAGACAAGAAAAATGACCCTACCCAAGACGCTCTTCTGAAACAAAAGTCATTGATGGCAATCACCTTGATGGATATCATCCCTCCAGAATTTTGCTCTAACTATGATTATGATAGCCTCCAGTCCATAGATTCAGGAAATGACTCCCACATCTTCTCTTACCATGTCATCAATATGGTCCCAAATATAGACTCTTCATGATTGTATGTCCCAAGATAAGTGGTAGCCTGCAGTCCAGAAAGACACCAGGTATTTTAGGATTGGCTAGATCAATCTGAAGATATTGAACTCCTAAAAAAGGAGACCATCCACACCAGGATGGATACCTACAAGACTTTTAGATCTTTCTGAAGGATTTTCATTTGGAGGGAAACAAGAGGCAGATGATGGACAAGTACAATCTGTTCCCCTCAAGATATGCTAGGTACACCTGAGACCCCAAATCAAAATTTATCGTCAGATACGACGATCGATGCAAATCTTGAGCCAGCCCGAGAATCAAGATTCACTTATTGCTGTCAGTTCGAACAAGGACCCTCCAACAGTAGAAGCAGTCTTAAACTCAAGGTCAACTGACAGTTCACAGTTATCTGAACAAATTTTAGTCCAGCCTGAAAGTCTAATAGGGCAATATGAAAAACAAAGTCAGTTTATCTTTCAAGGCAAAAAAAGAAGAAGCTAGACTCCAGTTCTGTGAACATGGTACAACTCTTGGAAGGAGAATCATTTGAACAAATAGACCAGACAATTGCCAGAGTCTACCAACTCAATCTCCGGTCAGGTAGAAAGCTACAACCGAGATTTGTATAAGTCCAACATGAAAATCTGACTAGAGCTCAACCGGCCCAAGCACAAGCAACTCCCGGTAATGAGAGGGTCAAATATGATATCCTGGCTCATCTGAAGAAAATCCTTTCCTTGTTGAGCATCTATAATGCTCTCAAGATGTCTACTGAATTGAGTAGGTCTGTCATATATGCTCTCTCAAATCCGGAAATCTTCTCTGAAGAAGTTACAAGTCAGCCACCTCAGCCTCCTGAAATAGGGACCCCATGCCTCTTCACAATTACTTTTGATGAAAAAGACATGCGAACTGCGATTCTCCAACATAATTGGCCACTGTTCATCACAGATCTAGTTAATGAAATTAGTATCTCCAATGTAATGATTGATGGAGGTTCGACTGTCAACATCCTCCCAAAAAGGATGTTGTCCAAGCTTGGCATAGAAATAAGCTGGCTTCATGAAAGTAACCTAATCTTTCAAGGTTTTAACCAAAATGAGCAAAAGCCCATGAGTATGACCAACCTTAAAACCAGGTTTGGAGATACTACTGAAACTACAACATTTCTGGTGATCGATGTTGATACATCGTATAACACCTTGTTGGGCGCCAATGGATGCACAATCATCTTATTGTGTCATCCACTTATCACTAATGTCTCAAATACCCACATGAAAATAGACAAGCAATGATTGATGATGATAATGATCAATTTATTGATGTAGAGGCATATTACGCAGATGTACGTTTCTATGTCAAAAGTCCCCAAGAAGCATTCCACAAAAGCCCGAGAGGCGAAAGGTTGAGAGCAGCCCGAAAAGAAATCATGGACCTGCCCAAACTGCAGTTCTGAAAAGGGTGTTCAAATATACCCCAAAGTCCTAGAGAAAAGATGGGCAACCGACCCTGGCTTTGGTTGAATCTCTCTGGAATCTCGAAATGGATAAACCGGCTAACCCCTTTCAGATTTGCATTATTAAAACAACTGACCCTCTTCAAGCTCTGAAAGTTGATCATCTATTTCCTCTGAGAAAGATAGACTGTACAATGGTAGAAACTACCTCCAGTCGCACTATTCTAGCCACAACAAGAGGAGAAAAGCCCATACTTTATAATTCTTTCTGGTAATATGAAAGAAATAATCATGCGTACATTGATGAAAGACACAGGGTAATCAATCTTTATAGGAAGAAGTCAAGTTATGGCAAACAGACCCTCACAGTCCTCAAAAATCATGGATTGAATCCTGTGAAAGGAATCCAAATAAAAAAATATGTGGAATACTGGATCCCGAAGATCTTTACCGTATAGAAAACAATTAATATTAACTACTTGATAGAAGATTACCTCGGTGAATGATGTTCACCGGTGAAGCACAACAACGATGAAGCTTCAGAACTCTTTGTAGAGATTTCTTGAAGAAATATCTCAAGCTCGTCTCTCGCTTTTCGCTATCTCCGCGAAGCTTTTGAATCTTTCATTGGCTTTTGAAGAATAAAATAATCATTGGAAATTAATCCTTAGATCCAAAGTAGATGAAGGATATTATGGAGTAGACTTTCCATCTCAGAAAAACCTTTAGGCTTTTGAAGAACAAAATAATCCTTGGGCTCCGTCTTGAAGCTCACGAAAATCCCTTGGCTTCTCCTCTTGAAGCTCACGAAAATTTTATGAATAAAATTATTGATTCTCTCTTGGTCCCCACTGTTTGAGCTTGGAGTATATATAGATGTGGATCTTATCCACTTCTTGATCATTATCCTTATCATTATCTCATAATGATAGTTATCCAATCGAGTTACTAATAATGATAACCCTTATCATTAATAGACTCCTAGTTTATCCATAATTAGTTAATTTTAACAACCTTCTATTTTAGGTTTCGTTTTCCAAAAAGGATTCCTTAAATTTTGGGATATAACTAACTCCCTAGATAATAGGGATTCTAACAAACTCCCTATTTAATAAGGATTCTAACCAATTTGGAAATTCCATAAGAGAGGGGGCATGAGCAAGAGGAGGCGTGAGCAAGAGGGAAGGGATAAGGGTTATCCTTATCTTCTCTTTTGTTTCTTGACTTCCAAGTTAAATATCTAATCTCATTAGATAAGGGTTAATTAATTAATAATTATCTACTAACCAAAATCCCTAATACATAGGGAAGATAAAGTGGGCGCTCATCTTGGGGTTCTATCCCATGGGCTTGGGCCCACCAATAAGGTGCATCTTGTATGAGTTTTTTATTTATTTATGAATATGGGTCCAATCCATATTCCCTTATTTTTAGTTGATTAAATAATAATTATTATTACCCTTTAATTTAGATTAACATTTAATCTAAAATTATAGATTAACATTTAATCTATTTAATGTAGATTAACAGTTAATCCATTATTTATAGATTAACATTTATTCTATTATTTTGAGCTTGTATTTCTTTATGAGCATCTCCACAGATTGCTCTAAGACATTCTAACCCTGGCTTACCCGATGTTATCTCAATGACCCTTTAATATGAATGCCACCGGAATTGTAAGTGACGTGAGATATCCATGTTGCAATTGAATCCCAGTGTAAGAACATAAAACAATAAAGGATCCCGTCACATAAACTTTTGAATTCGATTGATCCTTCCAATAACATTATCCCTAATAGGCCTTCGAGATTAATATACTCTAACTCATAGCCTATTGTAGATGATCCGGGTTTCCAAGACATTTGATTAAGTCATGAAAAACTATTTCTCATGTTTAAACATTTTGAGAAAAACTTTTATTAAGTATAATATATTTTATTAAAAAAATATATTTCAAACTTATTTGATTTCAAAATCACCTGTGCAGGCTTTAAGCTTAATGGATTGTCTTACCCGGAACTTGGATAATCTCTCAATTTAATGAGCATAGATTTCTTGTTTGAAATTCATCATGACTTGAACAACTTTCTGATTATCCAACTGTCACCTTATCATAGTCCCTCAGGTAGAGAGTACTTAGGGGCAATCAAAACAGTCAGATCACTGCTCAGTTATAAATGAACTCATCATATCTTAGGTCATCAAAACTCAATGTGAATGAGAGATCAACTATCTGATAGTATGTTTATGCAAGATGTCTCTCATTGCATACAATCAGTCAATGTACATTTAAGCACTCATATGCTGATGTGTAGTCCCACTACAATAGTTTGAGATAACTACATCTCAACCATTGAGAACATATAAGCATTGTGACAGCCATATAAGTGAAGTGCTCAGCTTCACCCATAGCTGTGACTCTATAAGGTATAAGGAATTGGAAAACTATATTTGTTTGTGATAGTCCAATCACATAGCTTTCCTACAATATATCCTAAGGACCTTATTCAATATCTCATATCGTATTGATCATCTCATGATCTTGGTCAATTACCCATAATGAATTCACAATAGATAAAGAAGATGTCTTTAGTAATCTAATCAATAAGAATCTTACAATCTAAATTACTTTTCAGGGCATAATGTCCAACATCCTGAAGAAGGAGAACATGTAAAAGGGACTCTTCTACTTGCTTATGAAGCTGCATTCAAAATGGATCAACATAAGGCCTTAGATACTGGTGATTATGTTGATACAGATACGCCAGGACTGGGATATGAGCTCCCGATCTTTGTATCTAGAGGAAACCACAATCAAACTGTAAATATAGTCATAATTAGAGTAAATTACTCATCAAACGAAGAAGATTCCATAGAGTGATCTTCGGAAGAAGAAATAGAGCCTCCACAAGAGCATCTATGGGATGAAGCAATTTATCAAGAGTTAGTCTTAACATGTGGCGAGGATGGTTAGTGGTGGGAAATAACCCTAGCTTTATACTTCCACCGGAAAAGATAGGGGAAAAGTCCATTATCTTTGGTCCTAAAAAGCAACTAAGCATGGCCACTACTTCCCACGGCTTCGACCAGAACAAGGAAATGAACCTATATCGGAAAAAGGCCACGAGGGTTCAATCTTGAAGAAAAAGAGCTGGTCGAAGGTGAACTAATGCCTGCCTATGAGTCAGCATTCACTCTCAAACAGAGGAAGGTTTTGGCAACCGGTAAACAAATCTGGCGTAATAATCACAGACTAGGGTTCCCTGATTCTTATTCCTCATCTGATTCTAACTCCTCGTATGATTCTGATTCCTCATCCGATTATGATTACTTGTTAAATGAAGATAAGGCCTGGACTGTCAATACAGTCACAATTAGAGAAGACCAAGTGTCGGAAGAAGTCTCAGTAGAGTGGCTTCCCGAAGAAGTAAAATCCCAACAAGCATTCCCATGGGTTGAGGCGACACATCAAGATATGATTGATAGCTTGGCTAAGGTCAGTCTCAATGTATGACAAAAATGACCGATAACGAAAGTCATTCATAGTGTCATTATCCCATCCAGAGGACCATGGGAAAAACCAATTGTTTTTCATTCCGCATGGCAAACAGGCAAAGCCACCTCCCGGAACAACACATAGGACAGAAAAATGAACTCTTACCATATAGAGCCTATATATAATCCAGCAATCAAGAAAATGCTTGAGAAGCATGGATTCTATACTAAAGAAGGGGAGTAGGCTGAGCGTAAAATTTTACTAGCACTCAGGCCTTTAGCTACCGGTAAGCGGGTTGGTTTTAACTTGGGAAGATCTGAGTCAGAAAATTCTAATCATTTACTAAATGAAGATTAGGTTTGGACCGTAAATACTATTACGGTAGATGAAGACTACTCTTCAGGAGAAGATATGATTATGGAAGAACCACCAGAAGAAACGGAAGTCCGTCCGGCTCCTCCAAAATTTGAAGCAGGAGGTCAAGCAACAGTTGATGATTTCCTTTAAGTTAACCTCGATTCAGAACAGGACCTAAGGCCAACATTCATCAGTGCCTCATTTTCTCAAATAGAAAAAGAGGAATATCTTTGTCTCCTGAAAGAGTACAAGGATGTCTTTGTCTGTAATTACATAGAAAATGCCTGACCTAGATCCAAAAATTGTAGTCTATCATCTCACAACTCGAGAGGATGTCAGGCCAATCAAGTAGGCACAAAGAAGATTTCGCCTAGAACTAGTAGCTCAAATTGAAGCCGAGGTAGATAAATTCCTAAAAGTGGGGTTCATAAGAGAAGTCCAATACCCTACTTGGCTTGCCAATGTTGTTCCCGTAAAGAAGAAGAATAGTCAGATCCGGGTTTGTATAGACTTCCGTGATTTGAATAAAGCCTGCCCTAATGACGACTTCCCTTTGCCCATCACAGAAATGATAGTCGATGCAACAACAAGGTTTGAGGCCCTATCCTTCATGGATGGATATTCTAGTTATAACTAAATCAAGATGGCTCCGGAAGATAAAGAACTTTCAGCCTTCCGCACCCTTAAGGGAGTGTTCTGCTATAAAGTCATGTCATTCGGCCTCATAAATACTGGAGTAACCTATCAAATGGCCATGACTATCATATTTGGAGATATTCTCCATGACAAATTTGAGTGTTATGTTGATGAAATGTTTTTCAAAACAAGGCAATGAAACAATCATTTGAAAGACCTTCGAGACATCTTCAACAGACTCCGGCAGCATCAACTCAAAATAAACCCGCTCAAATGCGCGTTCGGAGTTGCATCTGGGAAAGTCTTAGGCTTTGTGCTATGCCATAGAGGAATCAAAATTGACCCTACTAAAATAAATGTCATTCACAAAATGCCCCCTCTAAGAAATCTACGCGAGTGGAAAGGACTTCAGGATCAACTTGCTTACATTCGGTGATTTATCTCCAACTTGGCCGGAAGGTGCTAATCGTTTTCTCGGCTTATGAAGTTAGGAATACCATTCCAATGGGATCAGACTTGTCAAAAATATCCTCGATAGCATCAAGACCTATCTCACTAATTCACTAGTCCTTATGGGTCCTATTAGAGGAAAGCCACTTATCCTCTATATAGCGGCGTTCGAAGGATCTCTCGGAGCTCTCCTTACTCAGCATAACGACCATGGAAAGGAAAATGCCCTGTATTATCTAAGCAGGACACTGGTTGGAGGAGAATTTAGGTATACACCAATTGATAAAGTCTGTCTGGCCCTCATCTTTGCTTTGAAGAAATTATGGCATTATATGTTTGAGTATTCAGTGAAATTGATATCCAGAGCCGATCCCCTTCAATACATAATGTCCCGCACCACTCTCTCGAGCACAATGAAAAAATGGGATGTACTCCTGTTTGAATTTGAAATCGCATTTGTGCCCCAAAAAGTGATGAAAGGGCAAGCCCTTGCTAACTTCCTTGCAGCACATTTGGTTGCTGCAGACTCACCACTGGTCACGACCTCCTTGACTAAGAAGTTATGCAGGTACAGGTCAAACCAGGCTGAAAGATGTATTTTGAAGGAGCTTCAAGAAGCCCTAATGGAATCAAGCGCATTAACCCGAAAGAGAATAAGTCAGGAATTCGTATTGTTTTTGTCACGTCAGACAACGCAATCTTGCCTTATTACTTTGCACTAACTGAAGGATGCTCAAACAGTGAAGCTGAATATGAGGCCCTGATAGCAGGTCTTGAATTGTCTCTTCAGATCCCGATGCATGAACTAACCATCTATGGGGATTCAGAACTCGTCATAAAACAAGTCCGAGGTGAATATGTCGTGTGAAGAGTCAGCCTCCTTCCCTATCAGAAGAGAGTGGATCAACTACTTGCTCAAATACCAAGAAGCAACCTCTTTCATATCCGTAGAGGACTTTACAATCAAGCCACTGCTTTGCCCGGTCTTGCAGCATCTCTAACTCTACCAATGGATAGGGTGCTGACTATCACAGTAGGGGAAAGAAGAACTCTCAAACCACTTCCGGATATAGATTGCATAGAAACATTTTGTTATGTGATAATCAAAGAAAATGATGAAGACTGGTGACATCCCTTCATCTATTATCTCTAACATGGTCGATTGCCTGGATACCGTGCCAAAAGCACTAAAGTCCATCTGTAGGTAGTGAAATCTCACTACTTGCAAGGCGCGTGCATAGTGGACCTGCCTACACAGGATCACCACCCATTGAATGGGTGGTTAAGCTTCACGCATGCCAAAGGCATGTGCACCAGCTGGCCAAGGGCTAGCTCACGGCTATCCCGCCTAGCATTTAATGCTGGCAACAGAGCTATAATGTCCCGGTAATACCCCTGTATGTTAGTTCTTAGGGGGCTGACACGTGGTTAGGGTTTACCCTCGTGGATAGACCCTCACTCAAGCTTTGCGAACAGACTTATAAGTAATTCCGCGGGCCAGTCAATGACTAGCCCAGTCCGTGACCATAAAAGGACATGGACCTAACCCAGACCAAGGATTGGACCCATGGTCCCACCTTGCATTGATCCGCGGACTGACTAAGGTCAGACCCTAGTCCACAGTCCAAATATGCTTGGACCTGACCTAGACCGCTGGTTCTCACCTCTTTAATTTGTGGCCTGATCAAGATTAGTCCTTTCCCAGATAATAGCCAGTATCTGACCGTTATGTGGTAGGGAATCCTTAACAAAGAGGACTCTCTGCCAACTTTGGGGGATTCCAAGATAGAGATCCCCTCTTTTTCTCCAATGAGAGAGTGCCATATGGCACCCTATCCGAAAGGGGAAGTAATCTCTTTCATTTTCTGTGAAGATAAGACTCTTTCCCTTTTAGGGGGAAGTCTTATCATTCGATGTTTTCCAGAAAGGGAAACCAATTTGGAATCCTTAAAAAAAAGGACTCCTATTCGTACTATTTCTCTAAGATAAGAGAAATCCGCTGTCTTGGACAGATGACCATCTCTAAGGAGAGTTGACCTCTTTTGATTTCCTAAAAAAGAGAAAGTCAAAGGGGAGTCCAAAAAGGACTCTCCAAAAGATATAAGAAGATGATTTCTCACAAGAAATCCTCACAAAGACAGCGAAAAAAAGGCATGCACAAGAGGATACAAAAACTGACTAAAAGGAAAAACAGTAGAACAAGAGTAACCTAAGGAGGAAGAAGAAGGATCTCCTACCAATGGAGAACATTAGGTGACCCCCAATATGGCCACCTTTTTTTTTTTGATGCAAAGATCTCTATGAAGTATCCTATAATGCCTACATAGGATCTGGGCAACCTCATTGAATAAATAAAATAAATTTTCTTCAAATATTTATTTTTCTTTATTCTTCTTCTTAATCAGAGGTTCTTCCTCAAATTGGGATGATAGTCCCCCATACAAAACAATAAACTCCATACAACAATGGAGATAATCTGACCGTAAGGTTCAAGAGGTCAATCATAAAAAGACGCTTGAAATTTGCATGTACAAATTAATGGCATGCTAGGTGGGACATCTCTTCTCCTCTCATCTTTGAAGAAGGATAAAAAAATAAAAAAGAACAAAAAAGAGAATATGAGTGATATTTTCCTCTTTTTTTTATTGTCTTGTGCAGGTTAATCGAAACTGTCTGTGTTCATCGGGCTTACGTCTTGACCATCAATCGGTGGGTGTATGTACCCCCGATCTGGATCCCTTGACTCATCCAGTCACCTGGGCCGAGATAGCAGCAACTCCAGCCAGGTATATAGGTCCTGCCAACTGGTCAGACCTCTGCAAAGAGGCCACGGTCACCAGACTAGGTCTCTGTTGAGGATGGTCCAGCCCACAACAGAAGCAGGACCCACTCCGTCAACTCAGGGGTGAAAAGGCAGTCTGCCCACCTAAATCAAAGGCAAGCAGCCCGCCAAAAGCAGGTTGCCAACCCACGAGTATCCTAGAGGATGCTAGCGAGCCTACAAACACCTCAGAAAAGAAGTGCCCATTCGCGGACATCTCTGTCCACAGATACCGAGGAGGGTGCACCCAACCGGGTGCACACAAGGCAAAGTGACTCAGATACTTCACGATAGGTCAACCCAAAAGGTAGACCCATGTCATCGGAAACCCTAAAAAGGGAATTCAAATTTGTTAGCCCTTCGGGGTCAACTAATGGAGCAAGCTCGTTTCGAACTCAAACAATGATCTATTCAAGGTCTAAACAGGAAAAACCCTATGGGTCAACCCTAAGACAGATTGTTGAGAGCCTTCAGCCCAAGTTGGTTGTTGGAACTTGTAAAGTCCATGTTTTAGTGTTGGCTTATTCCGGTGTCAAAACAAGTGAGTCTAGGTGATTAGTTGTGTATCGTGTATCATTGCCTTCAAGCATTTACGACAAATAAAGTTGAAGACCGAAGAAGATTGGTTGAAGACTCGGTTGATCATTTCCTTCGTTTCACTCATAGGATGGTAAGTGACCTAGATACCATGTTACCTTAGGTTGGAATTGACTTAGAATAATTATAATATGACACCTTAGGTGGAAATTAACTTAGACTTATCATATGGACCCTAGGTGATTAGATATGTAGCCCAAAACAAGTTAAAAGTTTTGAAAATTCTTAAAAAACCAAGGTTGCTTGTAGGTGGCATATCTCTCAAACCGTACCTTGGATTTTGCTCTGTAATAAATGAAATCGACCACATCGAAAAGATATACAACTTGTGTGAAAGGAGCAAGAGCTGAAAATGCAATTTTAAATTTGAAAATCTGAGAATGAATGATGATGAAACTTTTGATGATTTTTATGCTGATCTGAGTGACATTGTTAATTCTTGTTTTAACCTAGGAGAAAGAATTCCTGAGTCCAAAATTGTTAGAAAAATTTTGAGATCTCTACCTGAGAGATTTCGATCGAAGATTACCGCCATCGAAGAGAGCAAAAATGTTGATGCTCTCAAAATTGAAGTGTTGGTTGGTTCTCTCCAAACCTATGAGTTAAATCTAAACCTATCTAAGAAACCAAAATCTATTGCCTTGAAATCCTTCAAGGAATTCATAGATGGTTCCGATAATGACTCTAAGGATGAAGAAGAAGAATTGGCTTTATTCGCAAAGAAATTCAGAAAATTTTTGAAACTTAATAAGAGATTTAATTAAGTTTCAAAAATTTCATCATCATTCATTTTCAGATTTTCAAATTTAGATGTAAGCATTTGAAGTTTGGAGATCTTGACTGTTTTCATGGGTAAATTTAAGAATGTCACATGCCTCATTCGAAGTGTCACATTTAGAAATATGCCGAAATTCTTCTGGTGTGACAGTAGTGAAGATTGCATTTAGACATTTATTGTTCCATCTACAACTTTCCAGATCTACATAGTTCCATTCAGAGGAAGGTTTAGGTATGGTCTGGTCATCTATGGTCTTGTTGGATGGGTCCAACCTTGTTCTATGGAGATCCATACTCTCTTATCTAATGATTTTAGAAACGCTCTCATTCGAGCTTTCCAATAGGCATAATTATTCCCATCAAATAATGGGGGACAAAAGATGGATCTTCCATCTCTTTGGAGATTCATATTCACCAAAAATATGAGACAAGATTACACTAATAAATTAGTGAACCCGCTCTGATACCAATTGAAAAAATTTGGTGAACCTCAAATCCGATGTTTAAGTTGAGAACTCACAAGTTCAAGGGGATGGTTAGGTCTCCCTATAAGTATGTCTACCATTTTTAATATTTTAACAATTAAGTTATAAATCTTAAGGGATGATGAACTTAAAGTGAGGAATAAGGGAAACATGCAAACCACAACACAAAGATTTTTTTATGTGGAAACCCTTTCGGGAAAAACTACGGGACCTAGTTCAGGCAAGAGATATCACTAAGACAAAGTCAACAAGAACTTACAAGACTTGAACTTGACTCCTTCAGACTTGACACTACGATGCTTCAATTCTTAGTTCTCAACGCATCGAAAAGTCATCACGTACTCACAAGTCTCGTGATCAATTGCAGCCGCTCGTACTTCTCTTTGTGTCTCGAAAACAACCACGATCTTCCGATCGATCTCTGTCAATGACGGCTTCGGATTTGAGGTTTACCGGATTTTTTCAGAACTCACCCGTCAAGAGTTTATCAACAGATGGGAGATGCTGCTCAAATTTTCTCAGGGCGAAAGAATAAGGGCACAGGCCTAAGGGACTTAACAGGAGCTTCTCCAATAAAATTGGTTAACATTGACAAAAATAACCAAGAGCAGGGGATCAGTCCTCGGACCAGAGTCCAGGACTAGAAGATTGGTTCGCAAGTTAATCTTGCAGACAGAAGGAGAAGTGGCCAAGACCACTCCGCGGTCAAAGGGCAATGCTCACATGCGGACATCAATCAGGGTCCATGGACCCAAAGCCCAGCCAGACCCAAGGGTCTAGCCTAGCTTTATCCTATGGGCAGAGTTGCAAGCAACTCCGCGGATAGGTTTAGAAATATACATGAGTCTGTAGATAGAAGCATCCACGGACAAGTCCCTCCTAAGAAAAGGAGGAACCTGTGGATAGATTTGAACAATTCGTTTTCTAAAAAAGAGAAAAGTTGGCAGTTAAAGGCCAACAGGAACAAGGTCCCCCTGGGCAAACTCGACACTCGATGACATCATCAACGATGTTATTAGATCAAGAAGTAAAAATGTAAAATTACAAGTTTCTTCGAACTATGCAAGGGGCATTAACAACCATGATTAAAGTCACCCGACTGTTAATACAAATACAAACCTGGACTTAGCACCAGCAAATAGGAACTTGTTGCTCAGGCAAGGTCCAAATGCACTCAGAGGCGTTAATCCGGCGACCTTGATAGAAATGACGGCAACTGTTAATCATCAACAGCCTCTGTCCAGAGATGTCAGCCCATTATGGGGTCAAACAAATACGGAGCATGAAAGAAGAACCAATGCACCGTATATCCCTCGGGTTAAAGTGCTGAATATAAGTTGTCATGCCTTTGAAATGCCATGGAAGAAAACTCCTGAAGAGATCCTCCAACTCAGAAATTGGAAATACTCCTCGGTACCGCCAAAGAGGGACACAATTACCGGTTAAAGCCAAGAAGGTCTAGAAAGCAAAGGCCAGCTCCTACTCATCGTGTTCGGGTAGAACCAAGAACCAGAACGTTATACCCCCATTATGAAATGGTGTCCGTTAATGTGATTGGTAAAAGAAGCAATCCAGATCTAGAGCAGTTTACAACTTTGTTGTTCCAAGGAACCTATACATCGCTCGAGCAAAATCTCTCCGAAAGGCAATGCTCTCAGAACTCAGCTGCTGCCATTTTAGCAGCTTTAGACGAGGCAAAATATTCTGAAGCTATTGACACAATAGTTCCTGGTTAAACAATTCCAAGAAGAAGGAGAAGCCGTAAAAATAAGGCCAAGGGCAAAGAAATGGCCCAAGGCCCAGCTCAGTCAGTTCCAGAACTTGACATCAGTGAATCCAAAGATGGATCAGAGCAAAAAGCGACCCCAATAACATCTCCAAGAGAATTGGAAAGAATCCCTCCAATCGATGATTATGACCGACGAACCATTGGTTCAGTCAGCAATGCCAGAAGCAGTGTCCGAAATATCTCAAATGGTTTTCAACGCACCTAAGCCTTTATACGGGATGTCTAGCACTTACTTCATGGAAGAAGAATTTCCCAGTCTGTTCCTGCCATGGGGACCAACAACCGAACGACCAGTATCGGTTATGATGAAAATTTGGACGAGAACGCAGGCTAAGGAAATAACCCTTCAACTTCAGCACCTCCACATCAAGTGATCAAACAGCAACCTTACAGGCTCAACTCCGATGCAAAGATGATGAAATCACGGCCATGATGTCTCAAATGCATGAGTTGGCTACTTAATTGTCAGCTCTCAAATCTGTATCGGCACCAGGACCTCGTTTCTCATACTAAGGAGATAATAGTAATCAAGGCACAGTCCCTGGACCTCTAAATCATCCAATGGTACGCGGAATAGGTCCCATTCTAGATCAGGCCGCACTCATAGGAGGTGTGTCACCGTCTCTTCTCGCTATAATTGAAGAGACAGTCCACAATCAAATATGACAGGCAAAATGAAAGGGATATTAGTAATGACTCCCCTATTTGGATTAGTAGTTCGGATTCAAATGAATATATGTCAGAAGAAGAAGTGACAAGTAAGCCCCCAAGGGAGGAGGACTTACTAGAGGAGAGTTTTGGAGATAACTCTAAAGAATTTAGTTTGGGATCTAGGAAAACCATCTAGAGCCTAGAGCCTTCTACTTATATGTTTTGAATTAATGTTGTTTATTGAAAATTTCTTTTTATGAATGTAATGACTCTAAATTCTATGAAAATATGAGTTTGCTGAATTTTTTTGCCTTAGTGTTAGTATCTTCAAGATTAGTTAATTTCTATTGTGTTTGATAGGAAAACATGCCGCCTAGGAGAGCCCCCAACAACACCTTAGCCAGAGCCTTTGAAGCCATAACAGCCCTTGCAAACCTGATACAACAACACCAGAATCTGAATAACGCTCCTGTTGTACCACCCTTAAACCAAAGAAATAGAAACCGGTTAGGGCAATTCAAGAGATTGAGGCCGCCAACATTTTCTGGTACAACTGATCCCTTAGTAGCAGAAAAATGGATTCGAGGTATTGAGAAGATCTTTAGGGCAATGGCCTGTGTTGAGGAAAACAAGACCGAGTTAGCTGTGTTTATGTTAGAAGGAGAGGCTGAACACTGGTGGATAATAGTTGAGATAACTATCCGAGAGAACCTTAGGCCTATTCCTTGGGTAAGATTTACTGAATTATTTTGTGAAAAGTATTTTTCATCTGCAATGAAAAAAAGAAAAGAGATCGAATTTCTGCAACTCACACAAGGGAGTTTGACGGTTAGTGAGTATGAACAAAAGTTCAATGAATTATCAAGGTTTGCACCACGATTGGTGGAAGATGAACAATGGAGAATAGATAAATTTGAGGAAGGATTGAAGACTGCAATCCGAGGGAAGTTAGCAGTTCAACAATTTACATCGTTTACAGATATTATAGATCGGGCTTTGGAAATTGAAAGAGTCCATGAGGAATTCCAAAAGCCTAGTGATGGCAAAGGGAAGAAAACAGTCGAGAGGACTTGGGATAAGAAACCAGTCTGGAAGACTTGGGATAATAAATCATTGGGAGATTGGAATAAGAAAAGAAAGTTTGAAGAGAACAAGCAAGGAAATGATACTGAGAAGAAGGTACCAACTTGTGGTCATTTTGGTAAAAAGGGCCACAATCTGAAAGATGTCGAGCGATTTCTAGAGCATGTTATCAGTGTGGCAAGATGGGACATGTCAAGAGGGATTGTCCAGAGTTGCTAAAGAAATTGACGGATGGAGGCAAAGGTTGTGTCTTTGCTATTACTCAGGAAGAAGCCAAGGAATATAGGGACGTTATTGAAGGTAAGATGCTTCTTTTTTAAAATTCCTACTACAACATTAACAAACACTGGTTCTACACATTCTTTTATGTCTTCCCATTTTGCTAAAGATATTAGAATTAAGCCTGACATATTAGAGCACATGATGTCAATTACCACACCATCTGGAATGATTTTGTGAACCAAAACCTTCAACGATCAGTGTCCTACACAAATCGACAATGTGCAAATGACTGTTTATCTCATAGTGTTAGATATAAAAGATTTTAATCTTGTACTAGGGATGGATTGGATTTCAGAACACTATGTTGTAAGTTGATTGTAAGTCTAGGACATTAACCTTTAGGATTCCAGGCATCTTTGAGCATGTCATATGAGGAATTGAAAAGGAAAAAGATTTGTGATCTATAACACCTCAGTAGTCAAGGAATTTTTTAGATATATTTCCTGAGGAATTACCAAGACTTACTCTAGTTCGGGAGATTGATTTTTCGATAGACATTATTCTTGGAACAAGCCGATATAGAAAACATCTTAAGATTATACTCTAGACCTTGAAGGAAATATCAATTATTCACTAAATTCTTGAAGTGCGAATTTTGGCTGGAAAATGTATCTTTCTTAGGTCACATAGTATCCAGTGATGGAATTTCAGTGGATCCATCCAAGATTAAGACAATATCGGAGTGAGAAAAGCTAACTAATGATCCAAAGTTTTCTAGGACTAGCCGATTATTACAGGAGATTTGTTGATGGATTCTCTAGGTTAGCTGCCCCATTAACTAAATTAAGAAGGAAAAATGTCAAATTTGAGTGGTCACCAGCAAGGGAAAAGAGTTTCCAAGAATTGAAGAGTCGATTGACCACAGCCCCGATTTTGACAATTCCCTCAGGAACAGGAGGATACGAAGTCTATTGTGATGCGTCTCAAAAAGGATTGGGTTGTGTATTGATGCAAAATGGAAGAGTGATTGCTTATGCATCTAGACAATTGAAGATTCACGAGCATAACTCCCCCACTCATGACCTTGAGTTATTAGCAGTCGTCTTTGCATTAAAGATTTGGAGACACTATTTATATGGAGAGAAGTTGATACTATTCACTGACCATAAGAGTCTGAAGTACTTATTTTCCCAAAAAGAACTCAATATGCGTCAACGAAGATGGATGAAATTCTTAAAGGATTACGACTGTACCATCCAGTATCATCCAAGTAAAGGAAATGTCGTTGCGGATGCACTGAGTCGAAAAATAGTGGGAACATTAGCAAGTATGAGAATGGGAATGTGGAAGATGATTAAAGAACTTCAGGATTGGGATTTGAATGTTAAGGATAAAAGATCAAAGTCAGTATTGGCTAGTATTCAGGTTCAACCTGTCTTGATACAGAAAATCAAAGAATCCCAGACTCAAGATTTGGAATTATTGTCACTTAAAGATAAAGTTGAGAAAGGTCAAGCTAAAGATTTCAAAGTTTCATATGACGGAACCCTACTATTTCGGAATCAAGTTTGTGTATCAAGTGAGCCGAAGTTGAAGAATGAATTGTTGAGCGAAGCTCACAGGTCTCGATATGCTGTACATCCAGGGAGTACAAAGATGTACCATAATTTAAAGACAAATTATTGGTGGAATGGTAAGAAGAAAGGCTCATTAAAATTATTGATCATAAGGAGAATGTATTGAGGAACAAGACAATCTCGCTAGTAAAATTATTGTGGCAAAATCACGGTCAAGAAGAGGCGACTTGGGAGCGCGAGACCGAGACCAAGGAGAAGTATCCCCAATTGATCGAATAATCAAGTATTATTTTAAATTTTGAGGATAAAATTCTTATAAGAAGGGGAGAATGTGACAACTTCTTGAGAGACTAGAAGACCCACACGCCCACTTTGGTATTCACTTGGTCCAAACCATGAGGGAATAGTGAGAGAGCAAGAGAGAAAAAGAGGAAAGAAAGAAGAAAGAAAGAAAGGAAAGAGAAAAAGAGGAAAGAAAGAAGAAAGAAAGAAAGGAAAGAGAAAAAGAGGAAAGAAAGAAGAAAGAAAGAAAGGAAAAAGGAAGAGAAAAAGAAGAAGAAGGAAAGGAAAAAGGAAGAGAAAAAGAAGAAGAAAGAAAGAAAGGAAAGAAGAAAGGGATCGTGCCAAGCCCTACTTCGGTTTCGGTAAAAAAGTGTAAGTTATATTCGAGGATCTCATTTTAAGTAGCATTTTAGAATGAAGGTTAGTAAAAGCAAGTATTTTTATATAAAGTGAAATATGTAAGTGATATTCTATGATATCATTCTAAATAGTAATTTAGAATGAAGGTTATGATTTGATGATAATTATTCTACTATATCTATGGAAATAAATAGTATGATATTACTATATTAAAATGTTGTAAAAATAGTATAATAATACTATGGTAGTATTACCTTACTATGTTTAATTGTTTGAAAATAGTATTACCTTACTATGTTTAATTATTAGGAAAATAGTATTATCTTACTATGTTTAATTGTTGGAAAATAGTATAAGAAATACTAGAAACTAGTATAATGATACTATGAATGATTTGATAAGGATATATTGAAATTCTGGAAAAAGATAGTGTAATAATACTATGGTCAAATTGTAAGATGATGTTATGTAACGTGTTAACGATAAAGAGTGATGATACTAGTACGTTACATGTTATTCATGTATTACATTCTATGATATGGCAATAGATGTAATTGAAAATGAAGATTCTAAATTATGAAGTTATAGTTATGAGAAAATTATAATAAAAATAATTAAAATGAAAATCATAATGTTATGATGTATAATGTCTTAATGAGAAGGCAAGGAAAACACTTATCTTATAAAGGGTTTCAAGACAAAAGGGCGAGCCCCAAAAGGGAAGACCGTTCGGCAATCATCTCGAGGGGTTAAGGAAAATCTCAAGACAGATGAGTGAGCCCCAAAAGGGAATACCATTCGGCGATCATCTTGAGAGACAAGATTAAGATAAGTTGGAAATAAAGGAAAAAGATAAAAGAAAATGAATATTTATCTTAGGTCTCAAGACAGATGGGTGAGCCCCAAAAGGGAATACCGTTCGGCAATGTAGAGACCCCGAATCTTTTTCATGTTTTTACTTCATTGTATTAGGGGTATTATAGTCCTTGTGATGTTTTGATGTTTATTGTATTATATATTTATTTGGTGTTGTGTAAACTAGGCTTAATCAAACTTGTAACGGAGGGATGTCATATCACACCCTAAACTTTAAGAAGCTCTAGTTTTGGCACCGTTTACTGGAATTGAGTGATTCTTGAACCATTAGAAAGGTGTGGGAACCCTCTTCGAAGTTCATGTTTAATGTTTTTCCTTATTTTGAGTTTAAGCCAAGTCAATGGTGGGTTTTATCTGATGGAATTATAGATCAGTCAACTTTGGGGACAATTTAGTCTATTAATTAAGTGGAATTTAGAAATTTTAAACTGCTAGAAATGTTCGTTTTCGAAAGACGAATCCAACGCAAGTTGAATCGTCGAAATCCAACGAACGAGTCAAAAGTTATGGCCGAAACAATAAAGCGGGTCAAAAATCTATAGGCAACCGATCGCTCGGTCAGAAGTAGCGATCGATCGGTCCAAAACCGATCGATCGGTATCTATCGACTGGTCCAGAATTTTGTATGGGGAAAATTTCCAGAGAGTGCTTTTTTGACCGATCGACCGGTCAAGAGCACCGATCGCTCGGTTGAGAACCGATCGATTGGTCATAACCACCGATCGCTCGGTCTTTCGTGATTTTTACAGAATTTTAGTATGGGCGTTTTGGTCTTTTTGTTCTCAGACCTTGGGGCTATAAATAGGGGCTCCTACTCGAAATATTAAAATACTCTACCTATTTCTAACCTAATTTGGCAAAAATTGGGAGAAAACCTAGGGTTTGAGGGAGAGGGTTGCTTGGAGAAGAAGGAGGTTGCTAGAAGATTGAGAGGAAAGCTTGGAGATCGTCCTCAAAGCTTCTCCAAATCTCTTCGGGAGCGTTTTGAATCCAAGGGAAGGATTCCTAAGGTCGATATACTATCCTAATCAACTCTATTTTAATGTTTTGTGAATATTAATTTGATAGAAATGATAGAATAGAGATTAAATGCATTTTTCCCAAATTTTCTATGAAGTAAGCTAATTATTGATGGAAATGTAGATGGAAATGTGGATTGGATGTGGATAGAATATATGGAGGATGAGAAATGTATGGAGGATGGGATTAATATGTGGATGTGAATAGTGAATTGATTGTATGGATGAATTATGGTTTGATGAATGCTTGAAAATATAGAAGAGAAATGGATTCATATTATGCGTACACAAGGTGTTTATAAAAATGCTTGAAAGGATAAATGCTATTATACTCTTATGAAATAGTGGTAAATAGATTATGAATTGTGTTAAGAATTATGATAAGATATATATATATATATATATATATATATATATGACTGTTTGGTAAGTATATCTAATTACTTGCATGGAAATTGGTAGTCGGGAAGGTAAGAACTTAGAGGAACATCTCTCAAACCGGGAATTCTCTAACTATTTGGTATGAGACAGTATAGTGGAGTTTCCATGGTGGGAGATCAGAATCTAAGCAATTACCAACTCGAATGTTAATTTTGACACTTAAGCACATATGCACGTGTATATTAAGATAAGAGTCTCACAAGTCACACATGTGGACCACAAGCATGAGCATGGCATACGTATGACATTCTGAATAAGCATAAGCATGGCATGGTCCGTATCCGCGAAGAACGGCATGTCAATTACATTTGATTCTTAGGCATGGTCCGTATCCGCCAAGAACGACATGTCAACCATTTGATTCTTAGACATGGTCCGTATCCGCCAAGAACGGCATGTCACATCATTGTATGATCTGAATAAGTGCATAAGCATAAACATTTCACAAGCACGTGGTCTTATAAGCATAAGCAACTCATAAGTGTATTGTCTTCCAAGTCTAAGATTCTCACAAGTACACGAGTCAAGGTGATGATATGATGTATATGCGCACACGTTCTTCCGCACTCTGATTATGTTATTGGATATGTTTCTAACTAAGTGCAGGTATATTATTATTGTTGGTTGGATTTTATATACACTGAGTACCTTTGTACTCAGCCGGACTTTGTCTTGGCAGGTTTAGAGCAGGAGTACACGGCGGAGCCGTGGATTGAGGAAACATACGCAGAGGAAGGAGGTGAAGGTGAGCCTTCTGAGGAGGGAGCCAAAGACTTGGGTGGCTACACCTCTTAGTTTTTATTTCATTTGATTGAGAGAGTGTATTAGACTTGAGTAGATGTTGCTTAGTAGACTTTTATAGTTGTGTATCAGACTCTTTGGTTTTAGTGGGTTGTATTTGTTGACTATAGACTCATGCTATTTAGTTGGTTACAGTTGATATATCGGAAATTTTATTATCCTCATTTTTGGAGACTCGTGTTAGTGTGCCTTGCATGTCATGGATTTTAAGCAGGTTTAAGTAATGTGGCGATCCCAAAGTCCTATTTTAGCCTTGTGGGATTTTGGGGTCGTTACAGGCAATCATCTTGAGGGGTTAAGGAAAATCTTAAGACAGATGGGTGAGCCCAAAAGGGAATACCGTTTAGCGATCATCTTGAGAGACAAGAGTAAGATAAGTCTGAAAAATAAATGAAAAGATAAAGGAAAAGATAAAGAATGTTTATCTTAAAAATGTCTCAAGATAGTGGCGAGGTAAAGGAAGGCCGTTCGACAATACTTCATGAGGAGTAATGATGGCTCCGAGACAGAATGAAATACTTCATGAGAGGTCAAACTCCAAGACGGAATGAGTCTAAAGAGGTGTACCTTTCAGGGATCATCTTGAGAGGCAAAGTTAAGATAAACTGGATCCGAGTAAAAGATCTTTAAAAGAAATGTTGAAAATAATATTAAAAGTTTTAATATTATATATATTGTTATGCTTATTCTATCTTGTTATTTAGCATGATATCCTGGAATATTCTTATTGGGCTTCATAGCTCACTGACCTTTTATGTTTCTAGATGAACAGTAAAAGAACAACTTGAAAGCGACGTTCGAAGAAGGGCGGAGTTGCTTTTGATCTTGATGTTATATTTTGTTATATATTCATTTGGATGTAATTGAACTGGTTATGTAAACCTTAACTTTAATTATGGACATGGTTATGATGGCTATTGCATATGGAAAGAGAATAAGGGTTTAAAAATTTTAATTCCCTTGGTATTTTACGCTTTTGCATTATAAGAGAAAAAGGATCTCACGGATGGATTACTCTTACATTTCATGAGTGAAATGTTAAGTTTAAGTCGGGTCGTGACATAGAAGGTGTTGCTTACACATGGTATAGTAACCTCCCCGAGGCTTCAATACCGGATTGGGGTACAATGGTAACTGAATTTAATAAATAATTCTACAACACTCAAAGAAGAGTGGGTGTTTCAGAATGAATTGAGACCAGATAGAGAGACAATGAGACTCTAACAAGGTTCATTGCCCGATGGAGAGCTTTAACCTTCTCCTGTCCTCAAAAGTTCACTCAATTGGAACTTATCCGGATGTGCCTTAATAACTTCAGGTATGATTTGTCGACTACCCTCATGGCCCAAACCTTTGTAGGTTTCGAAGATCTGTGCACAATAGCACACGACATGGAGAGTCACATAGGAAAAAGGTGAGGTAGAGGTATTGATCGCCTTAAATCTTCAACTGCCGTAGCAGTTGAAAAGAAAAAGACTAAGCAACCAGCACTAGGTGCAGGTAGATCAACCGGCGATTAAACAATGGTAAAACACCAGTCAAAATTGGTGCTAAATCAGCACAAGGTAGAGCTAGAAAGACACAATGTCAAGATAAGTGCGACCCACCGAATAAAACATATTCATTCTTTAAAGACATTATCGAAGATTTGTTTGAACACCTCCTCGCCAATAAACTCATCACTCTCCTTGAAAGTAGGAGGCCTCGAGAGATCAGGATGAAAGAAGATCCTAAATATTATCCTTATAATCGTATAATCAGTCACAAGATAGGTGACTGCTTTGTATTGAAGGACATCATTCAATGCCTTTTGGACAATAAAGAGATTGTCATTGGTCAAGATCTCCAACAGCCAGCTACATCCAATACGGTGGTGGCTTCAGAACCATTTGATAAAGATAAAACATCTTCAAGTGGCAACCTTTCTAGTGACAAACCGTCAGATAAAGAAGATTGAACTCTCTTTGAAAGCAAAGGAGTTAAGAAGAAAAAGTAGTTGACTCAAAATACCGATGCTAAAAGGCAAGCTCAGGCTACAAGGCAGGCTCAAGCCCACAGAAAAGAAGGGAAGCGCATAGCCAAGGTTGAAAAGAAGAAGAAAAGGGAAAGAGTAAGGAAAACCAAGAAAAATGACCCTACCCAAGACACTCTTTTAGAAAAAAGTCATTAATGACAATCACTCAGATGAATTTCATCCCACCAGGCTTTTGTTCCGACTATGACTATGATAGACTCCAGTCAACAGACTCGGGAGATGAATCCAATATCTTTTCTTACTATGTCTTCGATGCGGTCCCGAATGAAGACCCTTCATGGTTGAATGTTCCGAGACAAGTGGTAGCCTGCAGTCTAGAAGGACACTGGGTATTTCAAGATTGGCTAGATTAATATGAAGATATTGAACTCCCAGAAAGGAGACCATCCACGTCGGGATGGATACCTACAGTACTCTCAGATCTGTCTGAAGGATTTTAATCCGGAGGAAAAAGAGAGGGAGATGATGAACAAGTACAATCTGGTTCCCCTCAAGAGAGACTAGGTAAGCCTGAGGCCCCAAAACCCACCCTAAGAGTTAGAGTGAATCATGGACGACTCATCATGACTTGCATGACTTGCTTGACCATAATAACCTGCAACAGACCTGGAGCATACACAATAAGGACAATAATAGCGGAAACATAAACTATAAAGCACAGCGGAAGACTTAACCAAAAACCTCTATGTGTATATACATATACATGATCCAAGTTTATACAAAAAGAAAATACACAAAAGAAAGTGCGGACAGGCCCGCCAAAATACAAGAACATATATCTCTCAACTCACCCACAGCTATTCACTCAGAATCTACCACCTCTAATAATAACCCGCCACCGGAGGTTCCTCTACAGGTTCCTCGACGTACTCTTCTTCTACCCAAGGGCCAGGAGCACAGAGATCAAAGGGAGCAGCCGCTCCGCTATCACCTGTTGACATAAGAAGTACGACTGAGCATAGAATACTCAGCGGGTACCAAATGCTAACCAACAGTCATAGCAAAACCATAGCAGTATAGAAAGCACGAAGCAGTTCACATATATAAAGCAGAAACAATTTATATTATCACAAGAAAGTAAAGCAGTTTATAATCATGCTTCAATTCGTAAAAGCCGATAAAATCCTTGAAAACATCGTGCACTAGACTTGACTTAAAACACCCTTTTCATGCTTGAAAACTTGTCTTGTCTGTCTTGTCTTGTCATATCATGTCGTTTCATGCGTGTCGTGCCATGTCATGCTTGCTTAGAAAATAAATGTGTTCATGCTACTTGTGAGGGAAGGGAGACCCTTCTTCCTAAATGCTCATGCTTGCCATGCCATGTATCTTGCTTGCTTGGAAAATAAAGTACTTGTGGGGGAAGGGAGACCCTTCTTCCTGAATGCTCATGCTTGCCATGTCATGTATCTTGCTCGCTTGAAAAATAAACTACTTGTGAGGGAAGGGAGACCCTTCTTCCTTAATGCTCATGCTTGCCATGCCATGTATCTTGCTCGCTTGGAAAATAAACTACTTGTGAGGGAAGGGAGACCCTTCTTCCTAAATGCTCATGCTTGCCATGCCATGTATCTTGCTCGCTTGGAAAATAAACTACTTGTGAGGGAAGGGAGACCCTTCTTCCTAAATGCATGATAGTCTTGTTCTTGTCAAAAGCAAGGTAAAACATATCGTAGGATATATCCCACCTCTAATTCTCGTTCTTGAAAACCTCGGTAAATCATGTCATGCATGTCATGCTCATGAAAACGTGTGCATACTTGCATTTAAATTTAAATATGACAATTGGGTAATTCAAAGTACATATAACATCAATAATTTGAGCAAGTCAATATTCATGCAATTTAGGGAAAGCAAGGAAGCACACTATCATAGGCCCTAGTAATTTCCATAATTAATTAAGCATGTATTTCTTAATTTACAACTCATTTTATTCACCTTGACATTTCATCAAACATGGGGTGTGTTCATTATTTATTAAACCTACATCATGCTTTTCTAGGTGGATTGATGTTCACATCACACATGTATGTTCATTATGGATACAATGCCCTCCCCATTTCATTCATCACATCATTCACACGGCATCTATTCGCCAATATCCATCTCCATTCACGCCATTCACACATTACAACTCATTATTATAGTTATGGATGGGGGAAAACAAAGAATAACAAAGAAAAGAGAAACTATAACTAAGAGGGTAGCACAAGGTACCAACCTTGCCAAATGAGGGAAGAAACTCCCTTGCAAAACGTGCGTGAGTTGCTGCCCTAGCTTGGGGAAAGTGCTCCTCACGAGCTTGAACGGAGAACTTGGAGAGACACAAGCTTGAAGTGATCTAGGGTTCTTAAAACCCTTTGATTTCTTCTCCAAAGCAAACCCTAGGTTTAGAATCTCATTCTCCTCTTTCTTTAGCTCTCAAAATACTCTAAGTATTGAGAATGAGCCCTAAAGCTCGGGCAAGCCTTATATGTAAAGGGTATAACACCCAAATACCAAAAATTCCCTTAATGAAATTCTGCAAAAACGCGAAGACCGAGCAATCGGTGGTTATGACCAATCGATCGGTTGCCTACCGAGCGATCGGTGGATTGACCGAGCTCTTGGTAAAAAACAAGCTCTCTGGAAAATTTTCCAATACAAAATTTTCAACCAGTCGATGGCCTCCGATCGATCAGTTGTGGACCGATCGATCGCTTAAAGGATCGAGCGATCGGTGCTCTGCAATTTTCTACACTGAGACCATTTTTCACCCATTTCCACTATTCGGACCCATTTTACTTCTATTCTAACATCTTCTAAACTTGACTAGGACCTCTTTAAAGCTTATAGGCTTTATTAAATGATTTATCTAATTAATTATAGCATTCTTGACATAATTCCATCGGATTTTCAAATTCTCATTTCATGAAATTTGGGATTACAAGGTATCATGCCTTGGCACACATTCCAAGACATGAGCAAAACTTTCGGGGTTCTACATCCTCCCCCCTTAAAAAAATTTCATCCTTAAAATTTGGACTAGACATGCATTACAAACCAAAACAAAATCACAAGTCATATCCAAACCTATAACAAACTCATTCAAACAATTCTGGGTAGATCGCTTTGACTTCGGCTTCACACTCCCATGTAGCTTCTTCTCGAGCATGATGTTGTCATTGCACGAGAACCAATGGATAGACTTGTTGCGATGGACTTGATCTCTCGGATCCAAGATATGAACCGACCTCTCAACTAAAGTGAGATCCTCCCGTATTTCCAACGGTTCCAAGTCTATGACATGTGAAGGGTCCGCAATGTACTTCCGAAGCATAGACACATGGAAAACGTTGTGAACCGCAGCCATGTGAGGTGGAAGAGCTACCTGGTAAGCAATTTCACCAACTCGCGTGATAATCTCAAACGGGCCAACATATCGAGGACTAAGCTTGCCTCCCCTGCCAAATCTCATAATTCCTTTGCTAGGAGATATCTTCACAAAGACTTGATCCCTAACCTGGAATTCCAAGTCCCTACGGTGCGTGTCCGCATAGCTCTTTTGATGGTCTGGAGCGGCTTTCAACCGATCCCGGATGATCTTGACTATACTCGCAGTTTGCTCAATCAACTCCAGGCCTAACACTTTTCTCTCTCCTACCTCATCCCAATGGAGAGGAGACCTGCAGCTTCGCCCATACAAGGCCTCAAATGGAGCCATTTGGATGCTCGCCTGGTAGCTATTATTATAGGCTAATTCAACCAAAGGCAAGTGCTCTTCCCAACTGCCTTTGAAATCCAACATACACGCCCGAAGCATGTCTTCAATGACTCTATTTACCCTCTCAGTTTGTCCATCCGTCTGTGGATGAAAGGCGGTGCTGAATTCAAGTCAGGAACCCATAGCTTCCTGAAAACTTTTCCAGAATCTTGACATGAGTCTTGGATCCCGATCTGACACAATACTGACTGGCACCCTGTGTAGCCTAACCACTTCCTTGATGTATAGTACGACCAACTGGCTAGAATTGAACGTGGTTTGGTAAGGCAAGAAATGCGCGGACTTTGTTAAACGATCCACCACAACCCATATAGCATCTGAGTTCCTTGCCGTTTTTGGCAAACCAACAATGAAATCCATGGATATGTGCTCCCACTTCCACTCGGGAATAGGGAGAGACTGTAATAGACCCTCCGACCTCAAGTGTTCTGCCTTCACCTGCTGGCACACCGAGCACCGTGCCACGTACTCCGTAACATCCCTCTTCATATTCCGCCACCAAAAGTGACTCTTGAGGTTCCGGTACATCTTTGTACTCCCAGGATGCACTGTATACTTTGCACTGTGTGCTTCATCCATAATTTCTCGTCGAAGATCTGCATTGGCCGGAACACACAGCCTTCCCTTAAATGTAATAGCACCACGGCTAGTGAGAGAAAAGTCTTCACTACCCTTGGTAATTTCCTAATCCCGGAATGCCAACAAGTCAGCGTCCATGGCTTGATACTCTTGGGATCAAATCTATAATGTACGGCCGAACCGTGACGTTTGCCAAGACAGGACCACAGACAGAATCATTCACACTGATGTGCAGATTTGCCAAATCTTCCAATAGCTTCCATTCCTGAACCAACATGTGGGCCAACAAACCCGGAGGTCTTCTACTCAAAGCGTCCGCCACCACATTTGCTTTACCCGGGTGGTATTGAATGGTGTAGTCATAATCTTTTAAAACTTCCATCTAACGCCGTTGTCGTAAATTTAACTCCTTTTGGGAAAAGAGATACTTGAGGCTTTTGTGATCCGTGAACACATAGAACTCTACTCCGTAAAGGTAATGGTGCCAAATCTTGAGCACAAACACGACCGCAGCAAGTTCCAAGTCATGCGTGAGGTAATTCTTTTCGTGCTCCTTTAATTGCTTTGATGCATAGGCAATGACCTTCTTGTGTTGCATGAGTACACACCCATGTCCAACGTGCGAGGCATCACTGTACACCTCATACCCACCATGTCTGGATGACACTGTAAGGACGGGGGCCCTAGTAAGCCTCTTCTTCAGTTCTGTGAAACTGATCTCATACTGGTCGCTCCATACAAACTTCGCATTTTTTCTGGTCAAGTAAGTGAGCGGCGCTGCAAGGCCAGAGAAACCCTCTACAAATCTCCTATAGTTGCATGCCAACCCAAGGAAACTGCGTATCTCTGTAACACTCTTGGGCCTTGCTCAATTAACGACTGCCTCTATCTTCTTCGGATCTACCGAAATGCCTTCTGCGGATACAACGTGACCTAGGAATACCACCTCTTCCAACCAAAACTCACACTTGCTAAGTTTGGCGTATAGCTTGTGCTCTCTCAGCATTTCCAAAGCAAGGTGAAGGTCTCGCATGTGATCTTCCCGTGTCTGGGAATACACCAAGATATCGTCGATAAACACGATCACGCATCGATCCAGGTATGGTCGGAACACCCGGTTTATTAAGTCCATAAAAGCTGCCCGGCGCATTTGTGAGATCAAAAGGCAGCACTAAGAACTCGTAGTGCCCATACGGAGTCCTGAAAGCAGTTTTGGGCACATCCTCGGCCTTGATCTTCAACTGGTGGTAACCGAACCGAAGATCAATCTTAGAGAAAAATCTCGCCCCCTTTAATTGGTCGAACAGGTCATCAATCCTAGGCAATAGATACCTATTCTTTATAGTGACCTTGTTCAACTACCGGTAATCGATGCACAGCCGCATCGAGCCATCCTTCTTCTTGACAAACAAAACCGGGGCACCCCACGGTGAGGCACTTGGTCGAATGAAACCAAGGCCTTGCAATTCCTCCAACTGAGTCTTCAACTCCTTGAGTTCAATAGGGGTCATTCTATACAGAGCCCTGAAAATAGGAGCTGTGCCTGGTGTAAGCTCGATCACAAACTCAATCTCCCTGTCTGGAGGCAATCCTGGCAACTCCTCTGGAAATACATCCAGAAATTCTTGCACGACCGGAATAGTCGAAGAGTCCTTTGCCTCGGGGCTCGCTAGGCTCAATGCTACAAAACGGGTAATATCTCTACTCCTCAACACCCGAAAATGAAATGGCTTGCCTTCCACTGGCCTGAAGAGTACCATCTTCTCGAAGCAAGCTACATGCCCATGATGTGTTGCTAACCAATCGATTCCCAAGATGACATCGAAGTCTTGAAATCCAAGGATGATTAGATCGACCGCCAACTCGTGGCTCTCCACTTGAACCACACTGTTTCTATACACTTTATCCGCCAATACTGTCTTGCCGAGAGGAGTCGAAATTGCCAACCCCTGTTCCAACTTGCTAGGCTCGGAGGAAAAGCCTTGAGAGAAACTCGGCGATACAAATGAATGAGTAGACCTGGTGTCGATCAATACTCGAGCCAAACACTCATTGACTAGTAAGGTTCCTGAAATTTTAGCTAGCTAAGTCAATCAATGCATCAACAGCGTATACATACAAATACATAGATATATAACATGCCATATACGTACACTAGGAATAGGGCATAACATGATAATCGTGGACAATGAATAACTCTAAACGCGTACCTTGCACCACATCATCAGATGCAAGTGCATCGCCCTCTGTCAAGGCAAAGACTCGCCCTTGGTTCACCTGGCGAAGTGGAGGTGTAGTCCGGGTAGTCTGGGATGACGCCTGGTACGATCCTACTGGGCGTGCTGGGGGCCTAATACCCTGAGACTGGCCAGGCAAATGCCGACTCGGGCAATCCCTGATCATATGGCCATGGCGACCGCAATGATAACATCCACCAGATACTCTTCGGTAATCTCCTGCCGGATGTCTTCGGCCGCATGAAGTGCGGGCCTCATATGTGTAAGTCGGAGGGGCCGGAGGTGTAGCGTATCTCGCCACCTGAGATGCCACTGGCTGTGGAGCTGGAAGAGCCTGAGGTCGCGGTGCCCGAGGCATGTACGGCTGTGGAACTGGAGGCACATAAGAAGGCCTCATCGGTGGTGCTAGCCACGTGTACTGATAAGGGCCGATACAAGCCCGCCTCTCTGGAGGTGTTGAACTACTGGCATGGCCTCTCTCCAACTCCCTCTTCTTAGACACCGCTTCAGAATTGGCCTCGACCAATAAGGCTTTGTCTATTACCTCAGGGTAGGTAGCATGTCTAAAAACCGAAACCTTCTCCATGATAACTTCCTTGAGCCCTTGCTCAAACCTTCTCGTCTTTATGTCCTCGGTGGCAACCATGTGAGTCGCGAAGCGTGATAGCTCTGAGAACTTAGCCTCATAAGCAGCCACAGTCATCGAACCTTGCTCTAGGTTGATGAACTCTCTTTCTTTCTTTTCCCGTGCTCCAACAGGAAAGTACTTTTTATAAAAAGTATCCTTGAACTCCTCCCAAGTCCAAGGTTGACCCTGCATGGTCAAATCTCGCGTCCTCAATGCGAACAACCACCAATGGTGGGCTTCGCCCTCTAGCATGAAAACAGCCCATGCTACTTTCTCTTCCTTTGTCGGAGAGAGAACCGCAAATATCTTCTCCACCTGGAGGATCCAAGCCTCCACAGCAAGAGGGTCCACACTCCCATGGAATGATGGAGGCCTCAATCTATTGAATGCCTCAACCCCAGTTGTACGATGTACTGGAGTTATAGGCGGTGGAGTAAGTGCTGTCGACGATGGTATAGTTTGCCGAGCCGCCAGGATGGCGAGAGTCTCAGCAATAGAACCTAAGACCTGAGAGAGGTCCGACTGCTCACCCTCATCTCGAGAAGAAGATGAAGCTCTGGTATGTGGTCCACGACCCCGTGTGCCTCCTCTCATGACTAAAGTCTTGAGAACAATAGCACCACATGAGTCTATCTTGAAACCACAATTTATTATAATTCCATTTCATAATTCAACTTGTATTAAGTTTATAGTACTAGTATACATCACATCAAGTCATCAGAGTATTTACAATATTTATACTCTAGTGTCGTAGCGTCCCTAAGACTCGTACTTGGTTGAAGCAACCAATTTGACTAAGACTAAAGTTTAGTCTTACACTTGGAACAAGACTCGCTTCCAACTTATTTCCTTCCTAACTTGTTTCCTGACATATGCTCTTGTCAAGCCGTGGTATAGATTCTAAGTGACCCTAAGGACCTAGAGCCTAAGCTCTGATACCACTTCTATCGCGACCCCAAAACCCACCCTAGGAGTTAGAGTGAATCTTGGACGACTCATCATGACTTGCATGACTTGCTTGACCATAACAACCTGCAACAGACCTGGAGCATACACAATAGAGGACAATAATAGCGGAAACATAAACTATAAAGCACAGCGGAAGACTTAACCAAAAACCTCTATGTGTATATACATATACATGATCCAAGTTTATACAAAAAGAAAATACACAAAAGAAAGTGCGGACAGGCCCGCCAAAATACATGAACATATATCTCTCAACTCACCCACAGCTATTCACTCAGAATCTACCACCTCTAATAATAATCCGCCACCGGAGGTTCCTCTACAGGTTCCTCGACGTACTCTTCTTCTACCCAAGGGCCAGGAGCACAGAGATAAAAGGGAGCAGCCGCTCCGCTATCACCTGCCGACATAAGAAATATGGCTGAGCATGGAATACTTCGCGGGTACCAAATGCTAACCAACAGTCATAGCAAAACCATAGCAAGCAGGAAGCAGTTCACATATATAAAGCAGGAACAATTTCTATCATCACAAGAAAGTAAAGTAGTTTATAATCATGCTTGCATTCGTAAAAGCCGATAAAATCCTTGAAAACATCGTGCACTTGACTTGACTTAAAACACCTTTTTCATGCTTGAAAACTTGTCTTGTCTATCTTGTCTTATCGTATCATGTCGTGTCATGCGTGTCATGCCTTGTCATGCTTGCTTGGAAAATAAACGTGTTCATGCTACTTGTGAGGGAAGGGAGACCCTTCTTCCTAAATGCTCATGCTTGCCATGCCATGTATCTTGCTCGCTTGGAAAATAAACTACTTGTGAGGGAAGGGACACCCTTCTTCCTAAATGCTCATGCTTGCCATGTCATGTATCCTGCTCGCTTGGAAAATAAACTACTTGTGCTGTTTTCATCGCATCCACGAGTAGTTGTGATTCTTCACCTTTAAATCCATTGGATTTATTTTCTCTTTATTTTTTTTTATCTTTAGCGCAATCCGTATATTCGGAATAGATCCAGCCGGATTGGGTTGGTAATGAACTTGAGTGGGCGAGGGAAAGGGAACCGAGGGATGGATAGATAGAGAGAGAGAGAAGCGAGCCAACCATTGTGGCTCCTATCGTGCTCCAAAAGAATATGGAGCCTTCACGTGATGAGGACGACCTGACTCAATCTCTCATCGTTGATAAGGGAATGAATCGAGTCGTGGATGATTTCTTTGTTCCCATGACTACGAAATTTCCATCCAAAGGTCTAGAAGAGATCTTGGATAGAGCAATGGAAAGCGCTTCGCGTGATCATGTTGGCCCTGTAGCGGTCGACCTGGCATCTAGGGAACCTCTAGACTGCCTCATGTGCAATAAATCGAACCCTAGGGTCGAGTCAACTGCCTTTTCTGATCAGAAGAGCAAGAATGGGATTTGAATCCTAAAAAAAAGAAAGGAAGATCGCGGCAAGTGAGCCGCAGGAAGGTGACATGGTTTCGTCCTTGCTCAAGTCCAATTGCCTAACTGGCCAAAGAAGGATAAATTGTCGACAAGGAGCTGACCAAGTGGTCAGGATGTGCTAATGGAAGAGTGTCCGCAATCGCCAAAGAAAAGAGTGTGGCACTCGTCTTTGTCTCTAAACAAGACCTACGTGCCTGATCATGTGCAAAAAGATACGAAGGGAGACCCTTCTTCCTAAATGCTCATGCTTGCCATGCCGTGTATCTTGCTCGCTTGGAAAATAAACTACTTGTGAGGGAAGGGAGACCCTTCTCCTAAATGCATGGAATAGTCTGGTTCTTGAGATATCCAAAAGTGAGGTAAACCCTATCGTAGATATGTCCAACCTCATAATTTCTCGGGGGCTGAAAACCGCGGTAAATTCATGTCATAACATGTTGTGCTCGTGGAAACGTGTGCATACTTGCATTTAAATTTAAATAATTAATGAAATTGGGTAATTCAAAGTACTATAACATCATAAATTTGAGCAAGTCAATATTCATGGGGAACCTCAATTTAGGGAAAGCACGGAAGCACAAATTTAGGCCCATATTTCTGAATTCCTTAAGCAGGGCATTTCTGTAAGTATATACACAACTCATTTTTATTCACCTTGACATTTTCATCAACACCAAAACATGGGGTGGTGGTTCAGTATTTATTAACCTACACTGCTTTTGTCTAGGTGGATTGATTCACATCCAACCTGCATGTAAACAATAAATGAATGGTACAATTCCCTCCACCCATTTCATTCCGCAATCATGCCGACGGCACCATGGAGGGAAAAAATCGCCAATATCCAATCTCTTCACACCATTCACAACATTACAACTCATTTATTATAGTTATGGATGGGGGAAAACAAGAAATAGCAAAGAAAAGGGTCGAAACTAAGACTAAAGGGTAAGCACAGTACCAAACGCGGAGCCAAATGAGGGAAGAAACCCCCCTTGTCAAAACATGCGTGAGTTCTGCCAAAAAAAAAAAAAAAAAAAAACTAGCTTGGGGAAAGGTCTCCTACACAGCTTGAAACGGAGACTTGGAGAGACACGGCTTGAAGTGATCTATTGGCTCTTAAGACCCATTTGATTTCTCTCGGCAAAGCAAAACCCCTAGGTTTAGCATCTTCCTTTCTGCTTCCTCTAGCTCTCAAAACCTTAAGTGTTTGAGACATTCACAATACCCCTAAAGACTCGGGCGCATGGCCTTTATTAAAGGGTATAACACCCAAATGCCAAAAATGCCCTAAATTTTAATTCTTAAAAACGCAAGACTTAGCGATCGTCTGGTTATTACCGATCGATCAGTTTTCCAACCGAGCGATTCGGTTGATTACCGAGCTCTTGGTCAAAAACAAGCTCTTCTGGAAAAATTTTCTTCTCCATACAAAATTTTCAACCATCCGCAGCCTCTGATCGATCGGGGGTGTACCGATCGATCGCTTAAAGATGAGCGCGTGCTCGTAATTTCTGACACCTGAGACCATTTTCACGTCCATTGGGTCCACTATTTGGACCCTTCTACTTCTATTTTAAATCATCTTCTAAACTTGACTAGGAACTCTTTAAAGCTGATAGACCCCTTTATAATGATTTATGTTAATTAATATATGCGTTCTTGACACATTCCCCGAATTTTCAAATTCTCATTTCATCATGAACTTTTTGGATTGACACTGTATCATGCCTTGGCACACATTCCAAGACATTGAGCAAAGTTCCCGGGTACCTTGCAACATCCCCCAAAATTTTAATGGATTCAAATTCCAAAAGAATAGGATGAATGTCGGAAGCCGCTAGAAACTTGATTCAATTCAATACCAAGCTAAATAACAATCTTTATTGCGCAGGAGTTCCTCAGAATTTAATAGAGTCTCGACTTGTGACTCGACTAAGGCAACCGTGGATAAACTCCAATTACCTATGAGGGCAACCAACCAAGTTCAAGAAAAAAAATTACATATTGGTTCACAATTGAAAGTTTAAAATGGAGCAAAATTAACCTCTTGCCTTATGTTTGATAATTACTAACATATCATGAGCTTAAAATCCTTGGCAAAGTTATTCAAATGTTAAAAATGTAGAAAATTCTCTGATCTCTACCAATGATGACTCCAAAGGTAACGCATTCAAGAGCTAAAGAACCTCACCGTATTTCATCCATGGATAGCTCGGGATCTCGGGGGAAGACTGATGGCGGGGCGTTCATTGTAGAGCGGAGAAAATGGATGCAGAGCCTATATCCAAGAATAGTCCTCCTATTGAATCCTCACTACTATAATGAAGAAAGATGATAAGGAGTAAGTAAGGAGATTGAGACGATGAACCAAGAATATTGAGGTTCTTGGTGTATACAAAGAAAGATTATCCAGAAAAGTGGCTCATACAATAATTTAAAAAGAAAATCATCAATTCAAGAAATAACAAATCAAGTGCTGAGGGGAAGATGTGGTTTGTGATACAATCAAAAAAGGCCGCGTCATCACCGTCTCACAAGTCTCGTTCAATTCATCCGCCCCCTCGTACTTCTCTTTGTGTCTCGAAACACCACTATCTGTCCATCCGATCCTCTTTCAATGAAGGCTTCGTATTTTAGGTTTACCGGATTTTTTCAGAACTCACCCTTCAAGAGTTTATCACAGATGGAATGCTGCTCAATTTTCTCAGGGCGACAAGAATAAGGGCCCAGGCCTAAGGGACTTAACGGAGCTTCTCCAATAAAAATTGTTTCACTTGACAACATAACCAAGAGCAGGATCATTCCTCGACCAGAGTCCCAGGCAGAAGATTGGTTTCCGCAAATTTGGTTAATCTTGCAGACAGAAAGAGAAGTGGCCAAGACCACTCCGCGGTCAAAGGGCAATGCTCACATGCGGACATCAATCAGGGTCCATGGACCCAAAGCCCAGCCAGACCCAAGGGTCTAGCCTAGCTTTATCCCATGGGCAGAGTTGCAAGCAACTCCGCGGATAGGTTTAGAAATATACATGAGTCTGTAGATAGAAGCATCCACGGACAAGTCCCTCCTAAGAAAAGGAGGAACCTGTGGATAGATTTGAACAGTTCGTTTTCTAAAAAAGAGAAAAGTTGGCAGTTAAAGGCCAACAGGAACAAGGTCCCCCTGGGACAAACTCAACACCCGATGACATCATCAACGATGTTATCAGATCAAGAAGTAAAAATGTAAAATTACAAGTTTCTTCGAACTATGCAAGGGGCATTAACAACCATGATTAAAGTCACCTGACTGTTAATACAAATACAAACCTGGACTTAGCACCAGCAAATAGGAACTTGTTGCTCAGGGAGGGTCCAAATGCATTCAGAGGCGTTAATCCGGCGACCTTCACAGAAATGACGGCAACTGTTAATCATCAATAGCCTCTGTCCAGAGATGTCAGCCCATTATGGGGTCGAACAAATACGGAGCATGAAAGAAGAACCAATGCACCGTATATCCCTCGGGTTAAAGTGCTGAATATAAGTTCTCCTGCCTTTGAAATGCCATGGAAGAAAACTCCTGAAGAGATCATCCAACTTAGAAACTGGAAATACTCCTCGGTACCGCCAAAGAGGGACACAATTACCGGTCAAAGCCAAGAAGGTCTAGAAAGCAAAGGCCAGCTCCTACTCATCATGTTCGGGTAGAACTAAGAACCAGAACGTTATACCCCCATTATGAAATGGTGTCCGTTAATGTGATTGGTAAAAGAAGCAATCCCGTTCTAGAGCAGTTTACAACTTTGTTGTTCCAAGGAACCGGTACATCGCTCGAGCAAAATCTCTCCGAAAGGCAATGCTCTCAGAACTCAGCTGCTGCCATTTTAGCAGCTTTAGACGAGGCAAAATATTCTAAAGCTATTGACACAATAGTTCCTAGTCAAACAATTCCAAGAAGAAGGAGAAGCCGCAAAAATAAGGCCAAGGGCAAAGAAATGGCCCAAGGCCCAGCTCAGTCAGTTCCAGAACTTGACATCAGTGAATCCGAAGATGGATCAGAGCAAAAAGCGACCCCAATAACATCTCCAAGAGAATTGGAAAGAATCCCTCCAATCGATGATTATAACCGACGAACCATTGGTTCAGTCAGCAATGCCAGAAGCAGTGTCCGAAATAGCTCAAATGGTTTTCAACGCACCTAAGCCTTTATACGGGATGTCTAGCACTTACTTCATGGAAGAAGAATTTCCCAGTCTGTTCCTGCCATGGGGACCAACAACCGAACGACCAGTATCGGTTATGATGAAAAATTTGGACGAGAACGCAGGTTAAGGAAATAACCCTTCAACTTCAGCACCTCCACATCAAGTGATCAAACAGCAACCTTACAGGCTTAACTCCGATGCAAAGATGATGAAATCCCGGCCATGATGTCTCAAATGCATGAGTTGGCTACTTAATTGTCAGCTCTCAAATCTGTATCGGCACCAGGACCTCGTTTCTCGTACTAAGGAGATAATAGTAATCAAGGCACAGTCCCTGCACCTCTAAATCATCCAATGGTATGCAGAATAGGTCCCATTCTAGATCAGGCCGCACTCATAGGAGGTGTGTCACCGTCTCTTCTCGCTATAATTGAGGAGACAGTCGACAATCAAATACAACAGGCCAAATGAAAGGGATATTAGTAATGACTCCCCTATTTGGATTAGTAGTTCGGATTCAAATGAATATATGTCAGAAGAAGAAGTGACAAGTAAGCCCCCAAGGGAGGAAGACTTATTAGAGGAGAGTTTTGGAGATAACTCTAAAGAATTTAGTTTGGGATCTAGGAAAACCATCTAGAGCCTAGAGCCTTCTACTTATATTTTTTGAATTAATGTTGTTTATTGAAAATTTCTTTTTATGAATGTAATGACTCTAAATTCTATGAAAATATGAGTTTGCTGAATTTTTTTGCCTTAGTGTTAGTATCTTCAAGATTAGTTAATTTCTATTGTGTTTGATAGGAAAACATGCCGCCTAGGAGAGCCCCCAACAACACCTTAGCCAGAGCCTTTGAAGCCATAACAGCCCTTGCAAACCTGATACAACAACAACAACAGAATCTGAATAACGCTCCTGTTGTACCACCCTTAAACCAAAGAAATAGAAACCGGTTAGGGCAATTCAAGAGATTGAGGCCGCCAACATTTTCTGGTACTACTGATCCCTTAGTAGCAGAAAAATGGATTCGAGGTATTGAGAAGATCTTTAGGGCAATGGCCTGTGTTGAGGAAAACAAGACCGAGTTAGCTGTGTTTATGTTAGAAGGGGAGGCTGAACACTGGTGGATAATAGTTGAGATAACTATCCGAGAGAACCATAGGCCTATTCCTTGGGTAAGATTTACTGAATTATTTTATGAAAATTATTTTTCATCTGCAATGAAAAAAAGAAAAGAGATTGAATTTCTTCAACTCACACAAGGGAGTTTGACGGTTAGTGAGTATGAACAAAAGTTCAATGAATTATCAAGGTTTGCACCACGATTGGTGGAAGATGAACAATGGAGAATAGATAAATTTGAGGAAGGCTTGAAGACTGCAATCCGAGGGAAGTTAGCAGTTCAACGATTTACATCGTTTACAAATATTATAGATTGGGCTTTGAAAATTGAAAGAGTCCATGAGGAATTCGAAAAGCCTAGTGATGGCAAAGGGAAGAAAACAGTCGAGAGGATTTGGGATAAGAAACCAGTCTGGAAGACTTGGGATAATAAATCATTGGGAGATTGGAATAAGAAAAGAAAGTTTGAAGAGAACAAGCAAGGAAATGATACTGAGAAGACGGTACCAACTTGTGGTCATTTTGGTAAAAAGGGCCACAATCTGAAAGATGTCGAGCGATTTCTAGAGCATGTTATCAGTGTGGCAAGATGGGACATGTCAAGAGGGATTGTCCAGAGTTGCTAAAGAAATTGACGGATGGAGGCAAATGTCGTGTCTTTGCTATTACTCAGGAAGAAGCCAAGGAATATAGGACGTTATTGAAGGTAAGATGCTTCTTTTTTAAAATTCCTACTACAACATTAATAGACACTGGTTCTACACATTCTTTTATGTCTTCCCATTTTGCTAAAAATATTAGAATTAAGCCTAACATATTAGAGCACATGATGTCAATTACCACACCATCTGGAATGATTTTGTGCACCAAAACCTTCTACGATCAGTGTCCTACACAAATCGACAATGTGCAAATGACTGTTTATCTCATAGTGTTAGATATAAAAGATTTTAATCTCGTACTAGGGATGGATTGGATTTTAGAACACTATGTTGTAAGTTGATTGTAAGTCTAGGACATTAACCTTTAGGATTCCAGGCATCTTTGAGCATGTCATATGAGGAATTGAGAAGGAAAAAGATTTGTGATCTATAACACCTCAGTAGTCAAGGAATTTTTGAGATATATTTCCTGAGGAATTACTAAGACTTGCTCTAGTTCGGGAGATTGATTTTTCGATAGACATTATTCTTGGAACAAGCTGATATAGAAAACATCTTAAGATTATACTCTAGACCTTGAAGGAAATATCAATTGTTCACTAAATTCTTGAAGTGCGAATTTTGGCTGGAAAATGTATCTTTCTTAGGTCACATAGTATCCAGTGATGGAATTTCAGTGGATCCATCAAAGATTAAGACAATATCGGAGTGAGAAAGGCTAACTAATGATCCAAAGTTTTCTAGGACTAGCCGATTATTACAGGAGATTTGTTGATGGATTCTCTAGGTTAGCTGCCCCATTAACTAAATTAAGAAGGAAAAATGTCAAATTTGAGTGGTCACCAACAAGGGAAAAGAGTTTCCAAGAATTGAAGAGTCGATTGACCACAGCCCCGATTTTGACAATTCCCTCAGGAACAGGAGGATACGAAGTCTATTGTGATGCGTCTCAAAAAGGATTGGGTTGTGTATTGATGCAAAATGGAAGAGTGATTGCTTATGCATCTAGACAATTGAAGATTCACGAGCATAACTCCCCCACTCATGACCTTGAGTTATTAGCAGTCGTCTTTGCACTAAAGATTTGGAGACACTATTTATATGGAGAGAAGTTGATACTATTCACTGACCATAAGAGTCTGAAGTACTTATTTTCCCAAAAAGAACTCAATATGTGTCAACGAAGATGGATGAAATTCTTAAAGGATTACGACTGTACCATCCAGTATCATCCAAGTAAAGGAAATGTCGTTGCGGATGCACTGAGTCGAAAAACAGTGGGAACATTAGCAAGTATGAGAATGGGAATGTGGAGATGATTAAAGAACTTCAGGATTGGGATTTGAATGTTAAGGATAAAAGATCAAAGTCAGTATTGGCTAGTATTCAGGTTCAACCTGTCTTGATACAGAAAATCAAAGAATCCCAGACTCAAGATTTGGAATTATTGTCACTTAAAGATAAAGTTGAGAAAGGTCAAGCTAAAGATTTCAAAGTTTCATATGACGGAACCCTACTATTTCGGAATCAAGTTTGTGTATCAAGTGAGCCGAAGTTGAAGAATGAATTGTTGAGCGAAGCTCACAGGTCTCGATATGCTGTACATCCAGGGAGTACAAAGATGTACCATAATTTAAGACAAATTATTGGTGGAATGGTAAGAAGAAAGGCTCATTAAAATTATTGATCATAAGGAGAATGTATTGAGGAACAAGACAATCTCGCTAGTAAAATTATTGTGGTAAAAGCACGGTCAAGAAGAGGCGACTTGGGAGCGCGAGACCGAGACCAAGGAGAAGTATCCCCAATTGATTGAATAATCAAGGATGATTTTAAATTTTGAGGATAAAATTCCTATAAGAAGGGAGAATGTGACAACTTCTTGAGAGACTAGAAGACCCACACGCCCACTTTGGTATTCACTTGGTCCAAACCATGAGGGAATAGTGAGAGAGCAAGAGAGAAAAAGAGGAAAGAAAGAAGAAAGAAAGAAGGAAAGAGAAAAAGAGGAAAGAAAGAAGAAAGAAAGAAGGAAAAAGGAAGAGAAAAGAAGAAGAAAGAAAGGAAAAAGGAAGAGAAAAAGAAGAAGAAGAAAGAAAGGAAAGAAGAAAGGGATCGTGCCAAGCCCTACTTCGGTTTTGGTAAAAAAGTGTAAGTTATATTCGAGGATCTCATTTTAAATAGCATTTTAGAATGAAGGTTAGTAAAAGCAAGTATTTTTATATAAGGTGAAATATGTAAGTGATATTCTATGATATCATTCTAATAGTAATTTAGAATGAAGATTATGATTAGATGATAATTATTCTACTATATCTATGGAAATAAATAGTATGATATTACTATATTAAAATGTTGTAAAATAGTATAATAATACTATGATAGTATTACCTTATTATGTTTAATTGTTTGAAAATAGTATTACCTTACTATGTTTAATTATTTGGAAAATAGTATTATCTTACTATGTTTAATTGTTGGAAATAGTATAAGAAATACTAGAAACTAGTATAATGATACTATGATTGATTTGATAAGGATATATTGAAATTCTGGAAAAAGATAGTATAATAATACTATGGTCAAATCGTAAGATGATGTTATGTAACGTGTTAACGATAAAGAGTGATGATACTAGTACGTTACATGTTATTCATGTATTACATTCTATGATATGGAAATAGATGTAATTGAAAATGAAGATTCTAAATTATGAAGTTATAGTTATGAGAAAAGTATAATTAAAATAATTAAAATGAAAATCATAATGTTATGATGTATAATGTCTTAATGAGAAGGCAAGGAAAACACTTATCTTATAAAGGGGTTTCAAAATAGAAGGGTGAGCCCCAAAAGGGAAGACCGTTCGGCAATTATCTTGAGGGGTTAAGGAAAATCTCAAGACAGATGGGTGAGCCCCAAAAGGGAATACCATTCGGCGATCATCTTGAGAGACAAGATTAAGATAAGTTGGAAATAAAGGAAAAAGATAAAAGAAAATGAATATTTATCTTAGGTCTCAAGACAGATGGGTGAGCCCCAAAAGGGAATACCGTTCGGCAATCATCTTGAGGGGTTAAGGAAAATCCTAAGACAGATGGGTGAGCCCCAAAAGGGAATACCGTTCGGCGATCATCTTGAGAGACAAGAGTAAGATAAGTCTGAAAAATAAATGAAAAGATAAAGGAAAAGATAAAGAATGTTTATCTTAAAAATGTCTCAAGATAGTGGCGAGGTAAAGGAAGGCCGTTCGACAATACTTCATGAGGAGTAATGATGGCTCCGAGACAGAATGAAATACTTCATGAGAGGTCAAACTCCAAGACGGAATGAGTCTAAAGAGGTGTACCTTTCAGGGATCATCTTGAGAGGCAAAGTTAAGATAAACTGGATCCGAGTAAAAGATCTTTAAAAGAAATGTTGAAAATAATATTAAAAGTTTTAATATTATATATATTGTTATGCTTATTTCTATCTTGTTATTTAGCATGATATCCTGGAATATTCTTATTGGGCTTCATAGCTCACAGACCTTTTATGTTTCTAGATGAACAGTAAAAGAACAACTTGAAAGCGACGTTCGAAGAAGGGCGGAGTTGCTTTTGATCTTGATGTTATATTTTGTTATATATTGATTTGGATGTAATTGAACTGGTTATGTAAACCTTAACTTTAATTATGGACATGGTTATGATGGCTATTGCATATGGAAAGAGAATAAGGGTTTAAAAATTTTAATTCCCTTGGTATTTTACGCTTTCGCATTATAAGAGAAAAAGGATCTCACGGATGGATTACTCTTACATTTCATTGAGTGAAATGTTAAGTTTAAGTCGGGTCGTGACATAGAAGGTGTTGCTTACACATGGTATAGTAACCTCCCCGAGGCTTCAATACAGGATTGGGGTACAATGATAACTGAATTTATAAATACTTCTATAACAGTCAAAGAAGAGTGGGTGTTCCAGAATTGATTGAAACTAGACAGAGAGACAATGAATCTGTAACAAAGTTCATTGCTCGATGGAGAGCTTTGACCTTCTCCTGTCCTCAAAAGTTCACTTAGTTGGAACTCATCCGGATGTGCCTCAACAACTTCAGGCATGATTTGTCGACTGCCCTCATGGCCCAAACTTTTGTAAGTTTTGAAGATCTGTGCACAAAAGCACACGACATAGAGAACCATATAGGAAAGAGAAGCAGAGGTAGAGGCACTGATCGCTTAGAATCTTCAACTGCCGTAGCAGTTGAAAAGAAAAAGACTACGCAAGCCAGCACTAGGTGCAGGTAGATCAACCGGTCGATTAAACAATGGTAAAACACCAGTCAAAATTGGTGCTAAATCAGCACAAGGTAGAGCTAGAAAGACACAATGTCAAGATAAGTGCGACCCACCGAATAAAACATATTCATTCTCCGAAGACATTGTCGAAGATCTGTTTGAAGACCTATTCGCCAATGAACTCATCACTCTCCCGGAAAGTAGGAGACCCCAAGAGATCGGGATGAAGAACGATCCTAAATATTGTTCTTATCATCGTATAATCAATCACAAGATAGGTGATTGCTTTGTTCGGAAGGACATCATTCAACGAATTTTGGACAATAAAGAGATTGTCATTGGTCATGATCTCTAGGAGGCAGCTACATCCAATACGGTGGTGGCTTCAGAACCAGTTAATAAAGATGAAGCATCTTCAAGTGGTAACCTTCCTTATGACAAACCGTCAGATGAAGAAGATTGGACTCTTTTTGAAAGCAAATGAGCCAAGAAGAAAAAGTAGTTGGCTCAGAATACCGATGCTAAAAGGCAAGCTCAAGCTACAAGGAAGGCTCAAGCCTAAAGAAAAGAAGGGAAGCGCATAACCAAGGCTGAAAAGAAGAAGAAAAAGGAAAGAGCAAGGAAAGCCAAGAAAAATGGCCCTACCCAAGACACTCTTTTGAAACAAAAGCCATTGATGGAAATTACCTTGATGGATTTTATCCCGCTAGGTTTCTGCTCCGACTGCGACTATGACAGCCTCCAGTCAACAGACTCGGGAGATGAGTCCAACATATTTTCTTACTATGTCATCGATGCAGTCCCAAATGAATACCCTTTATGGTTGAATAATCCAAAAAAAGTGGTAGCCTGCAGTCCAGAAAGACACTGGGCATTTCAAGATTGGCTAGATTAATATGAAGATATTGAACTCCCAGAAAGGAGACCATCCACGTCGGGTGGATTACCTATAGTACTCTCAGATCTGTCTGAAGGATTTTAATCCGGAGGAAAAAGAGAGGGAGATGATGAACAAGTACAATCTGGTTCCCCTCAAGAGAGACTAGGTAAGCCTGAGGCCCAAAACCCACCCTAAGAGTTAGAGTGAATCATGGACGACTCATCATGACTTGCATGACTTGCTTGACCATAATAACCTGCAACAGACCTGGAGCATACACAATAAGGACAATAATAGCGGAAACATAAACTATAAAGCACAGCGGAAGACTTAACCAAAAACCTCTATGTGTATATACATATACATGATCCAAGTTTATACAAAAGAAAATACACAAAAGAAAGTGCGGACAGGCCCGCCAAAATACAAGAACATATATCTCTCAACTCACCCACAGCTATTCACTCAGAATCTACCACCTCTAATAATAACCCGCCACGGAGGTTCCTCTACAGGTTCCTCGACGTACTCTTCTTCTACCCAAGGGCCAGGAGCACAGAGATCAAAGGGAGCAGCCGCTCCGCTATCACCTGTCGACATAGAAGTACGACTGAGCATAGAATACTCAGCGGGTACCAAATGCTAACCAACAGTCATAGCAAACCATAGCAGTATAGAAAGCACGAAGCAGTTCACATATATAAAGCAGAACAATTTATATTATCACAAGAAAGTAAAGCAGTTTATAATCATGCTTCAATTCGTAAAAGCCGATAAAATCCTTGAAAACATCGTGCACTAGACTTGACTTAAACACCCTTTTCATGCTTGAAAACTTGTCTTGTCTGTCTTGTCTTGTCATATCATGTCGTTTCATGCGTGTCGTGCCATGTCATGCTTGCTTAGAAAATAAATGTGTTCATGCTACTTGTGAGGGAAGGGAGACCCTTCTTCCTAAATGCTCATGCTTGCCATGCCATGTATCTTGCTTGCTTGGAAAATAAAGTACTTGTGGGGGAAGGGAGACCCTTCTTCCTGAATGCTCATGCTTGCCATGTCATGTATCTTGCTCGCTTGAAAAATAAACTACTTGTGAGGGAAGGGAGACCCTTCTTCCTTAATGCTCATGCTTGCCATGCCATGTATCTTGCTCGCTTGGAAAATAAACTACTTGTGAGGGAAGGGAGACCCTTCTTCCTAAATGCTCATGCTTGCCATGCCATGTATCTTGCTCGCTTGGAAAATAAACTACTTGTGAGGGAAGGGAGACCCTTCTTCCTAAATGCATGATAGTCTTGTTCTTGTCAAAAGCGAGGTAAAACATATCGTAGGATATGTCCCACCTCTAATCCTCGTTCTTGAAAACCTCGATAAATCATGTCATGCATGTCATGCTCGTGAAAACGTGTGCATACTTGCATTTAAATTTAAATATGACAATTGGGTAATTCAAAGTACATATAACATCAATAATTTGAGCAAGTCAATATCATGCAATTTAGGGAAAGCAAGGAAGCACACTATCATAGGCCCTAGTAATTTCCATAATTAATTAAGCATGTATTTCTTAATTTACAACTCATTTTATTCACCTTGACATTTCATCAAACATGGTGTGTTCATTATGGATTTACCCTACATCATGCTTTTCTAGGTGGGTTTTGTTCACATCATACATGTATGTTCATTATTTGGAACAATGCCCTTCCCCATTTATTCATCACATCATTCACACGGCATCTATTCGCCAATATCCATCTCCATTCACGCCATTCACACATTACAACTCATTATTATAGTTATGGATGGGGGAAACAAAGAATAACAAAGAAAAGAGAAACTATAACTAAGAGGGTAGCACAAGGTACCAACCTTGCCAAATGAGGGAGAAACTCCCTTGCAAAACGTGCGTGAGTTGCTGCCCTAGCTTGGGGAAAGTGCTCCTCACGAGCTTGAACGGAGAACTTGGAGAGACACAAGCTTGAAGTGATCTAGGGTCTTAAAACCCTTTGATTTCTTCTCCAAAGCAAACCCTAGGTTTAGAATCTCATTTCCTCCTTTCTTTAGCTCTCAAAATACTCTAAGTATTGAGAATGAGCCCTAAAGCTCGGGCAAGCCTTATATGTAAAGGGTATAACACCCAAATACCAAAAATTCCCTTAATGAAATTCTGCAAAAACGCGAAGACCGAGCAATCGGTGGTTATGACCAATCGATCGGTTGCCTACCGAGCGATCGGTGGATTGACCGAGCTCTTGGTAAAAACAAGCTCTCTGGAAAATTTTCCAATACAAAATTTTCAACCAGTCGATGGCCTCCGATCGATCAGTTGTGGACCGATCGATCGCTTAAAGGATCGAGCGATCGGTGCTCTGCAATTTTCTACACTGAGACCATTTTTCACCCATTTCCACTATTCGGACCCATTTTACTTCTATTCTAACATCTTCTAAACTTGACTAGGACCTCTTTAAAGCTTATAGGCTTTATTAAATGATTTATCTAATTAATTATAGCATTCTTGACATAATTCCATCGGATTTTCAAATTCTCATTTCATGAAATTTGGGATTACAAGGTATCATGCCTTGGCACACATTCCAAGACATGAGCAAAACTTTCGGGGTTCTACATCCTCCCCCCTTAAAAAAATTTCATCCTTAAAATTTGGACTAGACATGCATTACAAACCAAAACAAAATCACAAGTCATATCCAAACCTATAACAAACTCATTCAAACAATTCTGGGTAGATCGCTTTGACTTCGGCTTCACACTCCCATGTAGCTTCTTCTCGAGCATGATGTTGTCATTGCACGAGAACCAATGGATAGACTTGTTGCGATGGACTTGATCTCTCGGATCCAAGATATGAACCGACCTCTCAACTAAAGTGAGATCCTCCCGTATTTCCAACGGTTCCAAGTCTATGACATGTGAAGGGTCCGCAATGTACTTCGAAGCATAGACACATGGAAAACGTTGTGAACCGCAGCCATGTGAGGTGGAAGAGCTACCTGGTAAGCAATTTCACCAACTCGCGTGATAATCTCAAACGGGCCAACATATCGAGGACTAAGCTTGCCTCCCCTGCCAAATCTCATAATTCCTTTGCTAGGAGATATCTTCACAAAGACTTGATCCCTAACCTGGAATTCCAAGTCCCTACGGTGCGTGTCCGCATAGCTCTTTTGATGGTCTGGAGCGGCTTTCAACCGATCCCGGATGATCTTGACTATACTCGCAGTTTGCTCAATCAACTCCAGGCCTAACACTTTTCTCTCTCCTACCTCATCCCAATGGAGAGGAGACCTGCAGCTTCGCCCATACAAGGCCTCAAATGGAGCCATTTGGATGCTCGCCTGGTAGCTATTATTATAGGCTAATTCAACCAAAGGCAAGTGCTCTTCCCAACTGCCTTTGAAATCCAACATACACGCCCGAAGCATGTCTTCAATGACTCTATTTACCCTCTCAGTTTGTCCATCCGTCTGTGGATGAAAGGCGGTGCTGAATTCAAGTCAGGAACCCATAGCTTCCTGAAAACTTTTCCAGAATCTTGACATGAGTCTTGGATCCCGATCTGACACAATACTGACTGGCACCCTGTGTAGCCTAACCACTTCCTTGATGTATAGTACGACCAACTGGCTAGAATTGAACGTGGTTTGGTAAGGCAAGAAATGCGCGGACTTTGTTAAACGATCCACCACAACCCATATAGCATCTGAGTTCCTTGCCGTTTTTGGCAAACCAACAATGAAATCCATGGATATGTGCTCCCACTTCCACTCGGGAATAGGGAGAGACTGTAATAGACCCTCCGACCTCAAGTGTTCTGCCTTCACCTGCTGGCACACCGAGCACCGTGCCACGTACTCCGTAACATCCCTCTTCATATTCCGCCACCAAAAGTGACTCTTGAGGTTCCGGTACATCTTTGTACTCCCAGGATGCACTGTATACTTTGCACTGTGTGCTTCATCCATAATTTCTCGTCGAAGATCTGCATTGGCCGGAACACACAGCCTTCCCTTAAATGTAATAGCACCACGGCTAGTGAGAGAAAAGTCTTCACTACCCTTGGTAATTTCCTAATCCCGGAATGCCAACAAGTCAGCGTCCATGGCTTGATACTCTTGGGATCAAATCTATAATGTACGGCCGAACCGTGACGTTTGCCAAGACAGGACCACAGACAGAATCATTCACACTGATGTGCAGATTTGCCAAATCTTCCAATAGCTTCCATTCCTGAACCAACATGTGGGCCAACAAACCCGGAGGTCTTCTACTCAAAGCGTCCGCCACCACATTTGCTTTACCCGGGTGGTATTGAATGGTGTAGTCATAATCTTTTAAAACTTCCATCTAACGCCGTTGTCGTAAATTTAACTCCTTTTGGGAAAAGAGATACTTGAGGCTTTTGTGATCCGTGAACACATAGAACTCTACTCCGTAAAGGTAATGGTGCCAAATCTTGAGCACAAACACGACCGCAGCAAGTTCCAAGTCATGCGTGAGGTAATTCTTTTCGTGCTCCTTTAATTGCTTTGATGCATAGGCAATGACCTTCTTGTGTTGCATGAGTACACACCCATGTCCAACGTGCGAGGCATCACTGTACACCTCATACCCACCATGTCTGGATGACACTGTAAGGACGGGGGCCCTAGTAAGCCTCTTCTTCAGTTCTGTGAAACTGATCTCATACTGGTCGCTCCATACAAACTTCGCATTTTTTCTGGTCAAGTAAGTGAGCGGCGCTGCAAGGCCAGAGAAACCCTCTACAAATCTCCTATAGTTGCATGCCAACCCAAGGAAACTGCGTATCTCTGTAACACTCTTGGGCCTTGCTCAATTAACGACTGCCTCTATCTTCTTCGGATCTACCGAAATGCCTTCTGCGGATACAACGTGACCTAGGAATACCACCTCTTCCAACCAAAACTCACACTTGCTAAGTTTGGCGTATAGCTTGTGCTCTCTCAGCATTTCCAAAGCAAGGTGAAGGTCTCGCATGTGATCTTCCCGTGTCTGGGAATACACCAAGATATCGTCGATAAACACGATCACGCATCGATCCAGGTATGGTCGGAACACCCGGTTTATTAAGTCCATAAAAGCTGCCCGGCGCATTTGTGAGATCAAAAGGCAGCACTAAGAACTCGTAGTGCCCATACGGAGTCCTGAAAGCAGTTTTGGGCACATCCTCGGCCTTGATCTTCAACTGGTGGTAACCGAACCGAAGATCAATCTTAGAGAAAAATCTCGCCCCCTTTAATTGGTCGAACAGGTCATCAATCCTAGGCAATAGATACCTATTCTTTATAGTGACCTTGTTCAACTACCGGTAATCGATGCACAGCCGCATCGAGCCATCCTTCTTCTTGACAAACAAAACCGGGGCACCCCACGGTGAGGCACTTGGTCGAATGAAACCAAGGCCTTGCAATTCCTCCAACTGAGTCTTCAACTCCTTGAGTTCAATAGGGGTCATTCTATACAGAGCCCTGAAAATAGGAGCTGTGCCTGGTGTAAGCTCGATCACAAACTCAATCTCCCTGTCTGGAGGCAATCCTGGCAACTCCTCTGGAAATACATCCAGAAATTCTTGCACGACCGGAATAGTCGAAGAGTCCTTTGCCTCGGGGCTCGCTAGGCTCAATGCTACAAAACGGGTAATATCTCTACTCCTCAACACCCGAAAATGAAATGGCTTGCCTTCCACTGGCCTGAAGAGTACCATCTTCTCGAAGCAAGCTACATGCCCATGATGTGTTGCTAACCAATCGATTCCCAAGATGACATCGAAGTCTTGAAATCCAAGGATGATTAGATCGACCGCCAACTCGTGGCTCTCCACTTGAACCACACTGTTTCTATACACTTTATCCGCCAATACTGTCTTGCCGAGAGGAGTCGAAATTGCCAACCCCTGTTCCAACTTGCTAGGCTCGGAGGAAAAGCCTTGAGAGAAACTCGGCGATACAAATGAATGAGTAGACCTGGTGTCGATCAATACTCGAGCCAAACACTCATTGACTAGTAAGGTTCCTGAAATTTTAGCTAGCTAAGTCAATCAATGCATCAACAGCGTATACATACAAATACATAGATATATAACATGCCATATACGTACACTAGGAATAGGGCATAACATGATAATCGTGGACAATGAATAACTCTAAACGCGTACCTTGCACCACATCATCAGATGCAAGTGCATCGCCCTCTGTCAAGGCAAAGACTCGCCCTTGGTTCACCTGGCGAAGTGGAGGTGTAGTCCGGGTAGTCTGGGATGACGCCTGGTACGATCCTACTGGGCGTGCTGGGGGCCTAATACCCTGAGACTGGCCAGGCAAATGCCGACTCGGGCAATCCCTGATCATATGGCCATGGCGACCGCAATGATAACATCCACCAGATACTCTTCGGTAATCTCCTGCCGGATGTCTTCGGCCGCATGAAGTGCGGGCCTCATATGTGTAAGTCGGAGGGGCCGGAGGTGTAGCGTATCTCGCCACCTGAGATGCCACTGGCTGTGGAGCTGGAAGAGCCTGAGGTCGCGGTGCCCGAGGCATGTACGGCTGTGGAACTGGAGGCACATAAGAAGGCCTCATCGGTGGTGCTAGCCACGTGTACTGATAAGGGCCGATACAAGCCCGCCTCTCTGGAGGTGTTGAACTACTGGCATGGCCTCTCTCCAACTCCCTCTTCTTAGACACCGCTTCAGAATTGGCCTCGACCAATAAGGCTTTGTCTATTACCTCAGGGTAGGTAGCATGTCTAAAAACCGAAACCTTCTCCATGATAACTTCCTTGAGCCCTTGCTCAAACCTTCTCGTCTTTATGTCCTCGGTGGCAACCATGTGAGTCGCGAAGCGTGATAGCTCTGAGAACTTAGCCTCATAAGCAGCCACAGTCATCGAACCTTGCTCTAGGTTGATGAACTCTCTTTCTTTCTTTTCCCGTGCTCCAACAGGAAAGTACTTTTTATAAAAAGTATCCTTGAACTCCTCCCAAGTCCAAGGTTGACCCTGCATGGTCAAATCTCGCGTCCTCAATGCGAACAACCACCAATGGTGGGCTTCGCCCTCTAGCATGAAAACAGCCCATGCTACTTTCTCTTCCTTTGTCGGAGAGAGAACCGCAAATATCTTCTCCACCTGGAGGATCCAAGCCTCCACAGCAAGAGGGTCCACACTCCCATGGAATGATGGAGGCCTCAATCTATTGAATGCCTCAACCCCAGTTGTACGATGTACTGGAGTTATAGGCGGTGGAGTAAGTGCTGTCGACGATGGTATAGTTTGCCGAGCCGCCAGGATGGCGAGAGTCTCAGCAATAGAACCTAAGACCTGAGAGAGGTCCGACTGCTCACCCTCATCTCGAGAAGAAGATGAAGCTCTGGTATGTGGTCCACGACCCCGTGTGCCTCCTCTCATGACTAAAGTCTTGAGAACAATAGCACCACATGAGTCTATCTTGAAACCACAATTTATTATAATTCCATTTCATAATTCAACTTGTATTAAGTTTATAGTACTAGTATACATCACATCAAGTCATCAGAGTATTTACAATATTTATACTCTAGTGTCGTAGCGTCCCTAAGACTCGTACTTGGTTGAAGCAACCAATTTGACTAAGACTAAAGTTTAGTCTTACACTTGGAACAAGACTCGCTTCCAACTTATTTCCTTCCTAACTTGTTTCCTGACATATGCTCTTGTCAAGCCGTGGTATAGATTCTAAGTGACCCTAAGGACCTAGAGCCTAAGCTCTGATACCACTTCTATCGCGACCCAAAACCCACCCTAGGAGTTAGAGTGAATCTTGGACGACTCATCATGACTTGCATGACTTGCTTGACCATAACAACCTGCAACAGACCTGGAGCATACACAATAGAGGACAATAATAGCGGAAACATAAACTATAAAGCACAGCGGAAGACTTAACCAAAAACCTCTATGTGTATATACATATACATGATCCAAGTTTATACAAAAAGAAAATACACAAAAGAAAGTGCGGACAGGCCCGCCAAAATACATGAACATATATCTCTCAACTCACCCACAGCTATTCACTCAGAATCTACCACCTCTAATAATAATCCGCCACCGGAGGTTCCTCTACAGGTTCCTCGACGTACTCTTCTTCTACCCAAGGGCCAGGAGCACAGAGATAAAAGGGAGCAGCCGCTCCGCTATCACCTGCCGACATAAGAAATATGGCTGAGCATGGAATACTTCGCGGGTACCAAATGCTAACCAACAGTCATAGCAAAACCATAGCAAGCAGGAAGCAGTTCACATATATAAAGCAGGAACAATTTCTATCATCACAAGAAAGTAAAGTAGTTTATAATCATGCTTGCATTCGTAAAAGCCGATAAAATCCTTGAAAACATCGTGCACTTGACTTGACTTAAAACACCTTTTTCATGCTTGAAAACTTGTCTTGTCTATCTTGTCTTATCGTATCATGTCGTGTCATGCGTGTCATGCCTTGTCATGCTTGCTTGGAAAATAAACGTGTTCATGCTACTTGTGAGGGAAGGGAGACCCTTCTTCCTAAATGCTCATGCTTGCCATGCCATGTATCTTGCTCGCTTGGAAAATAAACTACTTGTGAGGGAAGGGACACCCTTCTTCCTAAATGCTCATGCTTGCCATGTCATGTATCCTGCTCGCTTGGAAAATAAACTACTTGTGCTGTTTTCATCGCATCCACGAGTAGTTGTGATTCTTCACCTTTAAATCCATTGGATTTATTTTCTCTTTATTTTTTTTTATCTTTAGCGCAATCCGTATATTCGGAATAGATCCAGCCGGATTGGGTTGGTAATGAACTTGAGTGGGCGAGGGAAAGGGAACCGAGGGATGGATAGATAGAGAGAGAGAGAAGCGAGCCAACCATTGTGGCTCCTATCGTGCTCCAAAAGAATATGGAGCCTTCACGTGATGAGGACGACCTGACTCAATCTCTCATCGTTGATAAGGGAATGAATCGAGTCGTGGATGATTTCTTTGTTCCCATGACTACGAAATTTCCATCCAAAGGTCTAGAAGAGATCTTGGATAGAGCAATGGAAAGCGCTTCGCGTGATCATGTTGGCCCTGTAGCGGTCGACCTGGCATCTAGGGAACCTCTAGACTGCCTCATGTGCAATAAATCGAACCCTAGGGTCGAGTCAACTGCCTTTTCTGATCAGAAGAGCAAGAATGGGGATTTGAATCCTAAAAAAAAAGAAAGGAAGATCGCGGCAAGTGAGCCGCAGGAAGGTGACATGGTTTCGTCCTTGCTCAAAGTCCAATTGCCTAACTGGCCAAAGAAGGATAAAATTGTCGACAAGGAGCTGACCAAGTGGTCAGGATGTGCTAATGGAAGAGTGTCGCAATCGCCAAAGAAAAGAGTGTGGCACTCGTCTTTGTCTCTAAACAAGACCTACGTGCCTGATCAGTGCAAAAAGATACGAAGGGAGACCCTTCTTCCTAAATGCTCATGCTTGCCATGCCGTGTATCTTGCTCGCTTGGAAAATAAACTACTTGTGAGGGAAGGGAGACCCTTCTTCCTAAATGCATGATAGTCTTGTTCTTGCCAAAAGTGAGGTAAAACATATCGTAGGATATGTCCCACCTCTAATTCTCGTGCTTGAAAACCTCGGTAAATCATGTCATGCATGTTGTGCTCGTGGAAACGTGTGCATACTTGCATTTAAATTTAAATATGACAATTGGGTAATTCAAAGTACATATAACATCAATAATTTGAGCAAGTCAATATTCATGCAATTTAGGGAAAGCAAGGAAGCACACTATTATAGGCCCTAGTAATTTCCATAATTAATTAAGCATGCATTTCTTAATTTACAACTCATTTTATTCACCTTGACATTTCATCAAACATGGGGTGTGTTCATTATTTATTAAACCTACATCATGCTTTTCTAGGTGGATTGATTTTCACATCACACATGTATGTTCATTATGGATACAATGCCCTCCCCATTTCATTCCTCACATCATTCACACGGCATCCATTCGCCAATATCCATCTCCATTCACACCATTCACACATTACAACTCATTATTATAGTTATGGATGGGGGAAAACAAAGAATAGCAAAGAAAAGAGAAACTATAACTAAGAGGGTAGCACAAGGTACCAACCTTGCCAAATGAGGGAAGAAACCCCCTTGCAAAACATGCGTGAGTTGCTGCCCTAGCTTGGGGAAAGTGCTCCTCACGAGCTTGAACGGAGAACTTGGAGAGACACGAGCTTGAAGTGATCTAGGGCTCTTAAAACCCTTTGATTTCTTCTCCAAAGCAAACCCTAGGTTTAGAATCTCCTTCTCCTCTTCCTCTAGCTCTCAAAATACTCTAAGTGTTGAGAATGAGCCCTAAAGACTCGGGCATGCCTTATATGTAAAGGGTATAACACCCAAATGCCAAAAATGCCCTTAATGAAATTCTGTAAAAACGCGAAGACTGAGCGATCGGTGGTTATGACCGATCGATCAGTTGCCAACCGAGCGATCGGTGGATTTACCGAGCTCTTGGTCAAAAACAAGCTCTCTGGAAAATTTCTCCATACAAAATTTTCAACCAGTCGATAGCCTCTGATCGATCGGGTGTGGACCGATCGATCGCTTAAAGGATCGAGCGATCGGTGCTCTGTAATTTTCTACACTGAGACCATTTTTCACCCATTTCCACTATTTGGACCCATTCTACTTCTATTTTAACATCTTCTAAACTTGACTAGGACCTCTTTAAAGCTGATAGACTTTATTAAATGATTTATTTAATTAATTATAGCATTCTTGACACAATTCCATCGAATTTTCAAATTCTCATTTCATGAAATTTTGGATTACAAGGTATCATGCCTTGGCACACATTCCAAGACATGAGCAAAAGTTCCAGGGTACTGCAACATCCCCTCAAAAATTGTTAATGGAATTCAAATTCCAAAAGAAGAGGATGAATGGTCGGAAGCCGATATTAAACTTGTTCAATTCAATACCAAGGCTATAACAATCTTTATTGCGCATGGAGTCCTCAAGAATTTAATAGAGTCTCGACTTGTGACTCGACTAAGGAAACTTGGGATAAACTCCAAATTACCTATGAGGGAACCAACCAAGTTAAAGAACAAAAAATTAGCATATTGGTTCACAAATATGAAATGTTTAAAATGGAGCAAAATGAACCTCTTGCCTTTATGTTTGATAAATTTACTAACATTATCAATGAGCTAAAATCTCTTGGCAAAGTTTATTCAAATGTAGAAAATGTAAGAAAAATTCTCTGATCTCTACCAAATGAATGAGCTCCAAAGGTAACGGCCATTCAAGAAGCTAAGAACCTCACAATTCTATCCATGGATGAGCTACTTGGATCTCTAATGACTGATGAAGTCATTGTGAGGGAGAAAATGGATGAAGAGCCTATATCCAAGAAGAGTCACGCCTTGAAATCCTCCTACTATAATGAAGAAAGTGATATAGGTAGTGAAGTAGAGGAGATTGAGAAGATGACCAAGAAATTCTTGAGGTTCTTGATACATAAGAAGATTATCAAGAAAAGGGCCTTCATAAAATAATTTAAAAAGAAAATCATCAAATGCAAGAATAACAAATCAAGTGATGAAGGGGAAGATGTGGTTTGTTACAAGTGCAAAAAGCCCGGTCATTTTAAACCGGAGTGCCCCCTACTCAAGAAAAGATATATCTACGAGAGAAGAGCAATGAAAGCCACAACTTGGGATGACTCCGATAGAAGTTCGGATGCTACCTCAAGTGAGGAAGAAAAGGCCAATCTATGCCTCATGGTCCATGAGGATGAGGCAAACTCTTTCCAGGATAACTCTTTATCTATTGATGAACTTCAAGATGCATTTGATGAACTTTATGAAAATTATACAAAAATGTCATATAAAATTAAAATGCTTAAGAAAAAAAACTCTTCTTGTCAAAATAAACTTGAATTTGTGTAAAATGAAGATAAATTTCTAAGAGAAGAAAATGAGACTCTTAAAAGAGAAAATTTATCAATCTCAAGTGAAAATGAATACCTACTTAATGAGAATGATAAATTAGTAAAAGAGAATGAGATTGTGTTAAGTAAAAAAGAAAATATGTCTAAAAAATCTCAGGTATCAACTATTGCATGCAATAAATGTGAGTCTTTAAATGCTAAAGTTGAAAACTTGACTAGCACACTATCAAAATTCTCTATAGGACAAAAAAGCTTAAATATGTTGCTAATAAATCAAAAGTGTGTGTTTAATAAGGCCAGATTAGGCTATAAAGCTAATATTAAACAAGAAGATTACGAAAATTTTTTTACCCCTTGCTCTACAAAAATATTTATTTTTTTGTTGGAAACAAAAGAGTTAGGCAAGTTTGGGTGCCTAAGGGAACTAGCTGTCGCGACCTAGAACCCACCGTAGGAGTTAGAGTGAATCTTGGACGACTTATCATGACCTATATGACGTGCTTGTCAAACCATCCTGCAAAACTCTTGGAGCATATACAAAAGAAGACATAATAGTGGAAGCATATCTAACATGGCACAACGGAAGTCAAATAAAAGCCTCTTTGTATATATACATGATCCAAGTTTTGTACAAAAGAGAAATGAAAATAAAGAAGGTTCAGACATGCCCACCAAAATACATGGGTATAAATCTCTCATGCTCACCCACACTCACTTAGAATTTATCACCTAATAATAGCCTTCTACACGAGGCTCCTAAGTAGGGACCTCCTCGATGTACTCCTCCTCCACCCATGGGCCAGGAGCACAAATGTCAAAAGGAGTAGCTGCTCTACTATCACCTGCCGACATGAGACGTACGACTGAGCATGGAATACTCAACGGGTACGAAATACTAATCAACATTCATAGCATAATAATAACAAAATAAAACAAGAAGCAGTTCATATAGTTGACAGGAAAGTAAATAGTTTATATTTCATGCTTGCATCACATCAAAGTCGGGAAAACTCTTGAAATCATCGTGTGCTTGATTTGATTTGAAATACTTTTTCGTACTTGAAAACTTGTCTTGTCCTGTTCTGTCTTGCTTGTCTTGTCAGGTTCTTCTTGTCTTGTCATGCGTGTCATGTTGTGTCATGCATGTCATGCCATGAAATTAAGATGCTCATGCTTGCTTGCTTGCTTGGAATTTAAACATGCCCATGATAACTGAGATGCAACTTGTGAGGGAGGGTGGTATAGAACCCCCTCTTTTCAATGAGATGCAACTTGTGAGGGAGGGTGGTATAGAACCCTCTTTTCAATGACTTGTGAGGGAGTGTGGTTTAGGACCCCCTCTTTTCAATGAGATGCAACTTGTGAGGGAGAGTGGTTTAGAACCCCCTCTTTTGTGAAAATGCAATCTTGCTTAACGTGTTCTTGTTCATGTCGTGTTCTTGTCTTTGTCAAAAGCAAGGCAAAATATATCGTAAGATATGCCCTACCTCTAATTTCTAACCCTTACGTTTGGCCTTGTCATGGTGTTCGTGAATCGAGACTAAAACCCTTGTTTTGAAAACTCGGTAAACCATGCTTGACTCGTATATGCATGTTGTGTTTGTGAAATTGTGTACAATTAACTCATGAAATTTAATACACATAGTAAGCACAAAATCGTTCAAGGAAACTTTTAATAATAAAGCAATTAAATTTACAAGCATGCAATTCTAGAAAGTGAGTAAATCTACAATCACGCTATTCTAGAAAGCAAGTAACAAACTATCATAAAACCCTAGAAATTGCCATGCCTTAAATCATGATTTTATTGATTAGTGAGTCGTCCAATCCATCCATCATCCATTGTGTGTTCATTTTTTGGTGAAATGCCCTTCACATTTGTTTTCATCACCACACAACATCCATATGACTTGTCATTCACTAATTCCATCTTATATCATGTGAAACATTTAGGGGAAATCAATGAAATAGAGAAGCATATAATAAAGGGAAGAAATTATGACAAGGAGGGTAGCATAAGTTACCGACCTTCAATAGACGAGGAAAAACCCTCACAATCGTGTGTGGAGTTGCTACCAAACTTAGAGAAACCCCCTTGTTGATTTGGGAAAGATCGCCCTTGATCTTGATCTCTTTCTTCTTCAATGTCAAACCCTCTTGGAAAATCCCCAATCTCTCCTCTCTTCTTCTTCTCTAATCTCTCTTAGGCTTTCTTTAGGTTTAGGGTAAACCATAAACCCCCCAAGAGGCCCCCTATTTATAGGCCAAGGGTAGAAACCCTAAAAATTCAGAAATAAAATTCTGGGTTCGCGACTTACGATCGGTCGTAAGTTATCTACGATCGATCGTAACATTCTACAATCAGTTGTGAATTTCTACGATCGATCATAACGTTTACAGAGAGTTCTGGCCATTTGGAATTCTACGATCGATCGTAAGTTCTCTACGATCGATCGTAAACGTTACTAAGATTTTTGCCCATTTCTGAAACTCTACGATCAATCGTAGATTTCCTATGATCAATCTTACCTCACCTATGATCGTTTGTAGGGTCTATACGATCATTCGTAACTCTTGCAGAAAATTTCCAGATTTTCCCGTTTTTGTATTTCGGCCATAACTTTTGACTCGTTCGTCGGATCCGTCATTCGAAAAGGAACATTTCTGGCATTTTAGAATTTTCAAATTCCTCTTTATTTATTGACCAAATTTCTCCTAAAGTTAACTAATCCGCAAATGGACTTCAGCAACCCGGATTTTTAACATATCCGACTTAGGAAAACTTCCTAATTTCTCATTACATAGGAATGGAAGACTACAAAGGCTTAAAGCCTTGGCACGGGTTCCAATACATGGGCAAAAAGTTTCGGGGTTCTACACTAGTATTCCCAAAGGTAATGTTGTTGGACCCAAGATGGTTTGGGCGCCAAAGGGTGCAACCTAAACATTTGGATAGGTTTCACCCTAAGGAAATGTGCTTATTGTCAATCTTACATTAATTTCCTTAGGAGAATAATTTTGCATGAATTGTAATTGTTGAAATATATATGTTTAAATCATGTTTGATATATACTTTGAATACCTATGTATGATAATCAAGTATATTTGATATATGATATGAGATGATGAATACTGCTCAATGAGCATAATTATGATATATGAATGAATCTCTCGCTTGTATACTTGAATTATATGATGTATATGCTATAAATTTGGATGATATTTAATGATTGATGCTTGACTTTCTTTATATGCTTGATGATATGATTAAGAGAGTAATAAAGATATACAGATTTTTTGCTTTGAAATTTGACCATGGATGATGTGAATTCAATGCTTGAATTGTATTAAATTGATGCTATATATGCTATGATATGTTTTCATTGCTCAAATGTTCAACTGAGTGGCAAGTGTTTGATATCTTCACTGGCTATTACAGAGCAACTGTCCAAAAAGCTCAGGAATTAGAAAATTTCTATTCATCATTTGTATGATATCATGAATCTTGATTGATAATATGTTTATTGGTATCCTTGCATTGATTGATTTTAATGATATTGTTTGACATGGTTATGATCATGTTTGATATGATTTGTATTGAATAATGATGCTTAATAAAGTATTTAAATGTTTATTTCTTGTTAAATGAATAAGGAATTGGAATTAGAAAAAAACAGAAAAATTATTTCATTTTCTCCTATCCAGTCGATCAGATGAAGCTTCTAATCGACTGAATAGACAAAAAAATTTTTGTTTGTCTGTCTTGTGCTTTGAAGTGTTTGATATTGACTGAAATGCTTTGGTGCTTCAACTTGATCATGCTTTTTGATGTTGCCATAGGGGGAGAAATATGTAATGGAATGAAACCCGTTCTAAACCCTAATTGGTTTAATATGATAATATCTATGTGCTTAAAAGCCTTATGAAAAAAAGATATCAAAATACTAAAATTGGCTTATCTCATTACTTGATACCACATAATTAGGATTGATAACTAAAACGTATACAAATGAATTAAAATTCTTATATTAAAATAAATGCATATGTTTAGGTGGAGCTTACCTCAAATCTTTAATATATATTATTTATTGAGGGGGAGTTTTGTACCAATTCATTCCATTATTATGTCATCATCAAAAAGGGGGAGATTGTTAGCCTTTAGGTTTTGACCTAAGGCAACGTCATTGATTTTGATGATAACACAATAAAGGAATGAATATTGTGTTACTAATGTCTCTTTTGAGTTTCTATGAAAATCAGGTTAAGAAGAGCATTAGATTGTCATTCAACCAAAAAGCATGAGTTGAACCATATTAAAGCCTATATGCAAGAACAAGTCCTAGTCAAGATCATTTAAGCTCACATCATTCAAGATGAAAAAAGATCAAAGCTCAAAGATGAAATTGAAGAAGATGGATCATCACAAAGCAATATCAGATCCAAGATTAGAAGAGAAATTTCAAGGTGTTTAGTGTCTTAGTTTAAGTTGAGAGTGTTTAGGACTTTTGTAAGAAGTCCTCATTAGATGGTTTAGATAAAAACTTAAGAAACTTAGATTGACCATAGGTTCCTTAAACCAATATAATAAATAATTAAGGACCTTAAAACATGATCATCTTTCTCATAAAGATTGAGTACAAAACCTTGGAATCATATTTTATCTTAAAGGTTTTGAAAAATGGATTTATGAAAGAAAATGGTCTATCCAGTCAATAAGACAGACCATCCAGTCGATCAGATAAACCATCTTGTTGATCAAACAAGCCTTGTGATCGACTGGATAGAACAAAATTTTCCAAAATTTGTCTGCATGTTCTGATTGTATTAGAAACCATTATGAATTCATATTAGATAATTCCAAAGATCATTATGAATTTTTAATCATATTTATCTACTAATTTAAAAGACTTTGGAATACTTGAAAATCGTGCTAAAAGCAAGCCAAGTGACCTTGGAAATCATTCCAATTATTAAGGTCAAGAAAATTGGATTTCAGTGTTTTTTTGTGCAAATTTACTCTATCCAGCCGATCAGAAGGGTCTTTTGATCAACTAGATAGACCAAGTTTGCACAGAAGGGTTTTGGACATTTTTGCCAATTCCAGAAATTTTCAGGACCCATTTTTACAATGAAAGAAGTAGAATTAGGATGAAACTATTAGACACAAAATTATTCCCCTTTACATTTTAAGTGGAATAAGAATTTGGATCACCTAATTTCATTAAGAAAATCAAAAGTTATGGTCAAAATACTAAAGGAGATAAAACTTTGCTCTATCCAATCGACTGGATGGACGAGTCAAATTAGGGAGCCTTTTTGGCCATGAAAAATACAGAATTAGGATTTGATCAGTAGAGACACAAATGTTCCCCTTTGAATTTTAAGTGGAATGGGCTTTTGAATCATCTAATTAGGATAGGCCAAGAAAAAAGTATAGGCAAAACACCGAGAGGAATAAACGTAACTCTATCCAGCCGATCTGAAGACACATCCAGTCAATCAGAGGACTCTCCTGATCGACTGGATGAACTCTAGAACATAAAACAAAACCTGTAACGGCTATATTTTAACAGGTGGTTTCGCATCTATTGCTTCTCCAACGGCTATATTCTTAAATGCACTATAAATTAAGATACCCTATGAACTAAAACATTAAGGGTGATCAATCTATCAATTCCCAATCATTCACCAAGATCCAAAACTGAAATCCATCGTGAAAAATTTGAAATCCCCAATACTCTATTTTTTGAGCTGAAATCCAATCCATCTTTTGTGAGATTTCTTAGAGTTTGTTATTCCATTCTTATCTAACTCTTAAAGGAGTTTGTATTTCGGATTCAAGATCCAAAAAATCTCTACATTGTAAAGGTTCATCATTAACCTCAAAAGATTGTGAAGGTTTAATCCTGAGCCACAAAAGGATTGTATAACGATCTTTGGCCTGTGATGTGCCATAATTGATACGAAACCATCTTGTAATAATACTCAAGGCATAACATAATAGAATCTTAAATAATGCGGAAGCTTAAATTAAAGTACAGAAGCCTAACCCAAATGTTTCTTTTCTATACGTCAACAGTATTTCAAGTTTGCACATACATAATCAAAAGTAAAGGTGGACATGCCCACCTATCCAAAATACAAAATGATCTCTCACTATCACTCCACTCAGCAATAGTCTAGATATGGCCACACGTGTAGGTCTCTCTTCTCTTGTGGCTGCAACAGGATAGGCAGATCCCTTTCTTCTACATATTCCTCTTCAACCCATGGCTCCAGGTTGCAGGTGTCGAACAAACCTGCCGACATGAGATGTACGGCTGAACTTGGAATACTCAGCGAGTACAAACTAATAGCTAACAATACTATAACAATCATAATACCACATACCCACGCGTACAAGAATACAATTCACAAAATGCATGCTTAAAACCCGTCATAGAAAACTTTTCATAAAACTTATGCTTTTCTTGGAAATCAAACCATCTTACGCATGCTTATGAGTTCTTATGAATGTTTGTGAGCCTCATGATTTTTTATGAGTTCTTGTGAGCCTACGAGTTCTTGTAACATTTCTTGTGAGCTTATGAGCTTTCTTGTGAGCTTCTTGTGAGCTTATTCTTGTGAGCTTATGATCCGTAGAGATATATGCAAGATCTTAGACTTGTAAGATTCTTATGAGTTCTTGAAAAGCCTTGCGAGACTTATGATCTGTAGAGTTTATGCAAGATCTTAGACTTGATCCTTATGAACATGAGTTAACCGATCTTAGAATACCAACCCAAAGTTTGGCTTTATCAATGCTTATGCTTCTTTCTTAGGAATGCCTTTAAAAAAATTTCTTATCCTTTTTGAAATACATGCTTATGAGAAAACCTCGGTTCATAGAAATGTGCATGTTCGTGCTTGAAAAATCGTGGCAATCATAAGGACATATAACGATCAAAAGAGCATGATATGGCATTTAGAACGTTTCTTGTACTAGGCAAGCTTTGAAGTAAACATATAGAATATTTCTCTTAGCATTTGTCAATTGGGTAAAAACTCCCTAAATCATACTTTCATTATCCTAGTTTAATCCTCGTTCATGCATTTCATCAAACACGTAGTATTCAACATTTCTTAGGTCTTTAATTCGTGATTTCATTTACAACATTTCATCAACATCATATGTGTATTCATTATTGGTACAATGTCCATCCATCTTTTTCATCACACAACATCATCCATCACATTCTACGTGGCATCCATTCGCCTTAACCTCCATACATTCACCCCACATCCATCACATTTCCTTTAATCTTATTATTTTAGGTTATATGATTAACTTCCTGGGAAGAACTCAAAATATAAGGTAATACTAGGTTAACTATAAGAGTGTACTAACCTTAAGGACCAACTCTTGATCTTGAAGGAAAACCCTCTTGATTTGGAATCCAAGCTTGAGGAGTGACCACCCCCTTGGAATGGAAGGCTCCTTGCTTGATGGAGAAGATTCAATCCTTGATTGAGCTTCTCTTGATCTTCAATCTCAACCCTCCTTGCAAAATCCCCAAATCTCCCTTCTCTTTCTCTCTTCTCTTAGGTTTAGGTTAACTCCAAACCCCCCCCCCCCAAATGCTCCCTATTTATAGGCAAAGAGTAAAAACCCTCATTTTCGCGACTAAAAAAAAACAGAGTTCCGCGATGACGATCAATCGTTGGCTTGGGACGATCAATCGTCCAGCTTCCCGAAAGTTGTCTAGAATTCTGGGTTCAGGGTGATTGATCATCAAGTTTGGGACGATCGATCGTCCAAGTTCCAGTAGGTTGCCCAGGTTTCTGGGCTCCGGATGATCGATCGTTGTCTTGGGGACGATCGATCGCAAGTGAATCCGAAAGTTGCCCAGTTTTTCCTCTAATGACGATCGATCGTCTCAATGTTGCGATCGATCGTCACTCCCCTTTTCTCCATTTTAACCCCTTAGACCTCTTGGGGTGCTTCCAACCTTGTTCTCATCATCTTTTAGGGAACTAACCCCCATATATATAATACACCTAGTTCTTTACCATTCATTTTTTTCATATTACACTCATTTCAATTACATGGAAACCATTTGGCCAAAAAACACTATTCATTAGCCATAAAAAAGTTTCAGGGTTCTACACTCATGAAGTCATTATGAGGGAGCAAATAGATGAAGAGCCTATATCCAAGAAGAGTCACGCTTTGAAATCCTCCTACTACAATGAAGAAAGTGATATAGGTAGTGAAGTAGAGGAGATTGAGAAGATGGCCAAGAAATTCATGAGGTTCTTGATACATAAGAAGAATATCAAGAAAAGGGCATTCATAAAAGAATTTAAAAAGAAAATCATCAAATGCAAAGAGAACAAATCAAGTGATGAAGGGGAAGATGTGGTTTGTCACAAGTGCAAAAAGCCCAATCTTATCAAATCGGAGTGCCCCCTACTCAAGAAAAGATATATGTACAAGAGAAGAGAATTGAAAGCCACAACTTGGGATGACTCCGATAGAAGTTCGGATGCTAGCTCAAGTGAGGAAGAAAAGGCCAATCTATGCCTCATGGTCTATGAGAATGAGGTAAACTCTTCTCAAGATAACTCTTTATCTTTTGATGAACTTCAAGATACATTTGATGAACTTTATGAAAATTATAAAAAAAAATCAAATAAAATTAAATTGTTTAAGAAAGAAAACACTTCTTGTCAAAATAAACTTGAATTTGTGTAAAATGAAGATAAGTTTCTAAGAGAAGAAAATGAGACTCTTAAAAAGGAAAATTTATCAATCTCAAGTGAAAATGAATACCTACTAAATGAGAATGATAAATTAGTAAGAGAGAATGAGATTGTGTCAAATGAAAAATAAAATATCTCTAAAAAATCTCAAGTATCAACTATTGCATGCAATAGATGTGAATCTTTAAATGCTACAGTTGAAAACTTGACTAGCACACTATCAAAATTCTCTATAGGACAAAAGAGCTTAAATATGACTCTAATAAATCAAAAATGTGTGTTTAATAAGGCCGGATTAGGCTATAATGCTAATATTAAACAAAAAGATTATGAAAACTTTTTTACCCCTTGCTCTACAAAAAATATGTATACTTTTGTTGAAAACAAAAGAGTTAGGCAAGTTTGGGTGCCTAAAAGAACTAGCATTCCCAAAGGTAATGTTGTTGGACCCAAGATGGTTTGGGTGCCAAATGGTGCAACCTAAACATTTGGATAGGTTTCACCTTAAGGAAATGTGCTTATTGTCAATCTTACATTAATTTCCTTCTGAGAATGATTTTGCATGAATTGTGATTATTGAAAGATATGTGTTTAAATCATGTTAGATATATACTTTGAATTCCTATGTATGATAATGAAGTATATTTGATATATGATATGAGATGATGAATACTGTTCAATGAGCATAATTATGATATATGAATGATTCTCTTGCTTGTATACTTGAATTATATGATGTATATGCTTGAAATTTGGATGATATTTAATGATTGATGCTTGACTTTCTATATATGCTTGATGATATGATTAAGAGAGTAATAAAGATATAGATTTTATGCTTTGAAATTTGACCATGGATGATGTGAATTCAATGATTGAATTGTATTAAATTGATGCTATATATGCTATGATATGTTTTCACTGCACAAATGTTCAATTGAGTGACGCCGTAAGTGTTTGATATCTTCACTGGTTATTACAGAGCAACTGTCCAAAAAAGCTCAGGAATTAGAACATTTCTGTTCACCATTTGTACGATATCATGAATCTTGATTGATAATATGTTTATTGGTATCCATGCATTGATTGATTTTAATAATCTTGTTTGATATGATTTGTATTGAATAATGATGCTTAATAAAGTATTTAAATATTTATTAGTTGCTAAATGAAAAAAGAATTGGAATTTGAAGAAAACATAAAAATTATTCCATTTTTCTTCTATCCAGTCGATCAGATGAAGCTTCTAATCGACTGAATAGACAAAAAAATTTGTCTGTCTGTCTTGTGCTTTGAAATGTTTGATATTGACTGAAATGATTTGGTGCTTCAACTTGATCATGCTTCAACTTGATCATGCTTTTTGATGTTGCCATAGGGGGAGAAATATGTAATGGAATGAAACCCGTCAAAAACCCCTAATTGGTTTAATATGATAAGATCTATGTGCTTAAAAGCCTTTTGTAAAAAAGATAACAAAATGCTAAAATCTATTTATCTCATTAGTTGATATCACATAATTAGGATTGATAACTAAATCTTACGCAAATGAATTAAAATTCTTATATTAAAATAAATGCATATATTTAGCGGGAGTTTACCTCAAGTCTTTAATAGATATTATTTATTGAGGGGGAGTTTTGTCCCAATTCATTTTATTATTATGTCATCATAAAAAAGAGGGAGATTATTAGCCTCTAGGTTTTAACATAATACAACATCATTGATTTTGATGATAACACAATAAAGGAATGAATATTATGTTACTAATGTTTCTTTTGAGTTTCTATGAAAATCTGGTTAAGAAGAGCATTAGAGTGCTATTCAACCAAAAAGCATGAGCTGAACCATATTAAAGCCTATATGCAAGAACAAGTCCTAGTGAAAATCATTCATGCTCACATCATTCAAGATGACAAAAGCTCAAAACTCAAAGATGAAATTGAAGAAGATGGATCATCACAAAGCAATATCAGACCCAAGATCAGAAGATAACTTTGAAGGAGTTTAGTGTCTTAGTTTAAGTTGAGAGTGTTTAGGACTTTTATAAAAAGTTCTCATTAGATGGTTTGGATCAAAGCTCAATAACCTTAGATTGACCGTAGGTTCCTTAAACCAATATAATAATATGTTTAAGGACCTTAAAACATGATCATTTTTCTCATAAAGATTAAGTACAAAACCTTGAAATCATATCCTATCTTTCAGGTTTTAAAAAATGGATTCAGGAAAGAAAATGGTCTATCCAGTCGATTAGACAGACCATCCAGTCGATCAGACAAACCATCCAGTCGATCAGACAAGCCTTGTGATCGACTGGATAGAATAAATTTTTCCAAAATTTGTCTGTATGTCTTGATCATATTGGAAACCATTATGAATCCATATTAGATTATTTCAAAGATTATTATGAGTTGTTAATCATGTTTATCTACTAATTTAAAAGACTTTGGGATACTTGAAAATCGTGCTAAAGGCAAGCCAAGTAGCTTTGGAAATCATTCCAATCGTTAAGGTCAAGAAAATTGGATTTCAGTGTTTTTTTGTGCAAATTTACTCTATCCAGCCAATCACAAGGTTCTTCTGATTGACTAGATACACCAAGTTTGCACAAAAACAGTTCTGGCCATTTTTGCCAATTCCAGAAATTTTTGGCACCCATTTTGACAATGAAAGAATCAGAATTAGGATTTGACTATTAGACACAAAATTGTTCCCCTTGACATTTTAAGTAGAATAGGAAATATAATCACCTAATTTCATTAAGAAAATCAAAAGTTATGGTCAAAATACTAAATAAGATAAAACTTTGCTCTATCGAGTTGACTGGATGGACCAGTCAACTTAGGGAGCCTTTTTGGCCTTGACAAATGCAGAATTAGGATTTGATCATTAGATACAAAAACGTTCCCCTTTTAATTTTAAATGGAATAGGCTTTTAAATCACCTAATTACGATAAACCAAGAAAAATTTATAGTCGAAACACCGAGAGGAAAAAACGTAACTCTATCTAGCCGATCTGAAGACACATCCAGTCGACCAGAGGACTCTCCTGATCGACTGGATGAACTCCAGAACGTAAAAAAAAACCTGTAACGGCTATATTTTAAAGAGTGATTTCACATCTATTGCTTCTCCAACGGCTATATTCTTAAATGCACTATAAATTGAGATACTCTATGAACTAAAACATCAAGGGTGATCAATCTATCAATTCCCAATCATTCACCAAGATCCAAAACTCAAATCCATCGTGAAAAATCTGAAATTCCCGATACTTTGTTTTTTAAGCTGAAATCCAATCCATCTTTTGTGGGATTTCTTAGAGTTTGTTATTCAATTCTTATCTAACTCTTAAAGGAGTTTACATTTCGGATTTAAGATCCAAAAAATTTCTACATTGTAAAGGTTCATCCTTAACCTCAAAGGATTGTGAAGGTTTAATCCTGAGCCACAAAAGGATTGTGTAATGGTTCATCCTCAGCCCGTAAAAGGATAGTAAAGATGGTCTCCTAACCTGCAAGGGAGTGTAACGGTTTAATCTTCACTCGGAAGAAGAGGACACGGTTTGGGAATAAAATCGTGGGGAATCCTTGGAGCGGGAATAGCTCAAGGCGGGGACGTAGGCCAGTTGCCGAACCTTGTGAACAATATCCGGTGTCAAGTGTTTGTATCTCTCTAACTCTCTCTACTTAATTGATTTCCATTATTGTTTACACTATTGTTTAAGCAAAATTGTTAGATTCTCTATTTCTTTTTAACTTGTCTTAAAGTTGAAATTTTTCTTTGGAAATTTAGAGTAAATATTTTTTAATTGCCATAGACCCTATTCACTGTCGCTCCCCAAAATACCCCTAGGAGTTAAGGGATACTTTAGGGGTAACTATACATACCTGCCAAACCATCCTGTAATGAACAAGGCTAAACATGATATAATACAATAATAATCAGAGTGCGGAAGCTATAACATGAGTGCGGAAACGTGAACTAACTTTTTCTTTCCTTCTATAACTCCAAAATAATATTCCAAGTTTATGTACAAAGCATAATCAAAGTAAAGGTGAACATGCCCACCTATCAAAATACAAAAACAAACTCTCTCACACTCTCCTCTCAACAGTAGTCGAGGTACGGCCACATGTCGAGATCTCTATCCTCCTGCGACTGGATCGGGATAGGGGGTTCCCTCTCCTCAACATACTCTTCCTCAACCTAAGGCTCAGGGTCGAGGACATCCACAGTGCCTGCCGACATAAAAGTACGATTAAGCATGAAATACTCAGCGAGTACAAGCTACTAGCTAACCATAGTAATAACAAAAGTACAACAACAGTGAACACAATAAAAATATAGATTTAAAGCAATACTAGCAGCATAAGATAAAAGTATTGAACATGAAGCAATATAAATATCTTGACATACGTGCATGAATGCGAAAATTTCAGTAAAACTCATGTTTGGAAACCTTTTTCATGTCTCGGTCTTACTTGGGAAAATCATGTATGTGTGTCTTGTCTTGCATTGTATACTTGTGAGCCAGAGGCTAGCACCTGCACACCCCTGGGCTACCAACCTCTTTGACGTTTCATTTACTTGTGAGCCAGAGGCTAGCACTCGCACATCCCTGGGCTACCAAGCTCCTTGATATTTTGTTTACTTGTGAGCCAGAGGCTAGCACCCGCACATCCCTGAACTACCAACCTCCTTGATATTTTCTTTATTTTCTTGTTTGATTTATCATGTACAAATACTCTTGGAAAATCCGGTTCATGCATGCATGCGTACTTGTGTGCTTGTCAATAGTGGTAACCATGATGACATGTATGACATGGAGGATAGTGCATCGCATTTCAATTCATAGTATAAACATGTGAGAATTTGGGTAATCTACATGGCATTTGGTTAATTCATTATTTATAAGAACAATTGCATAAGGCCTACTTCCATTTTCTTCATTTAATTAGTTTACTCCTAGTTTAGGCATTTTATCAAACACCTGGCGTGCAACATTCCTTAATAGTTTCATTTACTCTTTTTAGTGCATATTTTTCATCAAATCATCAAGGTAAGTTCATTATTTGTAGAATGCCCATCCACCATTTTACATTTCACACATCACACAACATCCATACGGCATCCAATCGCCTCAATCACCATCCCATCCACACATCCATACCCTTTACTTTATCTTGTTTATATTTAGGAAAGATGATATATTTCAAAAGGAAGAAAAACATACGATCAAGAGTCCTCATACACGATAGAAAAACCTAGGTTATTGCTAAGGGAGTTAGTAGGGTGTACTAACCTTAAGGATTTTCCCCAAATCTTGAAGAAAACCCCTTGATTGTGAGTTCTTGAGTATGGATCTCCTAGCTTGATGGAGGATGATCCTTGCTTAAAGTCTTCAAGTGTAACGACCCTAAAATCCTACAAGGCTAAAATAGGACTTTGGAATCGTCACATTACATAAATCTGCTTAAAATCCATACATACAAGGCGTGCTAACACAAGTCTCCAAGAATGAGGATAATAAAATTTTGATCATAAAAAGTCAAACCATCATGTACAATAATAGTCCACACACCATAGCTCCTCATAATGAAATAGTCTAAAACCATCAGTAGGGTAAAACAACTAAGGCAACATCAACTAAAAGTCAAAAAGTCTAATATAAACATCTCGTTCAAAAAGAAACAATAAACTACTCAATAGGGATGATTATCAAAATCCCTAGCATCCCCCTCAGGAAACTCACCTTCTCCCTCTTCTTCGGTGTACACCTCCTCGGTCCACGGCTCTCCTCCTAAACCTGAAGACAATGACAGGTCGACTGAGCATGGAATACTCAGTGGATAAACAAACTAACAACAACATAAAATAGCATGAGCAATAATAATATCCTAACTTAGTTTATCGATGCTTAATCATAATACTTTTACGTAAAATAGACATAATCAGAGTGCGGAGCATATAACATGTCATAACATCATCTTGACTTAAGTACTCGCGAAATTCTTATCCATGAACTTAACTTAACATATGCATAGACTCATATATGCATGATTCATAGTGTGTTTGTCCCCACAACGCATAATCATAGTGTTTTGTCCCGGCAACGCATAATTCATAGTGTTCGACAACGCATAGAGTGGATGTTCGTAATGGGGGATCATTATTTCATAGCATAGCATGAATGCGACAATGCATAGAGTGGATGTTCATAGTGGGGGATCAGTCTTTCATAGCATAATTCGTAACATGTTCGTATCCAATGCATGCATGCTTGTTAGACAAGTGGACTCATGAGACTGGAATACTTACCATGCGAGTGCATGTGTGCTTGAGTGTCGTGATTGGAATTCAAATAAGTCATCCCTTAAATTCCAATTTTCCATTAGGAAACTCCGCTAGGTTACATCTCTCTAGTTAGAGAATTCCTAACGTGGAGGATTTTCCTCTAAGGTTTGGCCTACCCAAATGCCTATCACCATACAAGAGAATAGAGCATAATTTATCATAACAACAATAATTATCCATTTAACTTAGTTTATTAATAATCAATAGCATCATACTAGCATTTCTCCTTCTTAAACATGTCAACAGACACCTTGAGTGTGTTAATTATAGATACTTTGCCATTTCCCATTTTTAACATTCAATTACACAATAATCCATCCCCACTACTCAAACATGATCCACATCCATACATTCATCCCATCCTCCATAGTATTTCCCTTCCTCCATTCAATCCATCCATAATATAAACCTAATTCCATCTCTAACAAGCTTAATCCATATATAATTCGGGAAAAACATAATCAATCTCCATTTCTATCATTTACATTATACCAATATTCACAAAACATCAATAATATGGTTGAGTTAGAGAGTTGATCAACCTTAGGGATCCTACCCTTGGATCCAAATCGCTCCCAAGATGATTTGGGGAAGCTTTGAGGACGATCTCTAAGCTTTCCTAGCGATACCCAAGCTATCTTCTTCTTCTCCAAGAAATCCCTCTCTCAAAATCCTAGGTTTTCTCTCCCTTTTTGCCAAATTAGGTTAGAAATAGGTAGAGTATTCTAATACCCCGAAATAGGATCCCTATTTATAGCCCCAAGGATTGAGGACCAAAAGACCAAAAAGCCCTTACTGAAATTCTACAAAAACACGAAGGATCGAGCGATCGGTGGTTATGACCGATCAATCGGTTCTTAACCGATCGATCAGTGTTTCTGACCGAGCTCTCGGTTAAAAACACACTCTCTGGAAATTTTCCCCATACAAAATTTTTGACCAGTCGATAGATACCAATCAATCGGTTTTGGACCGATCAATCGCTACTTCTGACCGAGCGATCGGTTTTGTACCGATCGATCCCTAGCGATCGGTGTTCTACAGGTTTTTAACCCGTTTTACTGTTTCGGCCATAACTTTTGACTCGATCGTCGGATTTCGACAATTCAACTTGCATTGGATTCGTCTTTCAAAAAGGAACTTTTTTGGTATTTTAGAATTTCCAAATTCCCTTCAATTATGGACCAAAAGTCCCCAAAGTTGACTGATCTGTAATTCCATCAGACAAGACATTGAAAAACCCGCCTTTTGACTTATCTTAGACCAAAAACATGGAAAAACATTAAACATGAACCTCGAAGAGGGTTCCAAGACCTTTCTGATGGTTCAAGAATCACTCAATTCCAATAAATGGTGCCAAAACTGGAGCTTCCTAAAGGTCAAGGTGTGATATGACATCTCTCTGCTTACAAGTTTGATTAAGCCCTAATCACACTACACCAATTAGATATAAATACATAAACATTAAAACATCACAAGGACTATAATACCCCTAATACTTGCAATAAAAACATGAAAAAAATTTGGGTCTCTACATTCTCCCCCCTTAAAAGAATTTCGTCCTCGAAATTTACGTACCTTAGGTGAACAAGTTCGGGTACTTTTCGCGGACTTCGGCTTCTCTCTCTCAAGTAGCCTCTTCTCTAGAGTGATGCTCTCATTGCAAGAGTACAAGAGGAATGACCTTAGAATGCAAAACTTGCTCCTTTTGATCCAAGATTCGATCCGGTTGCTCCACTAGAGTCAAATTTTCCCGAATTTCCAACAGTTCCAAATGAATGACATGTGAAGGATCAACAATGTATTTCCTCAATATAGAGATGTGAAAGACATTATGCACACCTTTCATATAAGGTGGCAAGGCGACCCGATAAGCAACTTCCCCAACTCGGGTGATAATCTCAAAAGGACCCACATATCTCAGACTAAGCTTGCCCCGCTTGTCGAATCTCATCACCCCCTTCGTAGATGAGATCTTTACAAACACAAAATCTCCAACTTGGAACTCAAGGTTTCTCCTTCGAGTATCGGCATAGCTCTTCTGTCTACTTTGAGCTGCCTTCAACCTCTCCCTAATCAACTGAACTCTATCCACAATCTGACCAACGAGCTCGAGACCCAAAAGCTTCCTCTCGCCAACTTCGTGCCAACACAAAGGTGAACGACAACTCCTCCCATAAAGTGCCTCAAACGGTGTCATCTGAATGCTAGCTTGATAGCTATTGTTGTAGGCAAACTCAACCAATGGCAAGTGATCAACCCAACTACCCTGAAAGTCTAACATGCAAGCTCGTAGTATGTCCTCTATGATCTGGTTCACTCTCTCAGTTTGCCCATCTATTTACGGATAAAATGTCATACTAAAATCCAAATGGGAACCCATGGCCTGCTGAAAATCTTCCAGAATTTGGATGTAAATCTAAGATCTCGATCAGAAACGATGCTAACTGGCACTCCATGCAAACGGACTATCTCCTTAATATAGAGGTTAGCCAATTGGTTGGAGTTGAAAGTGGTCTGATATAGAAGAAAGTGAGCTGATTTAGTCAATCGGTAAACCACAACCCAAATGGCATCAAAGTTCTTGGCCGTCTTTGGCAAACCAACAATAAAATCCATGGAGATATTTTCCCACTTCCACTCGGGAACAGGAAGAGACTGAAGAAGTCCTGCCGGTCTCCTGTGTTCGGCCTTCACTTGCTGACACACCAAACACTTAGATACAAAGGTAGCCACATCCTTCTTCATACCTTTCCACCAGAAATACTTCTTGAGGTTTTGGTACATCTTAGTACCTCCCTGATGCACGGTGTATTTGGACTTGTGTTCTTCATCCAGAATCTCCCTTCTTAAATCTTCATCATCCGGAACACAAAGTCTACCTTTGAAACAGACTCCACTATCTCTCCAAGAGAAATCCTCAAACCCACTGCTAAGCGACTTATTCATAGTAACGTGAAGTTTTCCATCATTCCACTGCAGGTCTTTAATCCTGTCCAATAAGGATGGCCTGACCATAATGTTAGCCAACAAGGCTCCGGACGCTCCAACACTGAAACCCGCATCAAGGCTAGACACCTCTTCAAGTAGCTTCCATTCTTGGACCATCAAGTGTGCCAAGAATCCCGTAGGTCACCTACTTAGCACATCTGCCACCACATTTGCTTTCCCTGGGTGGTACTGGATAAAGCAATCATAATCCTTGAGGAATTTCACCCAGCGACGCTGCCTCAAATTTAACTCTTTCTGTGAGAACAAATACTTTAAGCTTTTGTGGTCGGTGAAAACTTCAAACTGTGCACCGTACAAGTAGTGTCTCCAGATCTTAAGAGCAAAAACTAAAGCTGCTAACTCCAAATCATGGGTAGGATAGTTCTTCTCGTGGTCTTTCAACTGCTGAGAAGCATAGGCAATAACTTTTCCGTGTTGCATAAGAACACAACCTAACCCAATGAGTGAGGCGTCACTGTACACCACAAAACCTTCACTACCAAATGGAACAGTCAAGATCGAAGCGGTGGTGAGACGCTTCTTCAACTCAAGAAAACTCTTCTCACATTTCTCATTCCACTCGAATTTGGCGTTCTTTCGAGTTAGGTGAGTGAGTGGAGCTGCCAAACTGGAAAATCCTTCTACAAATCTTCGATAATATCTAGCTAGGCCCAAGAAGCTTCGCACCTCTGTAACGCTCTTTGGCCTTCCCCATCCTTCCACTGCTTCTATCTTGGAAGAATCTGCAGAAATCCCCTCTTCTGACACCACATGGCTTAGCATATAGCTTATGCTCATGAAGTATCTTCAGTGTGACCCGGAGATGCATCTCATGCTCCTTCCGTGTCCTGGAGTACACTAGAATGTCATCCACAAACACGATCACAAAGCGGTCCAGAGTCGACTTGAAGATTCTGTTCATGAGATCCATGAAGTAGCCGGGGCATTTGTGAAACCGAACGACATGACTAGGAATTCAAAATGCCTATATCTGGTCCTGAATGCAGACTTAGGCACATCTTCCGCCTTTATCTTCAACTGATGGTAGCTTGACCTTAAGTCGATCTTGGAGAAATACTTAGCTCCTTACAACTGATCAAACAAGTCATCGATCCTAGGCAAAGGATATTTGCTCTTGATAGTGACCTTATTCAGTTGCCGATAGTCGATGCACATCCTCATCGAACCATCCTTCTTCCTCACAAATAGGACTGGAGCTCCCCAAGGTGATACACTTGGGCGAATGAATCCAAGATTGAGCAACTCTTCAATCTGCTCCTTTAGCTCTTTCAACTCTGCTGGAGCCATCCTAAATGGAGCTTTAGAGATGGGTGCCGTACCCGGAGCTAATTCAATTGCAAACTCTATCTCCCTATCCGGTGGTAAACCCAGTAAATCTTTAGGAAAAACATCTAGGAATTCATTCACCACTGGAATGTTCAAGGAGTTCGGTGCTTCCGGTGCAGAAAGGCTCAAGGCTACAAATCTAGCTACATCCCCCTTGTTCAAACCCCGAAAATGAAAGGGAGGCCCACTAATTGGCTTAAAGTTAACCACTTTCCCGAAACAGTCCACATGGCCATGGTAGGTGGAAGGCCAATCCATGCCTAAGATGATGTCAAAATCTTGAAAATCTAGGACAATCAGATTGGCTGGCAATTCTCTGGGACCTACCCGAATATCACAAGCGCAATAGACCTTATCAGTGATGACTGAACTACCCATTGGAGTGGCGATAGCTAGCTTGCGGTCTAACATACTTGGCTCCGAAGGGAAAGCTTGAGCAAAACTAGGAGTGACAAAAGAATAAGTCGATCCGGTGTCAATAAACACACGAGCTAAACAATCATTTACTAACAAGGTGCTTAGCATGTGCACAAACCATAATTATATACTTTGCATGCTTGTACACAGTAGCAAACATCACAGTCATACAAACAAAATAACATTATACATAATTTAATCTAGGATTTAAACGTACCTTGCACAACGTCATCGAACGCCTGTGCATCCTGCTCGGAAATGGTAAACACTCGACCCTGAACTGGCTGGCGAGGCTGTTGGGGCCTTTGACCCTGAGATGTCCTCTGCTGTACAGGCTGCCTAACTGGGGGTCTAGCTCCCTGGGGCTGACTTTATGGTGGCATCTGCATACCTCGAACTGGGCAATCACGAATCTGATGCTCAATACTACCACAATGAAAACATCCCCCTGTGACTGCTCGACACTCACCCGACACATGCCTCTTACTACAATAATGGAATACCTCATACGCAGTCGCCCATGGAGCAGATGGGGCGGCTCGTGGTACCTGAGGAGTAGCACAGTGAATGGTGGGTGCAACTACTGGCCTCTGATACGAGGTTAGCCTAGCCACTGGTGCTGGACCTGTCATCCTTGGCCTCTTATCCTGCGAGCCATACTTGCCTTCTTGCAGTCCCTTCTTCCTCCAAAACTCAGTCGACCTTTTCTCGGCAATCAAAGCTCGTTCGCTTACCTCTCGATATGATCCAAGACATAGGATCTCTATCTTGTCTCGGATGTGATTTCTTAAACCTCCTTCAAATCTTCTTGCCTTCATGCTCTCGGTAGTGATCAGATGAGGTGCAAATCAGGATAACTCTACAAAATTGGCCTCATACTCGGCCACTGACATGCTTCCCTATCGAAGAGTAGAGAACTCGATCTCTTTCCGCTCCCTCACGGATGTCGGAAAATACTGCTCATAGAAGACATCGAGGAACTCTCCCCATGTCCACTCCTGTCCAAACCGTACCTCATTTCTCTTCCTGGATGCCGTCCTCCACCAATGTTCCACCTCTCCTTCCATCATAAATGAGGCCCATCTCACTCTTTGCTCATCAGTGGCCTCGAGCATAGAGAATATCTTCACCAACTGCATAATCCACAACTCTGTCACTGATGGATCCCTACTCCCATAGAATGCTGGAGGACCCATTCTCTTGAAAGCTTCCACTCCATTATGTTATGGTGGGTGAACATCAACCAGCATCTCTTGCCTAGTTTGACTAGCTGCTAGTAATGCAGTTTGCTGGGCCATAATTTCAGCTTGTCTCTCCATGGCTGCAGCAATAGCTTCCATAGCCCGACCCACATTAGCCTGAGGAGTACCATCTGGAGTATCCCCATCAGTCACACTGCCACCTCCATTCCTATGATTTCTTCCACCTCTCCTCATATCTATAATCCTGAGATGAAGAAGACAATCCATTTAGAAACACGCTCACATAAATGCTTAAGTCTATGCTTAACAAAAATTTAATCATCTACAATTTTAAAGTCCTAAGTTTGATGTTACTTCCCTAAGGTTAACATCTTCCTATATCCTATACTTAATACCTTAGCCCTAAGGACTCTAACGCCTTGAGCTCTGATACCACCTCTGTAACGACCCCAAAATCCTACAAGGCTAAAATAGGACTTTGGAATTGTCACATTACATAAACCTGCTTAAAATCCATACATACAAGGCGTGCTAACACGAGTCTCCAAGAATGAGGATGATAAAATTTTGATCATAAAAAGTCAAACCATCCTGTACAATAATAGTCCACACACCATAGCTCCTCATAACGAAATAGTCTAAAACCATTAGTAGGGTAAAACAACTAAGGCAACATCAACTAAAAGTCAAAAAGTCTAATATAAACATCTCGTCCAAAAAGAAACACTAAATGTAGAGACCTGAATCTTTTTCATGTTTTTAGTGCATTGTATTAAGGATATTTTAGTCTTTATAAGGTGTTAAAGTGTGTGTATTTATATCTAATTATGGTGATGTAAACTAGGCTTAATCAACTTGTAACGGATGGATGTCATAGCACATCCTAAACTTTAGGAAGCTCTAGTTTTGGCACCGTTCATGGGAATTGAGTGATTCTTGAACCATTAGAAAGGTGTTGGAACCCTCTTCGCGGTTCATGTTTAGTGTTTTTCCTCATTTTGAGTTTAAGTCAAGTCAATAGTGAGTTTTGTCTAATGAAATTACAGATTAGTCAACTTTGGGGATATTTTAATCTATAAATTAAGTGGAAATTGGAAATTCTAAAACACCAAAAATGTTCATTTTCGAGAGACGAATCCAACGCAAGTTGAATCGTCAAAATCCGATGAACGAGTAAAAAGTTATGGCCAAAACAGTAAAGGGAGTCAAAACCTGCAGGAACCGATCGCTTGGTCAGAACCAGCGATCGATCGGTCCAAAACCGATCGATCGGTATCTATCAACTGGTCCAAAATTTTGTATGAGGAAAAATTCCAGAGAGTGTGTTTTTGACCGGTCGCTCGGTCAGAAACACCGATCAATCGGTAGGCAACCGATCGCTCGGTCATAAACACCGATCGCTCGGACCTTCGAGTATTTTTGCTGATTTTTAGTAAGGGCTTTTTGGTCTTTTTGTTCTCAGACCTTGAGGCTATAAATAGGGGGTCCTACTCGAAATATTAAAATACTCCACCTAGTTCTAATCTAATTTGGCAAAAAGGGGGAGAAACCCTAGGGTTTTGAGAGAGGGTTTTCTTGGAGAAGGAGGAGATTGATAGGAGAGTGCAAGAAAAGTTTGGGAAGCTTCTCCAAATCGTCTCGGGAGCGTTTTAAATCCAAGGGAAGGATTCCTAAGGTCGATATACTATCCTAATCAACTCTATTTTAAGGTTTTATGAATGTTGATGTGCTAAGAATTGTAGAAATAGATAGTTGATGCATTTTCCCTAATTTTCTATGAAATAAGCTAATTATGGATGAGAATGTGAATGGAAATATGGATTTGAATGTGGATAGAATGTATGGAGGATGGGATTAATTTGTGGATGTGGATGAATATATGGATTGTATGGATGAAATTATGATTTGATGAATGCATGAAAAGTAGAGAAACAATTGATTCATATTATATGTGTACTCAAGGTGTTTGTGAAAAGGCTTGAATGGATAAATGCGATTATACTCTTATGAAATGGTGGTAAATTGATTATGAATTGTGTTAAGGATTATGATAAGATATATATGTGATTGTTTGGTAAGTATATCAATTACTTGCATGGAAATTGGTAGTCGGGAAGGTAAGAACTTAGAGGAAAATCTCTTAGACCGGGAATTCTCTAACTATTTGGTATGGGACATATAGTGGAGTTTCCATGGTGGGAGATCGGAACCTAAGCAATTACCAACTCGAATATTAATTTCGACACTTAAGCACACAAGCACGTGTATGCGAAGATAAGAGTCTCACAAGTCACACATGTGGACCACAAGCATGAACATGGCATACGTATGACATTCTGAATAAGCATAAGCATGACATGGTCCGTATCCTCCAAGAACGGCATGTCAACCTGATTTCTAAGGCATGGTCTGTATCCGCCAAGAACGGCATGTCTCATTACTGTGTGATCTGAATAAGTGCACAAGGCATGGTCCGTATCCGCCAAGAACGGCATGTCTCATCCTTGTATGATCTGAATAAGTGCATAAGCATAAGCATAAGCATCTCACAAGCACGTGGTCTTGTAAGCATCAGTACCTCATAAGTGTATGGTTTTCTAAGTCTAAGATTCTCACAAGTACACGAGTCAAGGTGATGATATGATGTATATGCGCACACGTTCTTCCGCACTTTGATTATGTTACTATGCTATTGGATATGTTTCTGACTAAGTGCAGGTATATCATTATTGTTGGTTGGATTTTATATACACTGAGTACCTTTGTACTCAGCCGGACTTTGTCTTGGCAGGTTTAGGGCAGGAGTACACGGCAGAGCCGTGGGTTGAGGAAGCATACACAGAGGAAGGAGGTGAAGGTGAGCCTTCTGAGGAGGGAGCCAGAGACTTGGGTGGCTACACCTCTTAGTTTACATTTCTTTTCATTGAGAGAGTTTTGTATTTGACCTTTGGAGGATGTATCTCAGTTGATTTCTTTCTAGTTGTGTATCAGACTCTTTGGTTTAGAGTGAGTTGTATTTGTTGACTATAGACTCGTGTTATTTAGTTGGTTTGGGTTATATATATCGGAATTTTATTACTCTCATTTTTGGAGACTTGTGTAATAGCCTTGTATGCATGGTTTTAAGCAAGTTAAGTGAATGTGACGATTCCAAAGTCCTATTTTAGCCTTAGTAGGATTTTGGGGTCGTTACACTAAACTACTCAATAGGGATGACTATCAAAATCCCTAGCCTCCCCCTCAGGAAACTCACCTTCTCCCTCTTCTTCGGCGTACACCTCCTCGGTCCACGACTCTCCTCCTAAACCTGAAGACAATGACAGGTCGACTGAGCATGGAATACTCAGTGGATAAACAAACTAACAACAACATAAAATAGCATGAGCAATAATAATATCCTAACTTAGTTTATCGATGCTTAATCATAATACTTTCACGTAAAATAGACATAATCAGAGTGCGGAGCATATAACATGTCATAACATCATCTTGACTCTGTACTTGTGAAATTCTTATCCATGAACTTAACTTAACATATGCATAGACTCATACATGCATGATTCATAGTGTGTTTGTCCCCACAACGCATAATCATAGTATTTTGTCCCAGCAACGCATAATTCATAGTGTTCGACAACGCATAGAGTGGATGTTCGGTAATGGGGGATCATTCTTTCATAGCATAACATGAATGCAACAACGCGTAGAGTGGATGTTCGTAGTGGGGGATCATTCTTAGATAGCATAATTCGTAACATGTTCGTATCCAATGCATGCATGCTTGTGAGACAAGTGGACTCTTGAGACTTGAATACTTACCATGCGAGTGCACGTGCGCTTGAGTGTCGTGATTGGAATTCAAATAAGTCATCCCTTAAATTCCAATCTTCCATTAGGAAACTCCGCTAGGTTACATCTCCCTAGTTAGAGAATTCCCAACGTGGAGGATTTTCCTCTAAGGTTTGGCCTACCCAAATGCCTATCACCATACAAGAGAATAGGGCATAATTTATCATAACAACAATAATTATCCATTTAACTTATTTTATTAATAATCAATAGTAATAATCAATAGCATCATAGCAAGTTTTACTTTTGTGGTGTAAGTTAGCAAGGTTTTTCGTGCAACTCTCTAGGGTTTCATGGCAGCCGCCCCAATGAGAGGGAGATCCCCACCAAGGCCACCGGATCAGCAAGGTAAAACCTATGCGTCTGTTGTTGGAAACATCTCCAGATCGGGTAATGGAGTATCTCATCCAGTTGATTTCAGCTTTGAATCCATAACTGAAGTTAAGAAGACTTCATCATATCAAGGAGAACCAGCGCTTTTCTATTCAACCGAAGAAATCAACTCTTCTGCAGCAATTTTCCAACACGTTTTGATTGCCAAATTCATGTTTGGGCGCTCTTCGATTGAAGCATTAATAGAATTCATAAGAGAATCGATCCACACTAAGTCAGGAATTGCTGTAGGGATTCTGGACGAGAGGCACATGCTAATAAGATTTGAAGCAGAAGCTGATTTCCTATCAGTTTGGATCAAAGAGTTTGTTTATATGGAGGGACAGCTTGTGCGGTTTATCAAATGGACACCCTTTTTTCTTGCAGGATCAGAACCTACGGTGGTTCCCATATGGATAACATTGCCGGGGCTACCTATCAATTTTTTCAATCCGAAGGACCTGAAGGCCATTGGTAGTATCGTGGGAAAGTGCTGAAGGTAGATGGGCCAACCAAAACTCTATCGAGGCCAAGTATGGCCAGGATGTGCGTGGAAATAGATGCTTCCAAACCTAAAATTGATAGGTTCTGGTTAGGGCTGAATACTTCGGGTAGATGGCAACAAATTCTGTACGAAAAGGAACCTATATATTATTTGCGAAAGATGTCAGAAGATCGGGCATAGCAGTGAAGAGTGCAGAAGTGATGAGAAACGGAATTACAAAAGAGCAGCAAGGGAGAAGAAAAAATCTGGAAAATCAGTCGAGGAAGCTGTTCCAAACCAAAAGAATAATACCAAGAGATGGGTTGAAAAAGTGTTCGGAAAGAAGGATGCTACAGAAATTCAGAGGCCAATAATAAAGAATTTAGAGGTGGTTCTGAGTGGTGATCAGGAAAGGGAAGAGAAAGATGGAGATCCCTCGTTAAATCACAGCTGCGATCTCATATTAATAGAAGAGAATCTGAATAAGAAAGATTGCATTCAAAGGAATGAAGAAGATACTGATGGCACTGAAGTTTCAGAAGTTGAAAAAGAGAAGGATAACCAAAGGAAGGAGCATAAATCAATTGGAGAAGAAGAGTCTGCATTGGAAGTTCCAATTCTCAAACACTTGGGAACCAAAATATCCGATCAGACTCAAGATAATTTGATAAGACCTGGACCAAATGATCACATGGTTCTTGTAAATCATGGGCTAGAGGCTGAGGTCGGAGAGGGTAATGTTAATAACCAAGATATGCTAAATCTACTTGAGGCAATACAATTTGAACAACCAAAGAGGGGATGGTGTTCCAAGGAAGAAGAGGTGCCAATAAAGAGTACAAATGAAGTTGGGAATAGATCGGATTCCAAGAAGGGCAGAAGCAAAATGGACCAGAATAAAGAGGAGTTCCTACAAAGTTGCAAGGTGTTCTCCAAGAAAATTGCTGAATCAGTGTGGTTAAAGAGCTATCCCATTAATCATTCAAGCAATGTGGTAGAGGAAACTAGTCCAAAAGCGGTGACGAGAATAACAAGATCGAAGTCCAGAGCAGGATATGTAGCTAATTCTCAATTATCTAATCATGTTTAGTACAATCATATGGAATATTCGTGGAGCGGGCAACACAAATTCCCGTAGAAGATTGAAATCAGTGATAACGGAGAAAAACATTTCTTTAGTAGCGATTCTAGACCCGAAAAAAAATTTAAAGTTTCGAGATAGATATGGTAGTGATATGGGTTTCAAAAACCATACAGAAAATGATGGTGATGGTAGCAGAATTCGGGTGTTCTGGAAGGATAAAATTACAGTGTTCTCCATTCAGAAATCTCGCCAATGTATTTCGATGGTTCTTGCGGAGGGAGGTACGAATCCGGTTAAATTTTCTTTTATTTATGCTTCATGTGATAGATTGGAAAGGAGGCAATTATGGGAGGAATTGCAAATTTTAAGTTCCGATAAATCTTATCCTTGGATTATAGGGGGCGATTTTAATGTTGTATGTAATGTGGAGGAAAAAAAAGGAGGCAGAAGTCCGGCTCTAAATGCGATTGATGAGTTTAATAGTATGATTTCCCAATGTGGTTTGATTGATGGGGGTTTTTTAGGGAACAGGTTCACGTGGTGCAATGATCGTATCAGAGCTCATTGCATTTGGGCAAGGCTGGATAGAGTGCTATTCAACTCAGCTTGGCTTGATGTGTTCTGGCAGACCACTATTACTCACCTTCCTCAAAGTCCTTCGGATCATGCTCCTCTCCTAATTGAAGCTGCTTGTAATCTAAGAAGATCCCCATCTTCGTTCAAATTTCAAAACATGTGGACAAAGAATGCAGGTTTCATGGATATAGTGAAAGAAAGTTGGAAAGCGGAAAAACCAGGTAACCCTATTCTTTCTTTCTTTTTGAAATTAAAATTTCTTAAAGTAGAGTTATCTGCTTGGAACAGGAATAAATTTGGAAATATCTTTGCTAATCTGAGAGCTCATGAAAGTAAAGTGGAAGAACTGGAAAACCATATGCAAATCAACTGGACGGATGAGGGCCACTTGGAGTTATGCAGTGCTAAATCAAAGTTGAAAGATTTCTTAGATATGGAAGAAATGTTTTGGAAACAAAAATCCCGTGAGCATTGGCTTAAAGAAGGGGACAAAAATACAAAGTTTTTCCACTCAATTTATCTACATAATCGTAAAAGAAACATGGTGCATTCTATCCATGATAGTAATGGAAACTTGTTGACTCAAGAGGAAGATAAAGGCAGGGAAGCAGTTCACTTTTTTCAGAAAAATTTACTTTCAGAAGGGATTTCAGGGGCTGATAGTATTGTGGAATGTATCCCTTCCCTTGTTTCAGAAGAGGAGAATGCTAAACTTTGTAAAATTCCAGATATAGAAGAAATCCAGAAAGTGGTGTTCGAGATTCAGAAATCAGGTGCTCCAGGTCCTGATGGTTTTTCGGCTATGTTTTTTCAGCATTGTTGGGATATTATTAAAGAGGATCTAGTTGATGCGATTCAGTATTTTTTTCATAATGGATTCATTCCGAGAGCTGTAAATGCTACATTGCTATGTTTGATAGCAAAAACTGCGAACCCAGTTACTTTTGGAGATTATAGACCAATCAGTCTCTGCAATGTTTTCTACAAAATTATAGCAAAGGTTATTGCTAACCGATTGGGTCTGATATTGCCAAAATTAATTTCAGAAGAACAGTCTGCTTTTGTCAAAGGAAGAAACATTGTGGATAATATTTCTATGGCTCAAGACATGACTTCGCACATTAATAGGAAAATAAGAGGAGGAAATGTGATTTTTAAGCTGGATATGGCCAAAGCATACGATAGAATGGAATGGGATTTTATCCTATTAGTTTTGAAGAAATTTGGATTTAACGAAAATTTCTTAAAGCTAATTAAAGGTTGCATCACTTCCCCTTTTTTCTCGGTTATTCTTAATGGAAAATTGCATGGATTTTTTCAGTCTTCTCGTGGATTACGCCAAGGAGACCCTCTTTCCCCGGCTTTATTCATTCTGGCTGAAGAGGTGCTTAGCAGAGGGCTGAAAATTAATTTTGCTGATAAGAAGGTGGGGTACTTCAGGACATCGAGAAATGCTATTCCTATTTCTCATTTACTTTTTGCGGACGACACTCTTATTTTTTGTAATGGGCAGAAGAGATCTATCACCCAACTATTCAAATTCTTATCGGAATATGAATCAGCATCAGGGCAAAGAATAAATAAACAGAAGAGTGCTATGTATGTAGCGAAGAATAATTCTGAAAGGGACAAGAGAAGGCTGATTAACTCCAGTGGAATTGAAACCGGCATGTTTCCGTTCAGGTACTTGGGTATACCCATCTTCATTGGTCATATGAAAATCAGCTACTTTGATAATATTATTGACAAAGTCCGAAGAAAAATTGAAGGTTGGAAGGGTAAACATTTGTCTAATGGAGGGAAGCTTGTTCTTTTAAAGTCTATTCTCTCTTCTTTGCCAATTTATAGTTTGATGGGATCCAATATTCCTAAGGGAGTTATTAATAGACTGGAAAGTATGTTTGCTTCGTTTTTCTGGAATGACTCTTTGGGAAACAATAGAGCTCATTGGATTTCTTGGAACAAAATAGCTAAACCACTCGATGAAGGTGGTTTGGGTATTCGGAAACTTGGGGAAGTGGCGCACGCGTTCAGAATGAAGATGGCATGGAAAATCATATCTGAAAAAAGTATTTGGAGTAATTACTTTCAAAGCAAGTATTTGAAGAATAACCATCCCTGGATGATAGACAACCTCCTCAAGGGCAATAGAACATGGTTAGAGATTGGCCGATGGATCAAAAAAACTTTGATTAATTGTAAATGGTTGATAGGAAATGGTGAAGATACAAATTTCTGGTTTGACATTTGGTATGAGGATACTCCTTTAATTGATTTGGCTACAGAATGTCCAACAACTTTCCCTATGATCAGAGATAGCTGGAACAGAGGCAGGTGGCGGGCTGAAGATTTAGTTATCCTTCCCACTAGAGTGATGCAGGAGATAAATAATCACTCTATTACTTTATCTCATCATGCTGACAAAATCATATGGACTAAAGAAAGCTCAGGAAAATTTTCCTTTGAATCTAGTTAGGAATGTGTTCGCGAAACTTCTCATAAAGTTAGATAGGCTAAATGTATTTGGAATGAGGCTATTCCTTAAAAAATCTCTATTCTTATCTGGAAAATTTTTCACAATGCCATTTCGGTAGACTTAAGAGTCCAAGATAAAGGAATATCTCTGTCAAGTAAGTGCGAATGTTGTTATACTCCTAATAGAGAATCATTATCTCATCTTTTTTGCCAAGGTGAGATCGCTAAGAAGATTTGGAGTAGAGTGGGTTTTGCCTTGAATATTCAGATTTTTGAGGAGGATACTATTCAAACTAGATTAATGAGAATCTTCCAAGGTAATAAAAATGGATCAATGATGGGATTTCTTTGCACTGTTTTGCCGGCTTACATTTGTTGGGAGATTTGGCTGTTTCGGAATGCTTCGAGACATGATAACTTCAAGAGGAATTTCAAGGATATCCTGAGAAGAATAAATGAAGGCGTGACAGGGGCTGCTAAAGTGTGGAAATTTACTAAGGATTTAAATTCAGAAGAGGTGAATTTATGTGCCTATTTTGATATCATCCCAATCAATCCTAAACTTAAAAGGCCCATTCTTACTAAATGGATCAGTCCATCCCCAGGTTGGTTTAAATTAAATACTGATGGAGCAGCTAATGGTGATACTGGGGTTAGTGGAGGAGGCGGTATTATTCGGGATTCAAATGGAAAGATGATTATAGCCTACTACAAATTCTATGAGATGAAATCCAACACTATTGCTGAAATAAGGGCAGTTTGGGACGGTTGTCTACTATGTGAGGAGTTGGGATTATCCAACATCATTGTGGAAAGTGATTCTAAAATTATTATTGATGTTGTTAATGGTATCTTAGAGCCCCCATGGAAAACCTGGTACTGGTGGAAGAAGATTATAAACTTGAAGTATAAATGTAACTTGGTGTTTCAACACACATACCGTGAAAACAACCAGATAGCTGATTATCTATCCAAAGAAGCTTGTAGAAATCAGGACGATAAAACCTTCAATTTAATCAGTGATTGTCCTATGCCTATTAAAGGCATGATGAACACAGATAGAGCATCTTTATTTAATATCAGATTGTAAGTTGGTCTTTTGGCTGGGGTTTTGGTTTATGTCCCCCCCATGCTTTGTATTTGTTTGTTTAGGGTGGATTCATCCCCCCTCTTTAGTTGGTCGTGGAGTAGGGGTAAGGTTTTATGTCCCCCCCTTCTCTTTGGTTGGTCGTTTGTAGGGGTAAGGTTTATGTCCCCCCCATGATTTTTATTTTTAATAAACAGGTAGGGGTCTGCCAAACCCCCCACTCCTTCTGAGGGATTTAGTTAAAAAAAAAAAAATAGCATCATATAAGCATGTCAACAAACACCTTGAGTGCGTTAATTATGGATACTTTGCCCTTTCCCATTTTTAACATTCCATAACACAATAATCCATCCCCACAACTCAAACATGATCCACATCCATACATTCATCCCATCCTGCATAGTATTTCCCTTCCTCTATTCAATCCATCCATAATATAAACCTAATTCTATCTCTAACAAGCTTAATCCATATATAATTAGGGAAAAACATAATCAATCTCCATTTCTATCATTTACATTATACCAATATTCACAAAACATCAATAATAGGGTTGAGTTAGAGAGTTTATCGACCCTAAGGATCCTTCCCTTGGATCCAAATCGCTCCCAAGATGATTTGGGGAAGCTTTGAGGATGATCTCCAAGCTTTCCTAGTGATACCCAAGCTATCTTCTTCTTCTCCAAGAAATCCCTCTCTCAAAATCCTAGGTTTTCTCTCCCTTTTTGCCAAATTAGGTTAGAAATACGTAGAGTATTCTAATACCCCGAAATAAGATCCCTATTTATAGCCCCAAGGGTTGAGGATCAAAAGACCAAAAAGCCCTTACTGAAATTCTAAAAAAATACGAAGGACCGAGCGATCGGTGGTTATGACCGATCGATCGGTTCTCAACCGATCGATCGGTGTTTCTGACCGAGCTCTCGGTCAAAAACACTCTCTGGAAATTTTCTCCATACAAAATTTTGGACCAGTCAATAGATACCGATCGATCAGTTTTGGACTGATCGATCGCTACTTCTAACCGAGCGATCGGTTTTGTATCGATCGATCCCTAGTGATCGGTGTTCTACAGATTTTTAACCCGTTTTACTGTTTCGGCCATAACTTTTGACTCGATCGTCGGATTTCGACGATTCAACTTGCGTTGGATTCGTCTTTCGAAAATGAACATTTTTGGCATTTTAGAATTTTCAAATTCCCTTTCAATTATGGACCAAAAGTCCCCAAAGTTGACTGATCTGCAATTCCATCGGACAAGACATTGAAAAACCCGCCTTTTGACTTAGCTTAGACCAAAAATATAAAAAAACATTAAACATGAACCTCGAAGAGAGTTCCAATACCTTTCTAATAGTTCAAGAATCACTCAATTCTAATAAACGGTGCCAAAACTAGAGCTTCCTAAAGGTCAAGGTGTGATATGACATCTCTTTGCTTACAAGTTTGATTAAGCCCTGATCACACTACACCAATTAGATATAAATACATAAACATTAAAAAATCACAAGGACTATAATACCCCTAATAATTGCAATAAAGACATGAAAAAAATTCGGGTCTCTACATCAAGCTTTGAGTTCCCTTGATCTCCCTTTGATCTTGCTCCAAAATCCCTCTTGGCAAATCCCCAAGTCTCTCCTTCTTCTCTTCTTCTTCTCTAATCTCTCTTAGGTCTCCTTTAGGTTTAGGGTAAACCATAATCCCCCAAGAGGCCCTCTATTTATAAGCAAAGAGAAGAAACCCTAAAAATCACGAATTAAAATTCTGGGTTCGCGATCTACGATCGATCGTAGCATATCTACGATCGATCGTAAATATTCTACGATCGGTCGTAAGTTTCCACGATCGATCGTAAAAGTTACCGAGATTTTTGCCCATTTATGAGATTCCACGATCAATCGTAAGTTTTCTACGATCGATCGTACCTTCACCTACGATCGTTCGTAGGGTCTGGACAATCGTTCGTAACTATTGCAGAAATTTCCAGATTTTCTCGTTTTCGTAATTTAGCCATAACTTTTGACTTATTCGTCAGATTTTGATGATTCAACTTGCGTTGGATTTTTCATTTGAAAAGGAAACTTTTTGGTGTTTTAGAATTTCCCAATTCTACTTTATTTATGGATCAAATTACCACTAAAGTTAACTGATCCGTAATGGAGTTCAGTAACCCGGATTTTCAATAGAGTTGACTTTGGAAATCCAACCTATAACTCAAGAAAATGACTTTAAGGTTTTAATACATGCCAAAATATTCGGGGTGTTACATTCACCCCTCCTCTAGGGTCCATAACCTGGGCAACAATTGGTATCAGAGCCTAGGTCTCTATACTTAGATTTAACCATCTTAGAGAAAAGATTCTTTTCCAAAAATAAATAATATATACACAACTTCCCTAGGAGAAGGCCCATCTACCCTTAGACCTCCATTGTTCGAAGGTCAAAATTATGCTTATTAAAAAGTAAGAATGATGTATTTCATTCAAGCTTTAGATTATCATTGTTGGAAAATTATAATAAATGGTCCCCACATCCCCTCAAAAATTGTTAATGAAATTCAAATTCCTAAAGAATAGGATGAATGGTCGGAAGCCGATATTAAACATATTAAACTCAATGCCAAGGATATAAGCAATCTCTATTGCGCATTGAGTCCTCAAGAATTTAATAGAGTCTCGGCTTGTGACTCGACTAAGGAAACTTGGGATAAACTCCAAATTACTTTTGAGGGAACCACCCATGTTAAAGAACAAAAAATTAGCATGTTGGTTCACAAATATGAAATATTTAAAATAAAGCAAAATGAACCTCTTGCCTTTATGTTTGATAAATTTACTAACATTATTAATGAGCTAAAATCTCTTGGCAAAGTTTATTCAAATGCAGAAAATATAAGAAAAATTCTCCGATCTCTACCAAAGGAATGAGCTACAAAGGTAACGGGCATTGAAGAAGCTAAGGACCTCACAATTCTATCCATGGACGAGCTACTTGGATCTCTAATGACTCATGAAGTCATTATGAGGGAGCAAATGGATGAAGAGCCTATATCCAAGAAGAGTCACACCTGAAAATCCTCCTACTACAATGAAGAAAGCGATATCGGTAGTGAAGTAGAGGAGATTGAGAAGATGGCCAAGAAATTCACAAGGTTCTTGATACATAAGAAGAATATCAAGAAAATGGTCTTCATAAAAGAATTTGAAAAGAAAATCATTAAATGCAAGAAGAACAAATCAAGTGATGAAGGGAAAGATGTGATTTGTTACAAGTGCAAAACACCCGATCATATCAAACCGGAGTGCCCCCTACACAAGAAATGATATATCTACAAGAGAAGAGCAATGAAAGCCATGACTTGGGATGACTCCGATAGAAGTTCGGATGCTACCTCAAGTGAGGAAGAAAAGGCCAATTTATGCGTCATGGTCCATGAGGATGATGTACACTCTTCCCAAGATAACTCTTTATCTTTTGATGAACTTCAAGATGCATTTGATGAAGTTTATGAAAATTATAAAAAAATGTCATATAAAATTAAAATGCTTAAGAAAGAAAGTACTTCTTGTCAAAATAAACTTGAATTTGTGTAAAATGAAGATAAGTTTCTAAGAGAAGAAAATGAGACTCTTAAAAAGGAAAATTTATCAATCTCAAGTGAAAATGAATACCTACTAAATGAGAATGATAAATTAGTAAAAGGGAATGAGATTGTGTTAAGTGAAAAAGAAAATATCTCTCAAAAATCTCAAGTATCAACTATTGCATGCAATAAATGTGAATCTTTAAATGTTAAAGTTCAAAATTTGACTAGCACACTATCAAATTTCTCTATAAGACAAAAAAGGCTAAATATGTTGCTAATAAACCAAGAGTGTGTGTTTAATAAGGCTGGATTAGGCTATAATGCTAATATTAAACAAAAATATTATGAAAACTTTTTTACCCTTTGCTCTACAAAAAATATGTGTACTTTTGTTGGAAACAAAAGAGTTAGGCAAGTTTGGGTGCCTAAGGGACTAGCATTCCCAAAGGTAATGTTGTTGGACCCAAGATGGTTTTGGTGCCAAAGGGTGTAACCTAAACATTTAGATAGGTTTCACCTTAAGGAAACGTGCTTATTGTCAATTTTACATTAATTTCCTTATGAGAATGATTTTGCATGAATTGTGATTGTTGAAAGATATATGTTTTAATCATGTTTGATATATGCTTTGAATGCCTATGTATGATAATGAAGTATATTTGATATATGATATGAGATGATGAATACTGCTCAATGAGCATAATTATGATATGTGAATAAATCTCTTGCTTGTATACTTGAATTATATGATGTAAATGCTTGAAATTTGGATGATATTTAATTATTGATGTTTGACTTTCTATATATGCTTGATGATATGATTAAGAGAGTAATAAAGATATATAGATTTTATCATTTGAAATTTGACCATGGATGATGTGAATTCAATGCTTGAATAGTATTAAATTGATGCTATATATGTTATGATATGTTTTCATTGCACAAATGTTCAATTGAGTGGCGCCGTAAGTGTTTAGTATCTTCACTGGCTATTATAATTCAATTGCCCCAAAAAGCTCAGAAATTAGAACATTTCTGTTCACCATTTGTATGATATCTTAAAGCCTGATTGATAATATGTTTATTGGTATCCTTGCACTGATTGATTTTAATTATCTTGTTTGACATGGTTATGATCATGTTTGATATGATTTGTATTGAATAATGATGCTTAATAAAGTATTTAAATGTTTATTTGTTGTTAAATGAAAAAAGGAATTGGAATTAGAAGAAAACAGAAAAATTATTTCATTTTGTTCTATCCAGTCGATCAGATGAAGCTTCTAATCGACTGAATAGACAAAAAAATTTTTTTGTCTGTCTTGTGCTTTGAAATGTTTGATATTGACTGAAATGCTTTGGTGGTTCAACTTGATCATGCTTTTTGATGTTGCCATAGGGGGAGAAATATGTAATGGAATGAAACCCATCGAAAACCCATAATTGGTTTAATATGATAAGATCTATGTGCTTAAAAGTCTTATGCAAAAAAGATATCAAAATGCTAAAATTGGTTTATCTCATTACTTGATATTACATAATTAGGATTGATAACTAAACCTTATGCAAATAAATTAAAATTCTTATATTAAAATAAATGCATATGTTTAGGCGGAGCTTACGTCAAATCTTTGATAAATATTATTTATTGAGAGAGAGTTTTGTCCCAATTCATTGCATTATTATGTCATCATCAAAAAGAGGGAGATTGTTAGCCTTTAGGTTTTAACCTAAGGCAACATCATTGATTTTGATGATAACACAATAAAGGAATGAATATTTACTTACTAATGTCTCTTTTGAGTTTCTATGAAAATCAGGTTAAGAAGAGCATTAGAGTGTCATTCAACCAAAAAACATGAGCTGAACCATATTAAAGCCTATATGCAAGAACAAGTCCTAATGAAGATCATTCAAGTTCACATCATTCAAGATGACAAAAGCTCAAAGCTCAAAGATGAAATTGAAGAAGATGGATCATCACAAAGCAATATCAAATCCAAGATCAGAAGAGAACTCTCAAGGTGTTTAGTGTTTAAGTTTAAGTTGAGAATGTTTAGGACTTTTGTAAAAAGTCTTCATTAGTTGGTTGGATAAAAGCTCAATAACCTTAGATTGACCATAGGTTCCTTAAACCAATATAATAATATGATTAAGGACCTTAAAACATGATCATCTTTCTCATAAAGATTAAGTACAAAACCTTGGAATCATATCCTATCTTAAAGTTTTTGAAAAATAGATTCAGGAAAGAAAATGGTCCATCCAGTCGATCAGACAAGCCTTGTGATCGACTGGATAGAACAAATTTCCCAAACTTTGTCTGCATGTTCTGATCGTATTAGAAACCATTCTGAATCCATATTAGATAATTCCTATGATCATTATGAGTTGTTAATCATGTTTATCTACTAATTTAAAAGACTTTGGAATACTTGAAAATCGTGTTAAAGGCAAGCCAAGTGGCCTTGGAAATTATTCCAATCATTAAGGTCAAGAAAATTGGATTTCAGTGTTTTTTTGTGCAAATTTACTCTATCCAGCCGATCACAAGGGTCTTTTGATCGACTAGATAGACCAAGTTTGCACAAAAGGGTTCTGGCCATTTTTGCCAATTCCAGAAATTTTCGGGACCCATTTTGACAATGAAAAAAGTAGAATTAGGATTCGACTATTAGACACAAAATTGTTCCTCTTTACATTTTAAGTGGAATAGGAAGTTGAATCACCTAATTTCATTAAGAAAATCAAAAGTAATGGTCAAAATACTAAAGGAGATAAAACTTTGCTCTATCTAGTCGACTGGATGGACGAGTCAAATTAGGGAGCCTTTTTGGCCATGAAAAATACAGAATTATGATTTGATCATTAGAGACACAAATGTTCCCCTTTGAATTTTAAGTTGAATAGGCTTGTCGCGTCCCAAAATACCCCCTAGGAGTTAAGGGGTACTTTAGGTGTGACTATACTTAACCTGGCAACCAATCCTGTAATGAACAAGGCATAACATGATCTAATAGGAATATAATATAGAGTGCGGAAGCTACAATATTGTGGAAGCATAAACCAACTTTTTCTTTTCTTCTATAAACTTAACAAGTATTCAAAGTTTATACAAAATATGGCATGTAAAGGTGGACATGCCCGCCTATCAAAATACAAAAGATAAAATACAACTCTATCTCGCTCAATAGTCACCCCCGTAGGGCCAATGGTCTAAGTCTCTTGCCTCAGCCTGAGGCTCAACTACCGAGTCTTCATAAGGTTCTTCCTCGCCGTAGTCCTTCTCAACCCAAGGACCCGGGGCTCAAATGTCGAAAGAGACTCGTGTACCTGTCGACATAAAAGTACGGCTGAGCATGGAATACTCAGCAAGTACAAGCTCCTAGCTAACAATAATAATAACGAGCAAAGCATCATATGCAATTACTGGAAGGATACAGTTCATACTCATTTAAAACGACATCATACCTAACTATTTATTAAATCACAACTCTAATAAAAACCAAACCACATCTATGAAACATATGAGTCATTTCCATATTTCTTATGAGCCAGAGGTTAGTACCCGCACAACACTGGGCTACCAACCTCCTTGAAAGTACAATACTTTAGAGTCTTTTCTTATGAGCCAGGGGTTAGCACCCGCACAATCCTGGGCTACCAACCCCCTTGACATTTCCAATACTTTTCTTATGAGCCAGAGGTTAATCAACCTCCTTGATAGTTCATATTCTTCTTATGAGCCAAAGGTTAGCACCCGTATATCCCTGGGCTACCAACCTCTTTGACAATACCATTCTCTATATACATGTGTGCTCGTGTATAGCCATTTGTGAAACATGATGACATATACGATTTGAGAAGTAACATAAAGCATTTCAATTCTTATCACATTCATATGAGAATTTAAACAAGCATATAGAAATATGGTCACAATCGCCATTTTAGGGAAACTACATGAATCACGCTTTTCAAACTTCATTCAATTCAAAGTATTTTCATTCATGCATTTTACCAAGCAAGTGGTATCCTATATTTTCTTTAGTCCTTTAAACTCATAATTTCTTTCTCAAGCATTTCATCAAGCATCACATGTGCATTCTTTATTTGTACAATACCCCCTCCCACCATTTTTCATCATCCAACACAACACAACATGGCATCCCATCGCCTAAATCCTCTCCTACATCTATACATTCCACCATTTATTCATATTATCTTGTTTATGTTTTAGGGATTTAGCATATATCAACACAAAGGATGAATGGGGAAGATACAACACACCATATTCACAAGAAGTCTAGGTTATTACCAAGGTAGCTAGGAAGAGTGTACTGACCTTGAAAAGAAGGAAGAAACCCTTGAGAATGTCGGGGAAGACGCTGCCCTAGCTTGGAAAACGAGCTCCACACGTGCTTGAGGGTGGATTTGAGGATTCCAAGCCAAATGGATGATCTTGGGTCTTCAAAACCCTTGATTAACTCCAAGATGATGCCCTAGGTTTTAAAACCCCTTTCTACTTTCCCCCTTTCTCTCAAAAACTCCAAGTCTGATCAAATGAGGACCCAAGGCTCATGCAAGCCTTAAAGGTAAGGGTTGAATACTCCAAAAGATGAAAAAACCCTTAATGAAATTTCTGCAAAACGCAATAGACCGATCGATTGGTGGTTAATACCGAGCAATCGGTCGCCTACCGAGCGACCGGTGTTCTTGACCGAGTGATCGGTCAAAAACATGCTCTCTGGAAAAATTCCCTATACAAAAAAGTTAACCAGTTGATAGCTACCGATCGATTGGTTTTGGACCGATCAATCGCCAGTTTGGACCGAGCGATCGGTTGTGGACGGACCGATCGATCCCTAGTGATCGGTGCTCTGTAGGTTTTTGCTGTTTCAGCCATATCTTTTGACTCGTTCGTCGGATTTTGACGATTCAACTTGCGTTGGATTCATCTTTCAAAAAGGAACATTTCTGGTATTTCAAAATCTTCAATTTCTCCCGCATTTATTAATTAGACTATGTGAAAGACCAATTAGCTATGAAAGTGCTATTCATTAAGTACAGAAAAGTCCGGGGTGCTACAAGGCTTTTGAATCATCTAATTACGATAGGCCAAGAAAAAGATATAGGCGAAACACTGAGAGGCAAAAACGTAACTCTATCCAACCAATCTGAAGACACATCCAGTCAATCAGAGGACTCTCTTGATCGACTGGATGAACTCTAGAACATAAAACAAAACCTGTAACGGCTATATTTTAACGGGTGGTTTCACATCTATTGCGTCTCCAACGATTATATTCTTAAATGCACTATAAATTGAGTTACTTCATAAACTAAAACATCAAGGGTGATCAATCTATCAATTCCCAATCATTCACCAAGATCCAAAACTCAAATCCATCGTGAAAAATCTAAAATCCCCAATACTCTGTTTTTTGAGGTGAAATCCAATCCATCTTTTGTGAGATTTCTGAGAGTTTATTATTCCATTCTTATCTAACTCTTAAAGGAGTTTGTATTTCAGATTCAAGATCCAAAAAATCTCTACATTGTAAAGGTTCATCCTTAACCTCAAAGTATTGTGTAGGTTTAATACTGAGCCACAAAAGGATTGTGTAACAATTCATCCTCAGCCCGTAAAAGGATAGTAAAGGTGGTCTCCTAGCCTGTAAGAGAGTGTAACGGTTTACTCTTCACCCGGAAGAAGAGGGCACGGTTTGGGAATAAAATCGTGGGGAATCCTTGGAGCAGGAATAGCTCAAGGACAGGACGTAGGCAGGTTGCCGAACCTCGTGAACAATATCTGGTGTCAAGTGTTTGCATCTTTTTAACTCTCTCTACCTGACTGATTTCCATTATTGTTTACACTCTTGTTTAAGCAAAATTATTAGATTCTCTATTTGACTTTAACTTGCCTTAAAGTTAAAATTCTGCTTAGGGAATTTAGAGTAAATATTTTTTAATTGTCATAAACCCTATTCACCCCCCTCTAGGGCCCATAACCTGGGTAACAGAAAGTACCTACTTGTTCTCAAATTACATGTCTAAACCTTCCTAGATATGAACGGAAACTATCTACTCGTAAATTACGAGTCTAAAATCGCCCCTATTTGGAACTAGGTTTGGCTTACGTAGGCAGCCTGAAAATGGGTTCAGCTCGTTCTTCTAAAAGAACATTAATTCCTCAGGATACAAAGGAGTTATAACAAAAAAAGGGAAAGAGTACAAGACTGAAAACAAAGTAAAGTCTTTTATTCATGAATAGTAAAATGAGGGAACTCCACATAAATTGGAGAACTCACTCAAGTTAAACAAGCAGTATCTTGAGAACATGTTATCAGCTGCAACAAGCTACTAAGGTAAACAAGCAGTATCTTGAGAACATGTTGTCAACTCCAACAAGCTACTAAGTTAGACAAGTAGTGCCTTGAATATAAGGTTGGAGGGCAGAACGCCATATTGATGGATGCTATTCCGAAAAGGATTCCTCCTGTGCCTGACTTTTCACCATCATCTTTGGTGTTGATGTTACGCATCCATCTCCAAGGGAGGATTCTAGTCCATCAATAGTAGCAGAGGTGATGTCTGGAAGTAGAGCCAGGAATTGTCTCTCAGTGTTGTCAACCGTCGTAAGCTGCAAAGTTGAATAAGCAATACCTTGAAAAGTATACCCCTCAACATCAGTGAGGAGGTTGTTCAGCTGCTTCAAGCAACCCAGGCTAGCTTCATCGGGATAGATGGATAGAATGCAGAGTATTCCCTTCAGCATATGCTCAAGCTCACCGTCAAGAACATCTGGACTTTTAACAGGCTCCAAGATATCGAGTTTGTCCTTATGATGTTCTATCATTAAATTAATGATAAGGTTGCAAGAAAATATTAAAGCATTGTTCTTTGCTATCTGCTTTACCAAGTCACACAGCTCAAAAACTTTAGTTTTATAAATGATAAGACCCCTTCCAGTCTTCAAATAACGAATGAAGGCAGACTCAGTTTCGCTGATCTTCAACCAATCAAGGACATCCCATCTCGAAGCATGCTGTGATGAAAGATCCATTTTGCAAAAAGGGAAAAAGTATGATGTCAGTAAGGATACACATATATCAGTTACTGATTAAAAAAATAATCATCATCAATTGTGCGGACAAACTTTTGGACTTGACCAAAATTACGAAACGTCCAAGTCTGTGGACAACCTTTTGAACTTAACTAAAATTTGGAAAAGTTCAAGTCCGCGGGCAATAATTAATGCATGCAGGTATGGTATGGTACCCGCGGACACTAAATTCGAGTCTGCGGACAAAGTCCTTAGGCAAGGTGAGTCCGCAGACAAGTCTTTGGTTAGGAGGTTATCTTTTAGATAACCCTTCAGGTTTTCATCATCGGAAAACTTTAGAATTCCGGTAATGGCACCAGAAAACTTATTAGAATGTCCAGAAGGACATTTCGAAGCTTTTGGATGAGAAAAATCTTCATCCCCTTCTTGTGTAAAGTCGAGAAACCCAAAAGAAAGGGTTTCTTTTTTTCAAATTTAGAAAAAATGGTCGAACTAACCTTAAGAAGGAATGTTTGGATCAGAGAAGAAGGAGAATCTTCTCTGAAAGAAAGAGAGAACTCAGAAAGAAAAATCAGAGTCCTCTCTGATTCTGAAGAAGGAGAAGGTAAAATGCCTTCTTCGAATGCTAAGGGTCCTTTATATATAAGACCCTTCGTTGGATTTAGACCATCCATTTCTTTGAAATGGACGACCCAGATGGCTTGGAATTCCCCCAGCCACTTTTTCATTGACAATTAGAGTCCCTTGTAAGCACCCAATTTTTACTCCCCTCTTTGACCATAGTTAGGCCCTTTAACCATGGTTACCCCCAGCTAAACATAGGTCAACTCTAAATCCACTCCAAGTCAACCTTAGGTCTAACCCTAGTTAAACCTTAGGTTAACCCTAGATGAACCCTAGCCTAGCCCTACAAACCTAGAGCATGGGCCCAAGGCCCATGCAACACCTACCCAAGGCCCCTAGGAACTAAAACCTGTAGACAAACAGTCCCTGGGCTCGTACAGGGCCCATGAACCCTAGCCAAGCCCTAGTAGGGGGCCCAGGTCCTCAAAAATTCAAAATTCCAAAATATCGGTAGCCCATCTACTGAAGCCCTCACAGAGAGTCTATCTTTGATTGGGTTTGACATGGCACTGAAGCCCTCACGCAGAGTCCATCCGATTGCCCTATCGGATCACATGTGCCATGTCACACCTAATCAAAATCAAAAATAAAAAAATACAATCATCATCATTAGTATCTTTGCATTTGCATCTGCATACACAGTACACTCATGCAGAGTCGGTCTTTGTCCAGGTAAATGGGAGGACCTTCAGGGTTTGTTAAGTCAATGGTTGAACCGTCACGGCCCGTGCATTTGACCTCTCAGGTGGTATGTGATAACAGCCTCTAGAAAACAATTGAAGCCCTCACTCCCAGTCAACGTCTCACTCGGGCTCAGTACTACAGAATGGGGTCCATCTTTGACCTATCTATGGTTAAACCAGATTAGCGCCTTATAAATGTTGTCATCCAGTGTTAAAACCCATCATACATAGTATTCCATTTTGTCAAGAATGAACTGTGTCTAACACTGGAAGAAATTCAGCGCATCGTAGGTTTAACCATTGAGGGCGGAGCCATAGTACAACTACAAGACAACATACCAGGCAGACCTCTCAAGGTTTTTGCATATCAAGTCTGCTTGCTTGTAGCATGGTGCTAATGACTCTTATCATCAGATACCCATAGGCTATCTTGAGAAATAGTACAGCCACAAGTGGAACCCTGACACCAACAGCTGAACTTCCCAGTCTCAACACCTTTGCACTGATTGTCATGTCTCAGTTGGTCCTCCCAAAGTGCTGCACCCTCCCCGACTCAGTATTGGTAGGAGTTATCGAAGACATGTGTAGCTCCGGAACAGTTGTCCCTGTCATCCTAGCAGAGCTTCTCAGGATTCTCAAGCAAGTCGTAGATCGCAGAAAGGGTATCTTCCATGCTAGTGCACTACTGTTGCACCTAAGGTTAGTAGGACACTTAACCTATGATTATCTCAGTGCCTGATGATCTCCATGTAGCTTACAGTCTACCCAGGAAGATTTCTTAGAATTAGGGCTAAATTGTGTCCACAGATGTCAGAACTCTCTACCAGCTTCTCCAAAACCTGATAGAGGAGCAAATTATATGAAAATGGAAGTTACTAATCCTGATATAGCTACCTTGCATTGTTATAACAGGAAGGCAATGCATGATTCTTGCTGGTCTAACCGGCTCAGCAACATATGTACCACTCCAAGTCCTTCACTAGTTTGAACTCCCTCAGCGCATCCCGTTAATAGACAAACTGAGAAATGATTGTGTTGACTTCACTGTGAATTCTGAATGCCTAACTCACCGCTTCCAGGCAGATTGGTGAAGCTCCAAAAGAGAACAGTGGCCAGAGTTGGAAGTTACAGCAGGACCACTTACTGATTCAGCATACCGACTTTGGATTAAAGATCTTGACATTCCATCCTGTATGCCAGCACTAAGGGAACTGCCAACACCAGTTTAAGCTCCATCAAAAGAAACCATTCTCATAGTTGAAATGGTGGTTCCCTGGAAAGACACATTCCTGGAGAGACGGATATGGGTTTAGGAAAAAGAGATAAGGCTACAGAAAGCCCAACAAGCATTCAGGCAGCATGAAGCAGAGCGGGACCTCGAACTTCAAGCAATGTAGGAACAAGTCGAGTAGACAGTCCGATCTCTCCAAAAGAGATGTAGAGGCGACGCTAGAGAAATATTTGTCATCAGGGCCCAACTGCATTTCTACCAAGAGTAATTAGACATTACAAAGGTTGAGATGACCACCTGGATCCTATAGTTCGGATCCCGAATGTTCAATGCTACCGAGACAATTGACAACATGGAGAATCCTCTGAACAGCCAAACATAGAACCACAGCTTACTCTAGTTATCATTCCTAACCTAGGACCCGTACCAGGCGAATGTGAAGTGCAATATGAACAATTTAATGGAGCAGAGCAGCCCAAGGCCTCTCATGTCAATCAGGACATGCCATCTTCTTTAGACCCTATGCTGTCTCTCAGGGTCCAGCATAAAGAGATCAAGCAGATGAAGGAGGAAATGAGAAGAATGAAAGGGCATCTACGAACTCCAGTCTGTCTCTAGAGGTTTGACCTTCTCGTTTGGGGATACTGTTCCCCCAGGTCTCAAAGTGCCTGACTTTAATAAGTACTATGACACAAGCTGCCTAAGGCAACATCTAAAATTGTACTTGGGGGACATGCTCCAACACAACAAGAACCAGTCTCTTCTCATCCAGTACTTTCAAAAAAGCTTGAAGGGAGAAACCCTCACTTGGTGGTTATCAATGGACAAACAGTGGATCAAGACTTGGCAATACACCATGGATATCTTTGTGGAGCAATATTCTTTTAATCAGGAGCTCCAACCTTAAAGGATCCAGTTGGAATAGATGAGCAAGCGTAACAACGAGTCTTTCTTGGAATATGCCACCCAATATAGGGAGATGGCAGTAAAGATCCCTACTCTGATCCCCAAGGAGGAGTTAGCAAGCATGTTTATAAGTACCCTGAAGCAGCCCTACTCTACCATGATGGTAACATTACCAGTGGTAGACTTCGGCATCATTGTCAAAACAAGTACTTGTATCGAGATAGCCATCAAGAGTGCAGCTATCCACTCTAGTTTAGGGCTTGCTCTCCCTAGAATGACAGCCCTAGTCAGTAGGAACAGTGGTCCCAGGGACCAGAGAAGGAAAAAAGATGTACAAATGATGGCGCCTGTAGCACCAATCAGATTGTCGGCTCAAGTCGCTCACCCTTTTACCTTACACTCTCAGTTAGTTATTGGAATTCCTAACCAAGCAGGGTCTTCTCACCCTAAGAGGCCCTACTCCCCTCTTACCTCTGACAAGAACTACAGAACTGGTCACCATTGTGCTTTTCATCAAGGCCCAGGCTATGCTAACAATTATTGCATTGGCCTAAAGTACACCATCCAAGATCTCTTGGATGAGGGAAAGGTTAAGCTAACCCCAGTAATACCAGCATCAATTAGGCGCCACTACCCCCACACAACAGTCAAGTAAACTTTAATGAGTGGGAAGAGCCCAAGGCAGGGCAACCAAGATTTAGCGCACCGGCAGTGAATGATTGTGTAATCAGACCTTCTTACCAACCGTCTGTTATAATCCCCATCCCTCAGTCAAACATCCAGACTATCGTACCATCAGTATAGATCTCTATTCTTAAATAAGAAAAATAGTAGATTTTCTATATTATCCCTTACCCTGCCAATTGGCCCACAACATCTGCTCAAGCCTTCCCCTCTTCTGGCCCTATCAGAATACTTTACATGCCCTCTCTACCTTTTAACCTTGACCGAGTACCTACCCCTCACTCTCTCATCCTTGAGAGTGAAAGCATAGCCAACCTCTTTGCTACACGCCACCTTTTGGATTAGGGTATAGGCTCAAGTTTGAGGACTTTCTCTCTAAGCTAACAAAGAAGAAAATCGGTTGGCAAAACTAGAACCCCGACCACATATTTCTGTAACCTTCTCAGTTGGAACCTTCAAAACCTACCCTGACACCCCTCTTGCACCAGTTGCAAGTACCTCAAACCCCCAGCCCAATGCCGAGTCTTCAGGGATTTTAGAATATTTTAGCATGACATAGATGTTCAATGAGCTGACTGTCAAAGATGCTACAGAAGCAAAAGATCAAGTGGGAGAGCAGGTATGCACCCTCTCCAACAGCGTTGAAGCATCATCCAATCACCAACCACTAATCCGTTGGTGGACCGAGGCTCTCACCATTAAGGTCATTCAGGGTCGGGGCAAGCACAGTACAAGACAAGTTGGTCCGATCAAGCAGTGACCAGGCATCACTCTTCTCCTTCTTCTATTCTCTCTTTGCTCCTATTGAAAAATCCAAAATGTCGACCACTGTGGGCCTCTTTTTGGTTGAGTCAATACTTTTGTAAAACAACAGTCATCTGCTTTTATCAATGAAAATTTGATATTTTGACTCAAAATCATGTTTTGCATTAACATTTCAAAAATTGGCTAATGAAGAAATCACACGGATCCTTCCCCTGGAAGGCCTAGTGTCCTGAAGCCACCCAAAAATAACATTAAAGCATGCTAAACTAAGCTAATTTATTTTCCAGGAAATCACCTCCGCTAGGGCTACCCCCAAAACCCTTCTTGAACTTTCAGAAGTTGAGTATGATGAAGAGCAGGAAAAGGAAGCTCCTCAAGAGATCCTGGATCTCCTAGAGCCCTGTGAAGGGATATTGCAGTCTAACATCGAGGACACCGAGCCCATGAACCTTGGATCCGAAGATAACCCTTAGCTCTTCAAGATCAGCACGACAATGAGCCCACAACTGAGAGTAGACATGATTAGCTTCCTGAAGAGCTATAGTGATGTCTTTGCCCGGTCATATGGAGACATGCCCGGCCTAGACCCAACATTGCTGGTACACAGACTACCCTTAAACCCTAAGGTAAGATGACTTAAGAAGAAATTGAGACGGATGAGGCTCGAATGGTCGTAGAAAGTCAAAGAAGAGGTAGAAAAGTAGATCAAAGCAGGTTTCTAGACAGTAGCAACCTACCCTGAATGGTTGGCCAACATTGTGCCGGTACCGAAGAAGGATAGCAAGGTCCGAATGTGTATCAACTACCAGAATTTGAACAAGGTAAACCCTAAGGACAACTTCCCTCTCCCGCACATCGACATTCTTGTAAAGTTCATGTTTTAGTATTGGCTTATTCTGGTGTCAAAACAAGTGAGTCTAGGTGTTTAGATGTGTATCTTGTGTCATTGCCTTCAAGCATCCACGACAAGTGAAGTTGAAGACCGTTGAAGACTCGGTTGATTGACTCGGTTAATCATTTCCTTCGTTTCACTCATAGGATGGCAAGTGACCTAGATACCATGTTACCTTAGGTGGGAATTGACTTAGAATATTCATAATATGATACCTTAGGTGGAAATTGACTTAGACTAATCATATGGACCATAGGTGATTAGATATGTTGCCCAAAACAAGTTAAAAGTTCTGAAAAATCTTAAAAAACCAAGGTTACTTGTAGGTGGTATATCTCGCAAACCGTAGCTCTGATTTTGCTCTATAACATATCAAATCGACCACGTCAAAAAGATCTACAACTTTTATGAAGGGATCAAGAGTTAAAAATGCAATTTTAAAAATAAGTTTCCACCTCAAGGTTGACCCTGAGCACTTTGGGTCGACCCCGAGTATAAAAAATTTTGTATGACAAAATTGGGCAGAGAAAGGAAAAACCCAAGGTCGACCCTGGAAGACACTTGGGTCGACTGAACTTCACTATTGATTTGACCCAAGTGTCTCCTAGGGTCGACCCTGATATGGGATTTTTTACTATTCGATTTTTCTTGCCTTTTTGGGTTTTGGCAACTTCTAAATCATGATTTTTGATTCTCTATTTATGGTGAACCCTTCTAGTTCGTGGAGTACAACTTGGGGAGTGTGTGGAGAGTACTTTTGAGTATCTTTAGAGGTCATAGAAACTATGAAATTTATTTTCCTCTCGTTCCTTTGTTAATCATTCTCTCATCCTAGTTTTGCAAGCCAATGCATCATTCTAGCTTGCTTGGACTTTCCCATTGATGGAGTCCATCTAAGATTTGATTTTCATCAAACCATCAACCTGTTATGGATAGAACAACTTGGCTGGAGTGTTCCGGGGCCTTTGCAAAGGAGATCGATACAAGAAGGATCGTGGTAAAGTGATTTGGTCGGTGGAATCTGAAGTATGAGCGACAGCACTTGATTACGGGACTTGTGAGTACGTGATGAATTTTTGAGACGTGGAGGACTAAGAATTAAAGGATCATAGTGTCGGGTTCGAAGGAGTCAAGTTCGAGTCTTGTAAGTTCTTGTTGACTTTGTCTTAGTGATATCTCTTGGCTGAACTAGGTCCTATGGTTTTTCCCAGAAGAGTTTCCATGTAAAAAATCCTTGTGTTGTGGTTTATATGTTTTCCTTATTCCGCACTTTAAGTTCATCATCCCTTAAGATTAATAACTTAATTGTTAAATTATTAAAAAGGGTAGACAGACTTATAGAGATACTTAACCATCCCCTTGAACTTGTGCGTTCTCAACTCAAACATCGGATTTGAGGTTCACCGAATTTTTTCAATTCTGGTCGACAACACTGCAGGGCATGAGACACTCTCATTCATGGATGGTTTCTCTAGATATAACCATTTCAGAATGGTAGAATAAGACATAGAGAAAACCTGCTTCATCACACCTTGGGGCACGTTTTGCTTCAAGGTTATGCTCTTCGGACTCAAGAATGTAGGGGCAACTTATCAGAGGGCCATGACAACACTATTCCATGGCATGATTCACAAGACAACTGAAGTTTATGTGGATGAAATGATCGTCAAATCACCTACTGCCAGGCAAAATCCTGAAGAAGCTATGTGACAGACTCAGAGAGTTCAGCCTAAGACTGAACCTGTCAAATGTGTTTTTAGAGCCATGTCAAGAAAAATCCTTGGCTTCATAGTCAGCAAAAGATGTATTGAGATTGACCCAGCTAAAGCCAAGGCTATCATCGAAATGTGAACTCCCCAGACTGAAAAGGAAATCCATGGATTCCTGGACAGAATTCAGTACATCAGTCGATTAATCTCTCAGCTCACTCTGATATACGAGCCAATCTTTAAGCTTCTCAGGAAGAATGTACTTACAGTCTGGACAAATGAATGTCAGGAAGCCTTTGACAAGATGAAACAGTATCTCCTTCACCCTCCAGTACTTATGCCTCCTATGCCAAGATGCCCACTACTACTATACATCTCAGTACAAGAAATCTCCATGGGGTGCGTCCTGGCACAACATAACGAGACAGGTAGAACAGTGCAAGCCATTTACTACATCAGTAAGCGATTACTAGAGTATGAAGAGAAGTACAGCCCGCTTGAGAAAACTTGTCTAGCATAAGTCTGGGCTACTTAACGTCTATGGCACTACCTGCTTTCCTCTCCGGCAATACTGATCCTCGGATGGATCCACTCAAATACCTATTTGAAAATCCAGGCACCACTGGGAGGACAGCTTGATGGCTTATGATGTTATCTGAATATGACATCATATACATGACTCAAAATTCAATCAAGGGGTAGACAATTGTAGACCACCTAGCCCACAGTCTAGCATAGGACTACATTTCAGTACATGATCAATTCCCAGATCAAGCCATCATGTATACAGAGACTGAAGAGCAAGAGTACCTCGGTTGAGAGTTATAATTCGACGGAGCCGCTAACAGTCATGGACATGGGGCAGGAGTAGTCCTAATCTCTCATGAGGGAGCCCACCTCCCCATCTCAATCAAGCTAAAATTTAGATGTTCAAATAACGAAGTAGAATATGAGGCATGTATAACCGGACTAAGAGAAACCCTGGGAATCAGAATCGAAGAGATAGATGTCTACAGTGACTCATCCTTAGTAATTTATCAAGCGAACGAATCTTGGGCCATTTGAGAAGCCAAGCTAGTCCCATACCTAGCTTATCTCAATGTGTTGATCACTCAGTTCAGAAGAATCACCTTTAGTCATATGTCTAGGAATCACAACAGATTCGTTGATGTAATGTTTTCCTTATGGCTCGATTCTCACATGAATTTAAGTAGGATTAAGATGTGGTATGTCTTTCCCTTTTTGATCACTTATGCTAGCATGATTGCCACACATTGTCACACACAAACACGCATGCATCCATGGACCGATGTTTTCAAAGTACACGTATTTGATGTTGGACATATATGCCCTCGAAAGCCAATAAGAGACTTTTCTATGTTGATTAGACAAACATCATATTCACACAACCAACTATAAAGGGTATTTATATTAATTACTATCTCATATGATGATGACATAAAGTTCCATAGGTAACATTGTAGGAAAATCATGCAAAGGTTGCGAGGAGATATGATTTTCCGGTTCCTTGTAAACCTAATATTGTTTGAAGCCTCTAGAGTACTGGTTGGGTGCCGTACTTCATCATGGCTTGCACATGTGTAGTTCTATGAGATAGTGTGATGAATCTCATTCACAGAGAGTGGTGACTCTTGACTAACATGTGAGTATATGTAGCAAGTACATAATTAATACTGAATGGGGTCACTAGTGGATACCCTATGGAATACACTGTCAGATTGTATTAGGGTTATCCATTTGACAAATTGTCCTTAGACCTGAGAGGTTAACATTTTCTCAGACATTTGTCTATATGGCTTTGATGTGCCAATCGACAATGTCCAATACACAGGACTAACTCCGGGTACGTTGGGTCATGTACACTATGTTTGGAGAAGTGTGTAAACACTCAATAAGGAATCCACAACTCCTTAATTGGAGATAATGATATCAAGGTGATACTTGTTGAACTGAACTGTTAAATCCAGTACTGGTGCTTTTCGGTAAAATGGTCTTTATCGAAGTTGATATTTTTAATATGGAAAAGTATATATATAAATATATATGTCAGTTCTTTTCTAATGTTTCTTCAAAAGTGTTTTGGAGGTTCAGATCAATGAAAAGTAATCATGAGAAAGAGTTCTATTCATAAGTTAGGGACTAAGACAGTGGAATTGTTCCAATCCCGGAAGCTTACAAGTGATATCGGAATGTGGAAGGATTTATTTGCAAATATATTGTGAGATGGTATTTACAAGCAATTCTCTAATTTCTGGAGGTTAATCACATTGTGTTAATGGACATTAATTGTGATTGGTGGAAGTCCAGGGACTTAGATAACATTCTATGATCCTAATGGAGTTTTAGGAAAGGTGTTTCCTAGTAATAATGCTTCAACCAAAAAGGTCAAGTACTTGGTCCCAGAACCGGAAATAGGAGATCCCTTTAGATCCCACACACAAGGACCTTCTTAAAGTATTTAATTTAATTTATAATTAAATTAATTAATTTCTCTAAGTAATCACTATATGGTATAGTGAAGCTCTAAAAGGTGGAATCACATTAGATGTGAAAAACCAAATGGGTAGGACCCATCGGGAATTATTATAAAAGAATAATTCAAGTGACCAAGAAGGGTTTTGGAAACCCTTTGGGCGTGTGGAGTGGGACCCACCTAGGGTGGGACGCCCACTTTATGGAGAAAGTTTTATTTTAATTAGTTTCTAATTAATTAACACCTTATTGGATAAGGTTAGTTAGTTAGTCAGTTAGTTACTAATTAAAGATTCCCTAATTGTTAGGGATTCCATTAGTTAGTTACTAATTCAAGATTCCTTATTGGATAAGGATAAGATTAGTTACTAATGGATAAGGTTAGTTTCTTTTAAGATTAATCCTAATTGGATTAGGAGAATAATCAATAAATGAAACTATTGAGGAATCCTAATTGGATTAGGATAAGGTTAATGAATTATAATTGGATTACAATTCAAGCAACCAAGAGAGAACTTATATAAAGGATTGGATGCCCAGCCCTTTAAGATAGATAATTCTCCGGAATTTTTTCTTCTCTCCCTCTCCAAAAACCTCACGCCCTCCCCTCTCTCTCCTTGAGGTGTACGGTCACACCCATCTCTCTCTTCTTTTGTCTTCTTGATTGGATCTTGAGGGAAAGCAAGAATTCATCTTGTTCATCAAGAAAGGTTCTTGATCAATAAAGATTGGATCTTTATTCAAGATTCCTAGAGCTGGAAATTTGGAAGGGCCATTAGCTTCCATTAGAGAAAGCTTTAAAGGAAAAAGAAGGTTCGTGTGAATCGACAGGAGACTTGACACTTGTGAAGTTTTGCGAGTACTATTCTAACGTGGATTTGACTTAACAATTTCAAAGTCGCAAAGGTGAATGTTATTCTAACCTTCATTCAATAAAATCAATTAGAATCTTAGTCAGATCTTGGGATTCGATGTATGCCCCCCAAGAACTGTGTTTCTAAAATTAAAAAGAGGCATACTTTCATTTGAACTACCACAACAAAAGTGATTCACGATACGAATGATAAAGCCGGACATCGGGCCGGTCAAGGGTAGGGCATATCTCTGGATATGTCATACCAGGCTCACAAGTAAAAAAGCAGGTAGATAAAGCCGGACATCGAGCCGGTCAAGGGTAGGGCATATCGCAAGATATGTCATACCTGGCTCACAAGAAAACAAGTTGATCAAGCCGGACATAGGGTCGGTCAAGGATGTTAGTGTACCCCTCTTTAGATATCTATATATATGTATTCTTATTCACGGAGCACTAACATCTGGCTCACAAGAAAACAAGGCAAGTCAAGTCAAGTCATGGCAAGTCAAGCAAGAACACAAGACACGTGATTCCAAGCAAGACATGATACATACGTGATTCTTACGAATGAGACCCAAGACCACACATTGTTTTCAAGTATGACAAGCAAGATTGAAAACACATGAACACACACCCAAACAACTGTTTTCAAGATAAGACAAGACATGATTTTGAAGTATGATTTTATCGGGTTTTTGCATTCATGCATGCATATGATAATCTTATATTGTTTTACTGATTGTACAGATCAATGTTCTCTTGTACATGTTATTACTACTGTTTAGCTAGTAGCTTGTACTCGCTGAGTATTCCATACTCAGCCAGACTTTCATGTTGGCAGGTACTCAGTTTGACATCTGGGCTCTCGATCCTTAGATCGAGGAGGATTATGGTGAGGAGGAGCCTCACGTGGATCCTATAGTAGAGCCTCAAGTGGAGACGAGAGACTTAGATAGATGGCCGTACCCAGACGAGTGCTGTGAGAGAGAGTTGTGATTTTGTATTTTGATAGGTGGGCATGTCCACCTTTGCTTTGATGTTTGTGATTGTATAGGTAAACTTGGAATACAGATTACCTTTTTTTGAAAAGAGAAAGTTGATCATGAGCTTCCACATTTTTTATGAGCTTCCGCACTCTGAACATTGTCATTATTGGATTAGTTCACCTTGTTCATTGCAGGATGGTTTGACAGGTTAAGCATAGTCACGACCAAAGTATCCCTTAACTCCTAAGGGGTATTTTGGGGCGTGACATCAAGTGATATCAGAGCTCATGGTTAGGATTTTTTTTTTTGTTTATTTTAAAGGATAGATAATAAATAATTTAATTCATGAGATGAATTTAATTTTTATTTATTTATTTATGCTCATAGTTTTTATTATTTTATTTGTTCATGAGATGAATAAATAAATAATTAATTTTATTATATTATCGAATGAGATTTGATAATGATAATTAAATAATTTAAAAAACTAGTATAATATATGTGATATAATTTTCGAAATAAATTGTTTATTTTGAAAATCTATATTAAATGATTTGATCATTCAATGTACATTTATTAATGGTTTAAAATAATTAATAATGTTTAGGTTTTACTATATGTTTATGTAATATTAGGAAAGTCCTAAGATATATATTAATTATTACTTAAAATAGTTTTAAGTATATCCTATCTGGATTTTTAATAAAATAGTTTTATTAAAATATATTGTAGGAAAATATAATAGTTTTATTTTCCGGATTTGATCTATATGAGATATAGAATTTTATTGAGCATATTGATAATTGTTATCAATTTTTATCTTTTAAAATATCAGAAAAATTACTCCATCACCATGTTGCATCTTATTATATGAGATTATAATTATAGGTCAATTGTTTATCATGCATTCATATTAGAGGATAATATGTAGTAGGATTTTCTGGCAATTTTGTAAAGGGCAGATTCATTCGGTTTCCCTGAAAAGGGCGAATGGAATACTGGTTTCCCTAATGCCATTATTTTATCATGCATTGGTGGAGATGCTGTGAAGGAGGATTCTGCAATGTTGATCTGGATATGATGATAGAGGAAGGAATTGCGAAGGAGTTTGTGAACTGCCTTTGTTCTTATCCCATTCTCTTGCATCCATGCATTTTAATTTCATTAACCCATAACTATTAATCTCATATAATGTTTATTACTGTTATTATTATTATGAGATGATACTTGTTGTTTATTTATCATGAGATGATATCTGTTGATTAATTATTCTGTTGAAATAATTGCCCTATATATCATGTGTATATAAGACTGGGGACAAGCCCCTAAGTATTATGATCTTCTGCCATACACTATGTAATCCTATAGTGGGGAATGTGAGTAAGCTGACAGGCCAAAGCGGGGCCTAATCCCTCTCACCTATGTGTGAACATGGTGAAAACTATATAAGCAAATAGTGGGAGCAATAACGCCAAAGCGTGAGCTTTCGCTAGGTGTTTATTATGTTCATGGTAGGTGGGCACATGAATAAGAGACATTATACAATAACGTCAAAACGTGAGTATAACATCCCTTATAGATCAAACAGTAGATCGAATGCTCCAGGATTCACAAGATATGATTTTTGAAATTGGAGAAGATAGTTTCTATCTGCCTATTTAAGGCGATGTGATAATGTGCCCAAAGGTAGGATCACATTAAGCCAGTGTCTAGGTTTTCAATGCCAATTGATTCTTCCCAAATTGGCAATACCATTAGAAACAGACCCATAATCTAATAGGTATTAATGAATACAATAGATCCCTAATACTATCTTATTTGTCATTTAATTAGATCATGACAGGCCTTCACCCTATGACTGAAATTCTTCATGATGAAAAGTTAGCAGGAACTAACTATGTAGACTGGAAAAGAAAAATTAGAATAGTATTTGTTGCAGCCAACCTTTACCTGTGTCTTAAAACACCTAAACCTGAAATTCCTCCAGATGCTTCACCGGCCCAAAATGCTGAGTTAGAGCAATGGGAGAGGTCAAATCAGATGACCAAGTGTTACATTCTGGCTTTGAGGTCTAACATCTTGCAAAGCCAGCATGAACACATGGATAAGGCTTCTGACATTTTGCAAAACCTACATGAGATGTTTGGTGAGCAAAATAGGTCAGCTCGACAAGTAAAATTGAAATCCCTTGTTAACACCAAGATGGCTGAGGGAACTCCAGTCAGGGAGCACATCATTAAGATGATGGGCCTATTGAATGAAATGGATATTCTTGGTGGAGAGATGGATGCCATCACTCAGGTTGACATTGTTCTGCAGTCACTCCCTTCGTCCTTCAATGCGTTCGTGTTAAATTATATCATGACCAAGAGTGAGATGTCACTAAGTGAGCTTATGAACTCACTTGTGTCTGCAGAAGATTTGATCAAAAAGTCAACAAAGGGTGGAATTTTAACTGTCGATAAACATGATACCTCCAATCGATCTAAAAAGTTTAGAAATAAGAATAAGGGTAAAGGTAAGTTTAAAGATAACAGAGGAAAGACAAAAGTTACCAAAGGTTATTCAGGAGATACTGGCAAAGAAAACAAAGGCAAGGGAAAGTGTTTCCACTGTGGTAAAATAGGCCATTAGAAGAGGAATTATAGTGTCACGACCCAAAATACCCCTAGTAGTTAGGATACTTTGGCGACGTGAACTCATAACCAAACCATCTTATATGACATATGAATCCTGTACAACATATAAAACCTGTGATAGCGGAAGCGTAATACTAATCTACATATGGTAGTGGAAGCGGACTACAAAATTTCTATCAATACTATATGTCTCAGTTTATACATGACCCAAAATAAAGAGCGAACATACTCGCTCAACAAAATATATGTACATGTCTCTCCCTCTCGTCACTCATGATGGGGCCACCTAACAAAAGCCCTCTGCTCCTCCTGAGCCCTCTGCTGTTAAGACTACCCCAAGTCTCCTCCTCCTCAACATACTCTTCCTCGACCCATGGTTCTTGAGGACGCTCGCCACAAATGTCGAAAGGACCTGCCGACATAATATGTACTGCTGAGCATGGAATACTCAGCGTATACAAACCACTAGATAGTAATATCGTAAACAAGAATACAACGTGTACATATCATAATTTAATCATCTCATATGCATTCCTGAAATCAGAGTGCGGAAAACAAAATCATATCATGTGCATATATCTCGGAAAATACTATCGAAAAACATCTTTTTATCATCTTTTGTCTTTTACATCTTCTTATCATCTTTTGTCGAAAACATCTTCTTATCATCTTGTACCTTTGCATATACGGGTATTTAAAATACCTTGGTGTTCATCATTTGCTACCTCCGGAGTAGGAAAACTAGTACCCGTACCCACGTAAGCTGGGTGGCCTAATGTTCTCCTCACCTTCGGCTACCTTAAGGGTAGACGACCAGTATCCATCTCCCTTCCGGGCGGCCTGCTATCATCGGAGTCCGATGCCAGTATCCCTTTCCCTTTCAGGCGGCCTGCTATCGTCGCATCCCTGTCGGCTTTTTCCGTATACCTTCCATCTTCTTGTATTTCTTGTAACATCTTGTGCTTCTTGTATTTTCCGTATGTATCTTGTGCTTCTTATACTTTTCCGTAGACCTCTTTTTACTTCTTGTACTTTTCTTATACTTCTTATGCTTCTTGTACTATTCATTTGGTTCATTTACATCTTATACTTTTGTGTGGTTCATTTGCATCTTATACTCTTCTTCTTCTTATTCTTGTATTGCATCTTATATACATGTATTTCTTCTTTTGGGATACCCATAATTTAGAAAAACTCGATCATGCATATGCATATGTGTCCGTATAGCAGTTGTGATATAACATGGTAGACATTAGGGAAAACTCAACATAATTCATCCATCACCATAATCCATATACAATAACATCACACCATTACAATCACATTTAAAATAAGGTTTTTCTACTTGTTCTTCCCAAAACTTGTTGCTTTTAACATGCTTCTCATCTTGGATACTAACATATAGAACAACTCAAAAATTACCATCTTTTATTTGTTGGTTGAAAGCATAACATCATCACATTTAATTCACACCATCATTCATGGGATTTTATCTTGATGTAGAAAGGGTTTCATGAAATCAATTGCTAGAAGAGTGTATTTTTACATATAAGAGGCTATATATAACTATACTTGTCAAGAAAATCATGCTTTTCATTAAGGGTTTATGAAATTAGAACCTAGTAGAGTGTATCTACCTTATGGGATGAAATCCCTTTGATCCAATGCTTGAAAAGGCTTGAAGAAGCTTGTAGAAGCGAAACCCAAGCTTGATGTTGGAGATCCAAGCTCCAATGGCGCGTAGGAGCGAGATCAAGGCTCGATTTGTGCTCTTCTTCTCCAAATCCAAAAACCCCTCTTACAATCCTCCACTCTCTTCCCTTCTCTTGTAAGATCTCTCTCTAGGTTTAGGGTAACCCAAGACCCCCAAAAATGATCCCCTATTTATAGGCCAAGGGATGAAAACCCTAAAATCACGCACTAAAGAGTTTGATTCGCGCACCTACGATCGTTCGTAGGCTTCCTACGATCGATCGTAGCTTCTCCAGTGAGTTTTCAGCATTTCTGTAACTTTACGATCGTTCGTAGGTCTTCTACAATCGATCGTAGCTCTGACAGGATGATTTTCTAGATTTTTCCCGCTTTGGTATTTCGGCCATAACTTTTGACTCGCTCGTCCGATTTTGACGATTCAACTTGCGTTGGATTCTTCTTTTGAAGGAGAACAACTTTCATATTTTGTAAAACTTCTAATTCATATTTATTATTAGACCATTTTACCCCTAAAGTTTACTGATCTGAAACTGGGTTTTAACTGTCCAGATTTCCAACAGTCCCGACTTTGGAAGTCGGACTTTTGAATTAACCCCAGCTCAAAATCAGGGAAAGTGATGAACATGAACCCCGAAGAGGGTTCACATGCCTCTCCAAAAACTCAAGAATCACTTGATTCTGAGCAATGGAGCCTAAACTAAGGCTTCGTAAAGTTGAGAGAAATGCCGAAACATACCTCTTCAACATCTAGAACACTTCGAGTGTTTTCACACTCTTTTCCCTCGGGTCCAAAACCATACTCACACCTCATTAATCATTCCACATATATTTTTAAATCCTTCTAAGTGATCATTTAACATACACCAATATGCATGAGAGGGCCCGGCCTCCTTATGCCTCGCGCACTAGCACTATTCATTACACTATTTACTCACAACCCATTAAACACCTTGGGTATTTATACCCTTGTTTTTAACCACTTAGAGTATCTTTATACTCTCATTTTGAGACTCCAAATACATACCTAAGACCCTCACTTGACTCATCATAATACCAAGAATACCATGTAAGGCATTAGGCCTTTACACATACCATACAAGGGCTCTATTCACATGAACAGTGAATCAAATTTTCGGGGCTCTACATCCTCCCCCCCTTATAAGAATTTTGTCCTCGAAATTCATACGCGACACAATGAAGCAAGGATACTCTTCCCATGCTTTATTAACTCCTACACTCTATCATCCACAATCATCAAGTAATGCATCACAACACATATAGAATATAAGTAGCATGTTGTATCGACATATATCATATATTTTACACATCATATGTTCAAGCACTGGAACGGCGTACCTTGCACAACATCCTCGGATGCATGCGCACCTTGCTCGGTCAGGGCAAAGACTCTGCCCTGATTCGCCTGTCGAGGCGACTGTATGGGCTGTGGGGGACCAGAGGCCTGCGGATACCTCTGTTGAGGAACCGATTTACCCGGGGGCTTGGAGGCCTGAGAAGACCCCTGCTGTGTAACCTTTCGGGCCGGAGGCCTATTCCCTTGTGACGGCAATGGCAACTGGCGGCGTGGGCAATCTCTGAACTGATGTCCTCGATCACCGCAATAATAACATGCACCTGTGAGTGTACGACAATCCCCCCTGTGATTTCTCCCACAGTGGCTGCACATCCCGGAGGTAGTCGATCCAGAAGACCCATATCCCGTGGCCTGTGAAGTAGTAGGGTGGGGAACCTGTGGTGTAAATGGGGACCTCTGAACTGGCACAGACATAGTAGTCTGGTATGGGGAAGGTCTAACCCTTCTCTCTAGTGGCACTGGCCCACTGGACTGGCCTCGAACCATGCCTCTCCCTCGGCTACTGTCACTCCTCAAGAGAGACTCCTCTAAATGTCTCTCAGCAATCTTCGCCTTTCCTACAATTTCTTTCCAAGTTTCCACTTGCAGTATAGCAACCCGCTCTCTAATGGAGGGTCTCAAGCCACCTTCAAACTTCCTGACTCGCATACTCTCGGATGCAACTAGGTGTGGAGCAAACCTCGAGAGCCCGACGTACTTGGCCTCGTACTCTACCACACTCATCTCTCTTTGTTCCAAGAACATGAACTCCCTCTCCTTCTGCTCCTTCACGAACCTGGGAAAATACTGCTCGTAAAAAGCATCCAAGAACTCTGCCCATGTCCATGGTGTCCCTGCCTTGGCGGCATCCCTTTGCCTCAGTGCAGACCTCCACCAATGTTCGGCTTCACCTTCCATCACGAAGGAAGCCCAGTCAACCCTCTGCTCATCCGTGCAATGAAGAACTCGAAAGGTCTTCTCCAACTGCATGACCCAAGCTTCTGCAACCATGGGGTCAGGAGTACCATAGAAGGTGGAAGGCCTCAGTCTCCGGAATGCCTCAAGTCCTGCTGTGGGATGTACCGGAGGAGGTACAGGTACTACGGCAACATGAGTGTCAACCCTGTCTGCAAGCCTAGTCATAGCCGTGGCCATAACCCCAAGGATCTGAGTCAAATCTGGCTGCTCATCTCCCATAGGAATGCCTCCTCCGTTCCCTCTAGTCTGATACCCTCTACCTCGGGTGCCACGCCTCATGATCAACTCCTGAGGACAATAGCGAGATGTGAGTCTAACGGAAAAACCAAGCTCTTTGAATATAATTATTCAACTAGCAATTCCTGCTTATATGAGCGTGCCATGTATAATCAATATATCAAGATATACACATAATAGTATCGCACACCCTTTGGTTTCCTAGCGAAGCTACGTTCTAAAACACGGTTAAAACACTAACCTATGACCTACTTAAGACATTGACTGACTTATGGCTAAGACAATGATTAGTTTACAACCCTGGAGTTATTTAACCAATTTCCTTTAAATTATTTTGACATGTATGATGCATATGAGATGTGCATTATGTATATGATATGTATGAGGTGAATGCTATGCATGATGCCCATGCCATGTATGATGCTATGTGTGATGCTACGTAGGGTGCTCATGTCATGTATAATGTTCATGAATTGGATGATGCTCATGATGTGGATGATGCTTGTGTATGATGAAAATTTTCTTTGGAGTTTTATAATATGTACCTTCTGCACATCATAATTTGATTTCAGTATCTAGACTCTTACATTGTGGATTCTCTATCGTTTTTAATTCAATTGTTGAAATTAAGAAAGATGAAATGGTCTTGATTACTGGTAATCTCATTAATGGTCTTCATTTAATATTCCTTTTGGTAAATAATGAATGTCTACAAAGTGACAATGCCTCATCATCTAGAATGTCTGGAATGAAGAGACATTGCATAGAGTCTACTTATCTTTGGCATAAGAGACTTGGTCATATTAATCTTGATAGGATCAAGAGGTTGGTAAAAGATGATCCCCTGGACTTTCTCAAGGTAGAACCACTCCCTACTTGTGGGTCTTGTCTGGAATGGAAGATGACCAAGAAGCCTTACCTTAAAAAGGTAGGAAGAGCTGAAGAAAAGTTAAGACTAATACATAGTGATGTATGTGGTCCATTTAACATTATTGCACGAGGGCAATACTAGTATTTTATCACATTTACCGATGACTGTTCCAGGTATGGATAGTCTATTTGATGCAACACAAATCCAACACCTTTGAAAAGTTCAAAGAATTCAGATTAGAAGTTGAGAATCAAACTGACAAATCCATAAAGACACTTCGATCAGATCGAGGTGGTGAATACCTCACCAACAAGTTTATGGATTACTTAAGGGATAATGGGATTCTCGCGAAATGGACAAGTCCTGCCTCTCCTAAAAAAAATGGAGTTTCTGGAAGAAGAAACCGAACCTTATTAGATATGGTTCGCTCTATGATGAGCCATGCCAATGGACCTTCATATCTTTGGGGATATGCTTTACAAACTGCCATTTACATTCTGAATCGAGTTTCATCTAAGTCTATTCCGGTTATACCCTATAAATTGCAGATTGGGCGAAAACCTAGTTTACAACATCTAAGGGTATGGGGTTGTCCTGCGCATGTTCGCAAACTCGAACCCACTAAGTTGGAATCTAGGATAGAGAAATGGAATTTTGTAGAGTATCCAAAAGAAACTTAGGGCTTCTATTTCTACTCCAAGGCAGACCGAACAATAGTTGTTAGGCTTCATGCCACCTTTTTGGAGGAAGAAATGGATCTCCTTAAGAAGGTTGAATTTCATGAGATGAAAGACAACACAGCCAGTTTCCAAACTGAACCTAATCCTTCTATTAATGATTCTCCTAATTCTATTCCACTGAGAAGATCTGAAAGAGTTTCTAGATCACCAGATAGACTTCAGTATTACAATAATGAGGTTTATCTAGTTACCCGTGATGATGAGGATATGGATCCTAATACTTATTAGGAAGCTACATTAGATGTAGATGCATCTCAATGGAATAAAGCCATGAATGCTGAAATAGATTCTATGTATGACAACAGCGTCTGGACTTTAGTAGATCCACCAGATGGTATAAGGCCAATTGGATGCAAATCGATTTACAAAAGGAAGAAGGGTGCCGATGGTAACGTGGAGACCTATAAAGTTAGACTTGTTGCAAAAGGTTACACTCAAATTCAAGGAGTTGATTATGAGGATACCTCTTCACCTGTAGCTATGCTCAAATCCATCAGGATATTGCTAGCTATAGCTGCACACCATGACTATAAGATATGGCAAATGGATGTCAAAATTGCTTTCCTTAATGGAATATTAGATGAAGACATCTATATGAAGCAATCGGAGGGCTTCATTGTTCCTAACCAGGAGAACATGATATGTAAGCTCAATAAGTCGATATATGGTTTGAAACAAGCTTCTAGAAGCTAGAACCAAAGATTTGATCTTTCGATCAAAGAATTTGGATTCCAAAAGAATTTGGAAGAATCTTGTATTTACAAGAAGGACAGTGGGAGAGCAGTAGTATACCTAATTCTATGTGTTGATGACATTCTACTCATTGGGAATGAGGTAGGGATGTTATCATCAATCAAGATATGGCTTTCTCAGCATTTCCTACAATATATCCTAAGGAAAGTTATGTGATTAGATTATCACAGACAGATATAACTTTCCAGTTCCTTATACCTTATATAGTCACAGCTATGGGTGAAGCTGGGCACTTCACTTATATGGCTGCCACTATGCTAAGATGTTCTCAATAGTTGAGAAATAGTTCTATCATAAAATATTGTAGTGAAGACTGCACATCAACCTATGGGTGTTTAAATGTACACTGACTGATTGCATGCAATGAGAGACTTCTTGCATAAACATATTATTAGATAGTTGGTCTCTTATTCACATTGAACAGTTTCAATGATCCTGAGATCTGATGAGTTCATTTATAATTGAGCAGTAATCTGACTGTTTTGATTCCACTAAAGTATTCTCTACATTAGGAAGTACGATACGGTGACAGTTGGATAGTCAGAAAGTTGTTCAAGTCATGATGAATTTCAAACAAGAAATTCATGCTCATTAATTTGAGAGCAAAAGACAACCTACAAATTTCCAACAATTTTTTATTCCCCAGTGGAGCCCCAGTAGAAATTTCTAACTGCCCTCTATGCTCCAGCGAACTCCCAACAACAGTCCTCAATCTTCAACAGCAGCAAGACAAGCTCATCTACCAGTAGCTTCCCCAGTGAAAGCAAATCCTCTGTTGAGTCATACATCACTCTTTGAGAGTAAAAGACAACTTACAAATCCCCACTAAGCCCTGATAAAAGCAATTTACTAGCAAATCTTAAAGCTAGCTAAGCATTTTTATGTTAAAAGCAAAAAACTTTTGCAAAAAGTTCACAACACTTTTTTCTAAATGTTTTCAAAACAAAGTTTCTAGTACTAAGATCCGATTGTACCAACTTGCACTAAACTGCCCCGGAAAGACAACCAGAAGGAGCCGATACCACGTATCCAGTCTCAGTAAAAAAGGGGAGAGTCATGGGAAAACATCATCGCCCTCATCCCCTGCATGACATTATTTTGCATCCAAGCATAGCATCATACCCAGCATGACAAAACTTCTTAGCATCACTCAAGGTGATCAAAATCCAACGTCCTTAGGCCAATTCAATATCAATCTAGCTAGTCCTTTCGAGATATGCCACAACCCTTTCGGCACCCCCGTGTATCCTCAACATCCTGTGTGTCCCTTGACAAAGACATCATACCCCGACAGTTCCTACATGTCCTCTTTTTCAGACCCCCATGTATTCTCAACATCTTGTGTGTCCCTTGACAAACCCATCATACTGCAACACCTCCTGCATGTCTTCTTTTCAACACCCCGTGTGTCCTCAACATCCTGTGTGACCCTTGACAAAATCGTCATACCGCTACACTTCCTGCATGTCCTCTTTTCGACAACCCCGTATATCCTCAACATCTGTATGTCCCTTGACAAACCCGTCATACTGTGACACTTCCTGTATGTCTTCTTTTCGACACCCCCGTATGTCCTCAACATCCTATGTGTCCCTTGACAAACTTGTCATACCGCAACACCTCTTGCATGTCCTCTTTTCGACACCCCCATGTGTCCTCAATATCCTGTGTGTCCCTTGACAAACCCGTCATACTACGACACCTCCTGCATGTCCTCTTTTCGATACCTCTGTGTGTCCTCAACATCCCTTGTGTCCCTTGATAAACCCGTCATACCGCGACACCTCCTGCATGTCCTCTTTTCGACACCCCTGTGTGTCCTCAACATCCCGTGTGTCCCCTGTGTGTCCTCATATCCCCAGCAGGTATAGGCAGACACATCATTTGCACAGCAAGCATGCACATCATATTGCATTCTCCCAAAATCCCACATTCATGTAAAAATAAGGTGATTCCAGTCTTTGTCGTTCATTTGCCAACCTTGGCACTCTCCTACAAAGAGGGGCAGCAGTAAGCACATAAATTTACACCCCTCTTTAACGATAGTTAGGCCCTTTAACCATGGTTACCCTTAGCTAAACCCTAGATCCACTCCAAGTCAACCCTAGTTCTAACCCTAGTTAAACCTTAGGTAAACCCTAGGTGAACCCTAGCCTAGCGCTATAAACCTAGGGCATGGGCCCAAGGCCCATGAAACACCTACCCAAGGCCCCTAGGACCTAAAACACGTAGATAAACAATCCTTGGGCCCGTACAGGGCCCATGAACCCTAGCCAAGTCCTAGGAGGGGGGCCCAGGCCCTCAAAAATTCAAAAATATAAAATATCGGTTGTCCATCTATTGACATTCCTTTTGGGGTAAATTCCGTAACGCGTGCATGAGCACTTAAGCTGGTCCAAGCTTTTTTTTGGAATAAATCAGAAATACGGGTAATTATTCTACCGCCATTGTCCATTTGCCTTTAAGAGGGAATGACGATACTGGAATTACTGTCATTCCCAGTTTCGTATTCACAACACTCACTAGCCCTCCCTAGTGCTCAGGCACACTTTGTGGCCACCCCACTCCCCTCTAAGACCTCCGTCTACCCCTGTACTAATTCCCTATGGGTCCCCAACTCCATCTCCTATAAATCTAAGTCTCCCTCAACCTTCAAACCCCATGCCAACCCCTATCCAAAATTCTGGAAAAGAACCCCACTGTGGAAACCTTAGAGAAACTCTGGAGATTCCGAAAACTCTCCAAGACCTGTTGGTAGATTGAAGCTGAAGGCGAGGACTGGACCTTGGCACTCCCCCTTGTATACGACCTCCCACAACCACTGGAGCCACCATCACCGCCACTGGTGAAGTGTAGCAGTAGGGTAAGGTTTCCCGCTACTTCTTTCTTCTCTGTAAATATCATGTGAGCCCCTAGTCCTATTCTAAGGAACTTTGGTTAACTTTGGTTACTGTGAAACTCATAGGGGGTACCCTTGCCTTCATCCTAGGCACAAGGGGCCCCCAAGGGAAAAAGCTCAGACACACAGGCTACTACACCCACAGGTATTCCCCAAGCCTTCTGCGGGGTCCTCAGTCCATTAAGAACCCACTAGAAGTGCTATAATACTATACTATGGGGGGAAATCAAGTTCTGGAAGATTTCAAGAATGGCGGTAAACATGATACCGCCATTCTGGGTCTTCCCCATTTCAATAGTTGTAGGCCCCATTTGGGTGGGCCCTGATCCATTCTAGGGCCTATTCTAGGTCCCTAAGACTTCCCTCTACCTACCCTGGTCCTTCCGGGATCACTAGGTTAGCTTAATCATGGTTAAAATGCATAAATTTGGAAACTGCCAAGAAAATCGGTAAACAATCTACCGACATTCTGGACTTTTGAGTACAGTGCAAAAATGGATGTTGTGGGCCCATTTCAGACCAGACCCAAGGTCCAAAGCAGGCCCAAGACACTTGACAAAGCCCCTAATTGACCTTAAGGGCCCAAGACCCTATGGGTTCACCCCTGACCAGTAAAGCCATTTCCAGAAATGACTGGGAATGGCGGTGAATAATCTACCGTCATTCCAATTCTGTGAAGAATTGGAATTGACGGTTAATAGTCTGCCGCCAATCCCAGTTTTCTCCAATTGGGCTTTGCATAGGTCATTCTAGGCCCTGCCATGCTATCTGGGCCCCACTTTAGACTTGCCCAGATCCTTAACTAGGGTTAAAATTAACCCCCGTTAACTTTTAACTATGGTTAAGACCATTTAACCTTGGGAAAAATCCTAAAAATTTCCAAAAACATCAAAAAAATATAAAAATACCAAAAATTTGACATTGAACCTTTTTAACCATGGTTAGTAACCCTAACTATGGTTAACTCTTCTATTAACTCTGGTTAAGCAATCCTTAAGCCTACCGGGCTTGCCCTTGGCCTATCGGGCCCAACCTAGTCTACCGGATTAAGCCTTTAGCCTACCGGACTAGACCTTGGCCTCCGGGCCCAAACAATCACTTGACCAACCCGGTCAACCAAACCCTAGCCCCCGGGGTAGACCTTTAAGCCACCTCGGTGCACACACACACTCCCCTTAGCCTCCAGAACTACGCTCGATCTGATCTCACCCCACGTGAGTACGTAGGCCACCCTGCACGGGTTTGACCCTAGTTAGCTTTTTCCTTTATTGGATTAGTCTAATCTAAAAACTAAGACATTTGAATAAAATTTGACATTAATTTAGTTTATACCTAGGGAGTAGGTAACCATTACAAAATGGGGGTCCCAGAGTGCCTAACACCTTCCCTGGGACTTAATCGAACCTCTTACCTAGAACTCTAAATGCAGATCATAAAGACCTTATCTATGAACCGGGACTTATCCCTCATAATTAATAAGTGGCGACTCTAAAATCAAACACGGTGAGTAAAATCCGTGCTCACATCCCTCATTATGGGGACTCCTCAAAACCATGAAGGTTTCTTGAAACCTATTAATGGTTAGTGGGCTGTCCGTTATGGTACAGCCCGCATAGTGGAGAGACAGTACGCCTCTACACACTCACTGCCATATGGTAGGATCTAAATGGCTGAACCTTTCTCAGTAGTTTAGATCCTGAAGGGCATTTATGGGTAGTGAAATCTCACAACCTGCAAGGCGGGTGCATGGTGCACATGCTTACACAGGATCACCACCCATTGAATGGGCGGTTAAGCTTCAAGCATACCAAAGACACGTGCTCCAGCTGGCTAAGGGTTGGCTCACCGCCAACCTGACTAGCATTTAATGCTGGCAGTAAGGTAATAATGCCCCGCTAATACCCCTGTATATCAGTCCTTAGGGGACTGACACGTGGTTAGGGTTTGCCCTCGCGGATAGACCCTCACTGAAGCTTTGCGGACAGACTCTATAAGTCCATCTATGGGCCATTCAATGACTAGCCCAGTCTATGACCATAAAAGGTCATGGACCTAACCCAGACCAAGGATTGGACCCATGGTCCCACCCTGCATTGGTCTGCGGATTGATTAAGGTCAGACCCTAGTCCGCAGTCCAAATATGTTTGGACCTAACCTAGACCACGGGTGAGACCATGAATATCACCTCCTTAATTTTCGGATTAACCAAGGCCAGTCCTTTCCCAAATGGTAGTCAGTATCTGACCGCAATACGATAAGGAATCCTTAACAAAAATGACTCTGCCAATTTTAGGGGATCCCAAGATAGAGATCCCCTCTTTTTCTCCAATAAAAGAGTGTCATATGACACCCTATCCGAAAGAGAAAGTAATCTCTTCCCTTTTCTAGGAAGATATGACTCTTTCTCCTTTGGGGGGAAAGTTTTATCATTTCAGGTTTCCTAGAAAGGGAAACCAATTTGGAGTCCTTCAAGAAAAAGGACTCTCATTCGTACGGTTTCTTTAAGATAAGAGAAACCAACTGTCTTGGACAGATGACCCTCTCTAAAGAGAGTTTGCCTCTTTTGATTTCCTAAAAAAGAGGAAGTCAAACGGAAGTCCAAAAAGAACTCTCCAAACAATATAAGAAGAGGATTTCTCACAAGAAACCCTCACAAAGATAGAGAAAAAAAAAAGCACACACAAGAGAATACAAAAACGGACTAAAAAAAAGCAGAAAAACAACAGTAACCCAAGGAGGAAGAAGAAGGATCTCCCACCAATGGCGAACATCAGGTGAACCCCCAATATGACCACCTCTCTTTCTTTTCTTTCTTTTGATGCAAAGACCTCTATAAGGTACCCTATAATGCCTACATGGGATCTGGGCAACCCCATTGAATAAATAAAATATATTTTATTCAAATAGTTGTTCTTCTTTATTCTTCTTCTTAATCAGAGGTTCTTCCTAAAATCGGGAAGGCAATTAACAGTCTGAGTTTACTCAGATTGGAAGGATAGTCCCCCACACAAAATCGTAAACTTCATACAAGAATGGAGGTAATATGACCGTAAAGTTTAAGAGGTCAATCATAAAAAAGATGATTGAAATTTGTGTGTATATAGTCGACATGTCATAAAGTTCATGATGCTGGAAGATACTCTGCATAAATGGTCCTTAGATGGTATCTTAATGAGGTGTATCTCATGAAACAAGATTGATCAACCCATGGAAGAAACTAATAACGGGATCTGCGGTGCTCACCAAGTCGAGCCCAAGCTCCAAATGCAGCTAAAAAGATTAGGCTACTACTGGCCTACGATGATCACTGATTGTCTCAACTATGCAACAAAATGCAAAGTGTGTCAGCTTTATGTTGATTTCATACATCGGGCTCTCAAGCCTCTCCACATGACAATATATTCATGGCCTTTCGCGGTATGGGAAATAAATGTCATAGGACCATTCACTCCACCTGTTAGCCTTTAGGTTTTGACTTATGGCAACATCATTGATTTTAATGATAACACAATAAAGGAATGGATATTGTGTTACTAATATCTCTTTTGAATTTCTATGAAAATCAGATTAAAAAGAGCATTAGAGTGTCATTCAACCAAAAAGCATGAGCTGAACCATATTAAAGCCTATATGTAAGAACAATTCCTAGTCAAGATCATTCAAGCTCACATCATTCAAGATGAAAAAAGCTCAAAGATGAAATTGAAGAAGATAGATCATCACAAAGCAATATCAGATCCAAGATCAGAAGAGAACTCTCAAGGTTTTTAGTGTCTTAGTTTAAGCTGAGAGTGTTTAGGACTTTTCTAAAAAGTCCTCGTTAGATGGTTTGAATAAAAGCTCAATAACCTTAGATTGACCATAGGTTCCTTAAACCAATATAATAATATGATTAAGGACCTTAAAATATGATCATCTTTCTCATAAAGGTTAAGTACAAAACCTTGGAATCATATCCTATCTTAAAAGTTTTGAAAAATGGATTCAGGAAAGAAAATGGTCTATCTAGTCGATCAGACAAGCCTTGTGATCGACTGGATAGAACAAATTTTTTCAAAATTTGTGTGCATGTTCTGTTCATGTGGGAAACTATTTTGAATTCATATGAGATCATTCCAAAGATCATTATGAGTTCTTAATCATGTTTATCTACTAATTTAAAAGACTTTGGAATATTTGAAAATTGTGCTAAAGGTATGCTAAGTGGCCTTGGAAATCATTACAATCATTAATGTTAAGAAAATTGGATTTTAGTTTTTTTTTTTTTCAAATTTACTGTATTCAGCCAATCACAAGGGTCTTCTGATCGACTAGATAGACCAAGTTTGCACAAAAACTGTTCTGGCTATTTTTCCCAAATCCAGAAATTTTATGGACCTATTTTGATCATGAAAGAAGCAGAATTAGGATTTGACTATTAGACATAAAATTGTTCCCCTTGAAATTTTAAGTGGAATAGGAAGTTGAAAAACCTAATTTCATTAAGAAAATAAAAATTTATGGTCAAAATACTAAAGGAGATAAAACTTTGCTCTATCCAGTCGACTGGATGCACCAGTCAACTTCGGGAGCCTTTTTGGCCATGAAAAATGAAGAATTAGGATTTGATTATTAGAGAAAAAAATGTTTCCCTTTTAATGTTAAGTGGAATAGGCTTTTGAATCACCTAATTCCGATAAGTCAAGCAAAAGTTATAGTCAAAACACCGAGAGGCAAAATGTAACTCTATCCAGCCAATCTGAAGACGCATCCAATCGATCAGAGGACTCTCCTAATCGACTGGATGAACTCCAGAACATAAAAAAAAAGCCTGTAATGGCTATATTTTAAATGATGGTTTCGCATCTATTGCTTCTCCAACGGCTATATTCTTAAATGCACTATAAATTGAGATATTCTATTAACTGAACATGAAGTGTGATCAATCTATCAATTCCCAATCATTCACCAAGATTCAAGACTCAAATCTATTGTGAAAAATCTGAAATCCCCTATACTCTGTTTTTGAGCTGAAATCCAATCCATCTTTTGTGAGATTTATTAGAGTTTGTTATTCCATTTTTATCTAACTCTTAAAGGAGTTTGTATTTCGGATTCAAGATCCAAAAAATCACTACATTGTAAAGGTTCATCCATAACCTCAAAGGATTGTAAAGTTTTAATCCTAAGCGACAAAAGGATTGTGTAACGGTTCATCCTCAGCCCATAAAAGGATAGTAAAGGTGGTCTCCTAGCCTGTAAGGGAGTGTAACGGTTTACTCTTCACCTAGAAGAAGAGGACACGATTTGGGAATAAAATAGCAGGGAATCCTTGGAGCAGGAATAGCTTAAGGCGGGGACATAAGCGGGTTGCCGAACCTTGTGAACAATATCCAATGTCAAGTGTTTGCATCTCTCTAACTCTCTCTACTTGATTGATTTCCATTATTGTTTAAGCAAAATTGTTAGATTCTCTATTTCCCTTTAACTTGCCTTAAAGTTGAAATTCCGCTTAGGGAATTTAGAGTAAATATTTTTTAATTGCCATAGATCCTATTAACCCCCCCCCCCCCCCTCTAGGGTCCACAACCTGGGCAACAATTGGTATCAGAGCCTAGGTCTCTATACATAGGTTTAACCATCTTAGAGAAAAGATATTTTGCCAAAAATGAATAATATCCACCCTTAGACCTCCTTGGTTCGAAGGTCAAAATTATACTTATTGGAAAGTAAGAATGATGTATTTTATTCAAGCTTTAGATTATCATTGTTGGAAAATTATAATAAATGATCCCCACATCCTCTCAAAAATTGTTAATGAAATTCTAGTTCCTAAAGAAGAGGATGAATGGTTGGAAGCCGATATTAAACTTGTTCAACTCAATGTCAAGGCTAAAAGCAATCTCTATTGCGCATTGAGTCCTCAAGAATTTAATAGAGTCTTGGCTTATGACTCGGCTAAGGAAATTTGGGATAAACTCCAAATTACCTATGAAGGAACCAACCAAGTTAAAGAGTACAAAATTAGCATGTTGGTTCACAAATATGAAATGTTTAAAATAGAGTACAATGAACCTCTTGCTTTTATGTTTGATAAATTTACTAACATTATTAATGAGCTAAAATCTCTTGGCAAAGTTCATTTAAATGCAGAAAATGTAAGAAAAATTCTCTGATCTCTACCAAAGGAATGAGCTCCAAAGGAAATGGTCATTCAAGAAGCTAAGGACCTCACAATTCTATCCATGGATGAGCTACTTGGATCTCTAATGACTCATGAAGTCATTATGAGGGAGCAAATCAATGAAGAGCCTATATCCAAGAACAGTCACGCCTTGAAATCCTCCTACTACAATGAAGAGAGTGATATAGGTAGTGAAGTAAAGGAGATTGAGAAGATGATCAAGAAATTCATAAGGTTCTTGAAACATAAGAAGAATATCAAGAAAATGACCTTCATAAAATAATTTCAAAAGAAAGTCATCAAATGTAAGAAGAACAAATCAAGTGATGAACGAAAAGATGTGGTTTATTACAAGTGCAAAAAGCCCGGTCATATCAAACCACAGTGCCCCAACTCAAGAAAAGACATACCTACATGAGAAGGGCAATGAAAGCCACAACTTAGGATGACTCCGATAGAAGTTCGGATGCTACCTCAAGTGAGGAAGAAAATGTCAATCTATGCCTCATGGTCCATGAGGATGAAGTAAACTCTTCCCAAAATAACTCTTTATCTTTTGATGAACTTCGAGATGCATTTGATGAACTTTATGAAAATTATACAAAAATGTCATCGAAAATTAAAATGCTTAAGAAAGAAAACTCTTCTTGTCAAAATAAACTTGAATTTGTGCAAAATGAAGATAAATTTCTAAGAGAAGAAAATGAGACTCTTAAACAGAAAAATTTATCAATCTCAAGTGAAAATGAATACCTACTAAATAAGAATGATAAATTAGTAAAAGAGAACGAGATTGTGTTAAGTGAAAAAAAAATATCTTTCAAAAATCTCAAGTATCAACTATTGCATGCAATAAATGTGAATCTTTAAATACTAATGTTGAAAACTTGACAAGCACACTATCAAAATTCTCTATAGGACAAAAAAGCTTAAATATGTTGCTAGTAAATCAAAAGTGTGTGTTTAATAAGGCTGGATTAGGTTATAATGTTAATATTAAACAAAAAGATTATGAAAACTTTTTTTACCTCTTGCTCTACAAAGAATATGTATAATTTAGTTTGAAACAAAAAGGTTATGCAAGTTTGGGTGCCTAAGGGAACTAGCATTTCCAAAGGTAATGTTATTGGACCCAAGATGGTTTGGGTGCCAAACGGTGCAACCAAAACATTTGGATAGGTTTCACCTTAAGGAAATGTGCTTATTGTCAATCTTACATTAATTTCCTTATGAGAATGATTTTGCATAAATTGTGATTGTTGAAAGATATATGTTTAAATCATGTTTGATATGTGCTTGATATATGCTTTGAATGCCTATGTATGATAATCAAGTATATTTGATATATGATATGAGATGATGAATACTGCTCAATGAGCATAATTATGATATATGAATGAATCTCTTACTTGTATACTTGAATTATATGATGTATATGCTTAAATTAAGATGATTTTGATTGTTTGGATGATATTTAATGATTGATGTTTGACTTTCTATATATGCTTGATGATATGATTAAGAGAGTAATAAAGATATATAGATTTTATGCTTTGAAATTTGACCTTGAATGATGTGAATTCAATGCTTGAATTATATTAAATTTATGCTATATATGCTATGATATGTATTCACTGCATAAATGTTCAACTGAGTGGCATCGTAAGTCTTTGATATCCTCACTGGCTATTACAGAGTAACTGCCCAAAAAGCTCAGAAATTAGAACATTTCTGTTCACCATTTGTATGATATCATGAATCTTGATTGATAAAATGTTTATTGGTATCCTTGCATTGATTGATTTTAATGATCTAGTTTGACATGGTTATGATCATGTTTGATATGATTTGTGTTGAATAATGATGCTTAATAAAGTATTTAGATGTTCATTTGTTGTAAAATGAATTGGAATTAGAAGAAAACAGAAAAATTATTCCATTTTTCTTCTATCCAATCGATCAAATGAAGCTTCTAATCGACTGAATAGACAAAAAAATTGTCTGTCTGTCTTTGTGCTTTGAAATGTTTGATATTGAATGAAATGCTTTGATGCTTCAACTTGATCATGCTTTTTGATGTTGCCATAGGGGGAGAAATATGTAATGGAATGAAACCCGTCTAAAACCCCTACTTGATTTAATATGCTAAGATCCTTGTGCTTAAAAGCCTTATGCAAGAAGATATCAAAATGCTAAAATTGGCTTATCTCATTACTTAATATCACATAACTAGGATTGGTAACTAAACCATATGCAAATGAAATAAAATTCTTATATTAAAATAAATGCATATGTTTAGGGGGAGCTTACCTCAAATCTTTAATAAATATTATTTATTTCTTTAATAGATATTATTTATTGAGGGGGAGTTTTGTCTCAATTAATTTCATTATTATGTCATCATCAAAAAGGGGGAGATTGTTAACCTTTAGGTTTTGACCTAAGGCAACATCATTGATTTTAATGATAACACAATAAAGGAATGGATATTGTGTTACTAATGTCACTTCTGAGTTTCTATGAAAATTAGGTCAAGATGAGTATTAGAGTATCATTCAACCAAAAAGCATGAGCTGAACCATATTAATGCCTAAATGCAAGAACAAGTCCTAGTCAAGATCATTGAAGCTTGTAAATCCCTAAATAGGTGTTGGCAAATTCCGTGATCATTAGATAGGTCATGTGAGTCGAGTCGTCGAGTCATGTTCAACTTGTCAGAAGAGAAGAGCTAAAGCTTAAAGAAGATTGAAGAAAGAGAAGAAAAAGCTCCTACTCTGGATCTAGACAGGTAATGGACTTAGAGACCCCTACCTAGGTTGGATTTGGCTTAGATAACTCTAAACATACCTAGGAGGATAGTTTTAAACCTAACAAAGTTGTTTGATCTCATTTGAATCAAATAAAAATGAAATGAATCATGGTTTGAAAACAATTCTGTCTCAACCGATCGCTCGGTATTGGGACCGATCGATCGGTGGCCTACCGAGCGATCGGTGGCTATCGACTGGATAAAAAGTTTGTATGGGGTATTTTTCCAGAGAGATGATTTATAACCGAGCGATCGGTCATTTGGACCGAGCGATCCGTTTTGGACCGAGCGATCGGTAGTGAGCACCGATCGATCGGTCCCCGTAAAAAGAATTTTTCTTTTTCTGGATTCTTTTTTTAAACCCTATATAAACAATTTTTTGGAGACCTAATTCGGGTCTTTGATATTTTTTGAAAGAGTAGAGGTCTGAGAAACTCTTCTAGGGTTTTTCTTATTGCTTTTATTAGATCTTTGTTGATCCCTCCTCTTTCTTTGATACTAGAGAATGCAAGTATAAATCTAAACCTTTGATCTTGCATTGTGTGATCTCAAATCTGTATGAGATCCCTCTAGGGTTTGAAATTTTCTAAATTGATTCACAACCCTACACCTTGTGTGTGTGTCCGGTGTTTGATCCGAAGCCTTCGTGGAAGGAGATCGATCGTGTGTGATCATGGTTTTGAAGTAGCTTGAAAAGATTTGGTCGGTGTGGAATCGAAGCTGCTACGGCGGAGATCGAACCTGCTGGTTCGTGGAAATCAAGAGTAAGAGTCTATTCCTAGGAACGTTGTTTCTGTTTTGGTAAGGTCTTGTCTTGTACTTGATATCTTTTCATAGTGAAGTTTATTGCTGGATAAGGTCCCGTGGTTTTTTCCCGTTAGGGTTTTCCACGTAAAAATCTTCTGTGTTTGATTTGTGTGGATTGTCTGATTGAATTGTTCATTGATTTCTAAACATATTAATTGAAAAATTAAAATTGGTTAGAAATTATTAGATAGACCTATTCACCCCCCCTCTAGGTCTTAGAGATCATTGATCTGGATAAATTTTAATTGGTATCAGAGCAAGTTCACTGATAAGGCTAATCCCTTAAGTGTGATCCTGTATTATCCGTGATCATGAGTACTCTAAGAGAAGGTGGATCCGTCTCTCGTCCCCCACTTTTTGATGGAAATAATTATGCATACTGGAAAGCTAGAATGAGAGCCTTTCTCAAATCTATTGATGAGAGAATTTGGATGTCTATACAGAATGGGTGGACTACGCCCATAAAAACTGTAGGTGATTTGACTGTCGTCAAATATTATGATGAATGGACCAGAGAAGAGCTTGAGTCAAGTGGATGGAACACTAAAGGTCTCAATGCTATCTTTACTGCAGTCACTGCTGAGGAATTCAGACGAATTTCTTCAAGTGAAACAGCAAAGGAGGCTTGGGACATTCTTGAAATTACCCATGAGGGTACTACCACTGTTAAAATATCAAAACTCCAAATGTTAACCACCAAATTTGAACATTTAAACATGGAAGACAATGACACTTTTGATGAATTCTATGCAAAACTTAGTGACATTGTCAACGCTAGTTTCAATTTAGGTGAGAAAATATCTGAGTCCAAAATAGTTAGAAAAGTCCTTCGATCTCTCCCAGAGAGATTTCAACCCAAAGTCACTGCAATCGAAGAGAGTAAAAATGTTGACTCTCTGAAGATTGAGGAATTGGTTGGTTCACTCCAAACCTATGAACTCAATCTCCATCCATCCAAGAAGAACAAATCTTTAGCCTTGAAATCCATCAAGGAAACTTTGGATGAGGATGACAGTGATGGAGATATGAATGAGGAAGAAATGGCTCTCTTCGTTAAAAAATTTCAAAAATTTTTTAGAACGAAAAAGAGGTTTAATCCCAAACAGGGAGGAAAATCTTTTGAGAAGTCAAAGTCTAAGCCCTGGGAAAACAAGAAAAATTCCAAGAGTGGCGACAAGAAATCCCAAGGTGTTCAATGTTATGAATGCCATGGCTTCGGTCATATTTCACCTAACTGTCCTAACAAGAAGAAGAGTAAGGGCAAGGTGATGAATGCCTGTTGGGATGACAGTGATTCCGAGAATGAAGAATCGGACAGTTCCTCTTCAAGTGAAGATACTGGAAATCATACGGCTTTCACTGTTTTCCTTTCTGGGATTCTTGAGACTACCTCTGCGGTTGATGAAAAGGATAGAAGTGATGAGAGTGTTCATACTGAGTCTAGTGAGGACATACAGAAGAGTCAAACTGACTCTGAAAGTGATGAAGATTTGAAAACAACTTATGATAAGTTGTATGCTGAAAGTTTGAAGCTGACTAAAACAAAAATCTCCTTGAGTAAAAAACTCAAAATCATTCAAAATGAAAGAGATATTTGTAAACTAGTAGCAGAAGTGAAGAGTGCTCTAGTTAGTCAGTTGGAAAATGAAAAAGGAGCATTAGTTATGAAAGTTCAATGTCTTTTGGAAGAGAATGTCTCATTGACTAATGTGGTCAGAAAATTAGAATTTGAAAGAGACACTTCCATGAAAGAAATTGAAGAGTTAAGAACTCTGCAAATGGAGCTGGAAACTTTTAAAGACTCTCTTGTTGATAAGGTGAAATTTCTTGAAAAAGAGCATCAAATTACCCTTAAAGACAAGACTGACTTGATTCAGAAGGTCTATACTCTTGAAAAAGAAGTAAGAATGTTTAGTAACACTAGCTGCCTAGATGAATTAGTTAGAAAGTATGGATCAAATTCGAGTAGATCTGGGATAGGACATGCTGACACACCAGCTGGTCCTTTAGCTGTTGGTACAATGGCTAGTGCAGTGTTTGAGCCAATACATTCTGATCCTAAAGAAAATTTACCTTCTACATCAAGTACTAAGGCTTATACAAATTTTGTAAAGCCTAGAAATACAGCTCCTAGAGTGAATGCTTTGAGGAATCAAATTCCTATTAGAAGAAATCCTCCTCCTCTCCCAAGATTCATACCCACATGTCACTTTTGTGGTGTGAGAGGTCACATTCGACCTAATTGTAATGTTTTTAGGAGAGCTCCCCGAAATGGTTCATGGAACCAAAATCAAAGTCAAGGGACTCTTCAAATGCAGATTCAGGTTCTAGCTGAAAAGTCTAGAATGTTGAGCGATGATGTTAATAGAATTGCTCAAATCTCTAGGACAAGAACTGGTCAATTTATTCCAAATGATTATTCAAGAGGAAACAATTTGACTTATCAAAAAGCTAGAACTGAACAAAACAGAAAAAGGTCAAGGAGGACAAAAAGGAAAAAGGTCTCTACTACACAGATTAATGATCAAAGATCTAAACAAAGTTTAAAGACTGTGTATGTAAGAAAGGAAGACCTTAAGTGCTTTGTCCTTCATACTGACTTGAAAGCCCAAAACACAGAAATGTGGTACTTCGACAGTGGGTGTTCTCGGCATATGACAGGTAACAAGTCCTTATTTATTCAATTTGAGGACTGTCCAGATGGGACTGTTACTTTTGGTGATGGAAGCAAGTCTTTAGTCAAAGGAAAGGGTATCATCGATTCACCAGGCATACCTAAATTGAAAGATGCCTTGTTTGTTGAAGGACTGAAAGCTAATTTAATTAGCATAAGTCAACTATGTGATGATAATCATGCTGTGCATTTTACCCAAAATAAATGCTTAGTCATTAATGGTAAAGGTAAGTGTTTTCTAGAAGGATTGAGAACCACTGACAATTACTACGGCTTAACTCCCAGTCCTAATCCCTCAAATGTCTGTTATAAGACTAAAATTGAGGAGGTTGATTTGTGGCACCGAAGACTAGGTCACATGAACTTCAAAGACCTATGTAAAATCTCTAAGCAAGAGCTTGTGAGAGGTGTTCCCAAACTAGGAAAGCGTTCTACTGCTGTGTGTGGGCTATGCCAAATTGGTAAACAAATTAGAACCCCACATAAGAAGACTTCAAGTATTGCTACTTCATATCCACTGGAATTAATTCATATGGATCTTATGGGTCCTAGAAGAACTGAAAGTCTAGGTGGAAAGCGATACATCCTAGTCATGGTTGATGATTTCTCAAGAATGTCATGGGTGGCATTTATATGGGAGAAATCTGATGCTTTTGACAATTTCAAAAGTATTTACCTGAAAATTCAAAATGAGAAAAGATGCCCAATCACTCGAATTCGAAGTGATCATGGAAAGGAGTTTGAAAACTCTAAGTACAACGACTTTTGTGATGAGTCAGGTATCAAACATGAATTTTCTGCACCTATTACACCTCAGCAGAATGGTGTAGTAGAGAGGAAGAACAGGGTTCTCCAAGAGATGGCTAGAGTTATGCTTCATAGCAACAATCTAGATTCTCATTTCTGGGCTGAGGCAGTTAACACTGCTTGCTATATAGTTAATAGAGTTTTTGTAAGACCTGGAACAAGGAAAACCCCATATGAGTTGTGGAATAACAAGAAACCTAGTGTCAAGTACTTTCGAGAATTCGGAAGTAAATGCTATATCCTTAAGGATAGAGAGCAACTGGGCAAATTTGAATCCCGGAGTGATGAAGGGATATTTCTTGGATATTCCACCAACAGTAGAGCTTATCGAGTTTATAACTTGAGATCCTCTACAATTATGGAGTCCATAAATGTAGTTGTGGATGACTCCGGTGTTGAAAATGTGCAACTTGAGGATGATGAAAGTGCTGAAAATGAAAATGTTGAAACTGTTTCAACTCCACTTATTGATAAGCAAACATCCCCATCAAAACCTACACATCCTAGGGTAATGAGTCCTCACACCCCCACTGATATAATTGGTGATGTTGAAAGTGGAGTGAGAACGAGGAAACAAATTGAAAATGAAGTTAGCTACATTTGCTATACTTCATCTTTTGAACCCAAGAATGTAGCTGAAGCTCTTGCAGATGAAAATTGGATAAATGCAATACAAGAAGAGTTACTTCAGTTTACTAGGAATGATGTTTGGTATTTAGTACCTAGGCCTAACAATACAAATGTGATAGGTACCAAATGGATTTTCAAGAACAAATCTGATGAAAAAGGTACTATCATAAGAAATAAGGCTAGGTTAGTTGCACAAGGATACACCCAAATTGAAGGTATTGACTTCGATGAAACGTTTGCTCCTGTAGCTAGGCAAGAATCAATAAGAATTCTTCTAGCTGTGGCTTGCCATATGAAATTCAAAAATTTTCAAAGGAATGTTAAGAGTGCCTTTCTGAATGGCATTCTACATGAGGAAGTCTATATGGAACAACCAAAAGGGTTTGAAGATCCACATCACCTTGATCAAGTCTATCAGCTAAAAAGGGCCCTCTATGGTTTAAAGCAAGCTCCAAGAGCTTGGTATGAGAGGCTAACTACTTATCTCTTGGAAAACGGATTTTCGAGAGGGGGAGTAGACAAAACCCTTTTCATAAAGAATGTGAAAGGTGATATTGTCATCGCCCAGATATATGTTGATAACATAGTGTTTGGTTCCACATTAGACCTACATGCTCGTTCATTTGCTGAACAAATGAAAAATGAATTTGAAATGAGCATGGTTGGTGAGCTAAGTTTCTTCCTTGGTCTTCAGATCAAGCAATTGGATTCTGGGATCCCAGTATCTCAAATCAAATATGCTAAAAATCTAGTGAAGAAATTTGGCATGAGCTCTGCTAAGCATGTAAGGACTCCTATGAGTTCTACTACAAAACTTAGTAAAGATGCTACAGGCAAAGGTGTTGATCAAACTTCTTATAGAAGCATGATTGGTAGTTTACTCTACCTAACTGCTACTAGACCTGACATAGCCTTCAGTGTTGGTGCATGTGCCCGCTATCAAGTGAGCCCAAAAGAGTCTCACTTACTTGCAGTTAAGCGTATCATTCGATATGTGAGTGGAACTTTATCATTTGGCCTCTTGTATTCTTTTGATACAAATGCCACAATAGTTGGATATTCCGATGCCGATTGGGCCGGAAATGCTGATGATAGGAAAAGCACCTTAGGAGGATGTTTCTATATTGGAAATTGCTTAGTTGCTTGGCTTAGCAAAAAGCAGAATTCAATTTCATTGTCCACTGCAGAAGCTGAGTACATAGCAGCTGGCAGTTGTTGCACTCAACTTCTGTGGATGAAGCAGATGTTGAATGATTACGGGATTGAATAGAGCACTATGACTGTGTATTGTGATAATTCTAGTGCTATCAATATTTCCAAAAATCCCGTTCAACATTCTCGCACAAAACACATAGACATAAGACATCACTTCATCCGTGATCTTGTTGAGCAAAAGATTGTGTCTATAGAGTATGTCCAAACAGAGAATCAATTTGCGGACATTCTAACAAAACCCTTAGATTCCCTTAGGTTTGAACTCCTTAGGAAATCCATAGGTTTGTGCGGAGTTGAGTAAAGATGTACTTGTTTCATAGCCTATGTGCTCTTCATGTTCTATTTATGTCATAGAGCTATTTTTTTTGTTATTTTCTTTAAGTAATAAAAATCCAAAAACATTCAAAAAATTGAAAAATATTGCAAAAAAAAAAAAAAAATGTGTTTGTATGACCTTATTTGTCCTATCATTTTGCTTAATGTTATTTCCTTGAAATCATATTTGAACATATAATCCAAGGATAAATATTTCATAGGATTGAGTAATATAGGATAGTTCAATTGTTGGTTCGATCTTGTGATTGAATTTGGTCATACTAACAAATCTCAGTTAGAGTTGAGTAAACAAAGATGTTATCTAATGCACATGCACTCTGACTCATTCTTTAGATGGTATTAGTTCCTAATTAAAGGTTCTGATATTATACCATATGGTTTACTAGATTAATCAAATCTAGTATAACCAATGTCATAAAAAATTCCATAAGGTGAGCCCCCTAGTTATAAAAATTATTGACATGGAGAGGACTACCTGTGAGTTTGTGTGATAGCTAATAGTGAACGCAAACAGTGAGTAATGGCTACCTAGACAAACAGTAGGTATCTATATGGATTGCTAGTGTGAAAGCCCCCACTGTCATTAGAAAGAGCTACCTTCTCACATGAGTGAAAGTCACCAATGTGCTAAAAACTATATATGTGTACTCCAAAAAGAATTTTCACAATGAGTACAATTTGACTGAAAAAGAAATGAAATAAATCTGTTAGTCAAATTTGGGGTAAAAATTGCTCATCATACAAATATGGAAGTTTATTGGTTTTAAAACTAGTTTTTAAAAATTTTAGAGATCCATTTGATTAATAATGTCAAAATCTAGATTAAGGAAGGAAACCAATTCAAAGAGTCAAGTAATGAATTTTGATTTCACACTCACATTACTTCTAATTGTTTTTTGACTCTGATTGTGAATTTGATGCAAATACCATATTTAATCACCGGTGAAAATCAATTAATGTTTACATAATCCTTGTTTATGACTATACTTGATATATCAATTCTTGGGTGATTATTATTTATGATTTTAATGAAATCAATTGTTGCATATTTTTTTTGGTCAATTGGTCATTTTGAGGTAAACAATGAGTTTAAACCAAACCATAGGTTGAGGGGGAGAAATGGTTAAAATTGTAAAATTTTTGAAAATTTTTCAGACCACCGATCGCTCGGTGCTAAAGACCGATCGATCGGTCTTTCGTGAACAGAGTTATAAAACCCTCATTTATATTTTTTTGTTCACTTGTTCTCCGATCTCCAGAGCGATCTCTCGGTTACCTCTCCTCCAAATATTTCCTACGGTCATTCCATTCTATTCTAAAGGTTTCCCAAGCATCTAAAAGGTAAGATTTGTGCATTTTCTTCGATTTAGATTGATTTTCTCATCTAGGGCATCGTTTTCTTGCATTTTCTTCCATGGCTTTCGTTTTGTCGTTAATCATTCTTGCCTATCTCATGTCTGGCATTCCCAAACGTCGGAGGTTGGTCCTCAACAACCAAGAGGATCCTCCTCAAGATGAGGAAAACCTAGAGTCATTTACTTTCACTCCAATAGGGCATGGTATTTCCATTGGGGACAGGCCAATTCGTAGAATGATTGATTCTACAATTGAGAATCGTCAAAAATATTTGGCTGATAAAACTCAGAAAAATAAAGGTAAAGCTTCATCTTCCCAGTCCAGTCAGTTATCCCAGTTTATAAGTCCTACTGCTGCTCAACTCTATAGTGAATATTTTAGCAAGAAAGGTGTAATGGTTGAAAGGGACATACAAATTTCCGATTTTGGTGATTATTATCTTCCTAAACTCATTTTAGATCGTCAATGGGAAGGTATACTTACCTTATCCGGCCCTGCTTCTGTCCAGTTAGTTAGAGAATTTTACTCTAATTTTTCTGAAATCAACCAGAAAAAATGGTCATTCAAATCTCGAGCATTAGAACAATCTGTTGTCATAAATGCTGATTTGATTTCTAAATTCCTTGGCTGTCCTCGAGTTCCAAATGCATATTATCCTTATAATTATAAGAGTGATGAGGATAAAGACTCCATGGAACATGTTGTTACCTTTCTTAGTGGTATTCCTACGTTTTGGGTTGGGTCTCTTATTGAAGTGGCGAAACTCACTAAGGATGCTAGACTAGTAAACCTAGTTATGAGTGCAAATATCCATCCAAAGGTTCATACTGCGGACCTTAGGGAAGATAGAGCTAGATTTCTGTTTAGTCTTCTACGTGGGCGTGATATTGATCTTGCCGCTCACATCATTGACTTGATGATCCAAGCCCATCAAACTAGTACAGCAGTTGGAGCCCTACCATTTGGTTCACTCATCACTAAACTTCTTGGTTCTCAAGGAGTTATCGCTCCTCCTGGTGTTCCTACTCGAGTTCCTAAGGGTCCAATCAACAAAAAGACCCTAGCTCAGAGTTTTTCACATGCCTCAATTCGAGATACAGAGGAGGGAGCAGAAGTTGGTGCTGGGTCATCTCGTCCTCCTCCGACCACTATGGATGATCTTGGGAGGATGATGCGAGAGATGCAGATGGATCTCCGGACTCATGTTTCATCATACGAGGAGTTTACTACAGAGGTTCGTGGTAGACTTGGATCTCTCGATGCAGCCGTGCTAGGAGTACAGAGAGATGTTCGGGATTTTCGAGCTTACTATGAGTCCCAGCTCACTTCTGATGATGAACAAGAGGGATAGTTCGTGATTGGAGTTTATCTTAGTCGAGTGATAGTTTTTATTTGACATTTTGATGTATTTTGTCTTGGTTGTACTTAGTACAAACCTACTTGGATATTATTAACTTGTTATGGATGTATACATTTGAATGGTTTATGCTCATTATCTTTTATCTCATCTCATTTAGATGGTTATGCATTAATTTTCTAGTCCACCTTTGGCATTTCGAGCCAAAAAGGGGGAGAGTTATGATTAATGAATGTGTTAATGTGTTGGATGAGGTTATAAATGAGTGTATAAATGTTTTGGATGATGTTATGGAATGCTTAACCTGTTATGGATATAGTATTGTGGAATGGATATAGTATTGTGGAATTGTGGATGTTATGTTATACATGTTATACATATTTTCATTCTTCCAATATTTTATCCCATATTTTATTTCCCATGCTTCACAGGTTTTTGATTTAGCATGTGCAGGCAAACAGGTTCTAAGTTTGGTGAATCATGACAAGCTAACATGTCAAAAGTCCTGTAATTATATTTTTGAGTCATGTAAAGGTCAATTTTCCATTTTTGAATCAATTGGGAAAATTTGAACCTAGTATATGAGTTAGTCTTGTTTTGTCCCGGAATTGCCAAAGGGGGAGATTGTAAATCCCTAAATAGGTGTTGGCAAATTCCGTGATCATTAGATAGGTCATGTGAGTCGAGTCATGTTCAACTTGTCAGAAGAGAAGAGCTAAAGCTTAAAGAAGATTGAAGAAAGAGAAGAAAAAGCTCCTACTCTGGATCTAGACAGGTAATGGACTTAGAGACCCCTACCTAGGTTGGATTTGACTTAGATAACTCTAAACATACCTAGGAGGATAGTTTTAAACCTAACAAAGTTGTTTGATCTCATTTGAATCAAATAAAAATGAAATGAATCATGGTTTGAAAACAATTCTGTCTCAACCGATCGCTCGGTATTGGGACCGATCGATCGGTGGCCTACCGAGCGATCGGTGGCTATCGACTGGACAAAAAGTTTGTATGGGGTATTTTTCCAGAGAGATGATTTATAACCGAGCGATCGGTCATTTGGACCGAGCGATCCGTTTTGGACCGAGTGATCGGTAGTGAGCACCGATCGATCGGTCCCTCGTAAAAAGAATTTTTCTTTTTCTGGATTCTTTTTTTAAACCCTATATAAACAATTTTTTGGAGACCTAATTCGGGTCTTTGATATTTTTTGAAAGAGTAGAGGTCTGAGAAACTCTTCTAGGGTTTTTCTTATTGCTTTTATTAGATCTTTGTTGATCCCTCCTCTTTCTTTGATCCTAGAGAATGCAAGTATAGATCTAAACCTTTGATCTTGCATTGTGTGATCTCAAATCTGTATGAGATCCCTCTAGGGTTTGAAATTTTCTAAATTGATTCACAACCCTACACCTTGTGTGTGTGTCCGGTGTTTGATCTGGAGCCTTCGTGGAAGGAGATCGATCGTGTGTGATCGTGGTTTTGAAGTAGCTTGAAAAGATTTGGTCGGTGTGGAACCGAAGCTGCTACGGCGGAGATCGAACCTGCTGGTTCGTGGAAATCAAGAGTAAGAGTCTATACCTAGGAACGTTGTTTCTGTTTTGGTAAGGTCTTGTCTTGTACTTGATATCTTTTCATAGTGAAGTTTATTGCTGGACAAGGTCCCGTGGTTTTTTCCCGTTAGGGTTTTCCACGTAAAAATCTTCTGTGTTTGATTTGTGTGGATTGTCTGATTGAATTGTTCATTGATTTCTAAACATATTAATTGAAAAATTAAAATTGGTTAGAAATTATTAGATAGACCTATTCACCCCCCCTCTAGGTCTTAGAGATCATTGATCTGGATAAATTTCAAAGCTCACATCATTCAAGGTGACAAAAGCTCAAAGATGAAAATGAAGAAGATGGATCATCACAAAACAATATCAGATCCAAAATCAGAAGAGAACTCTTAAGGTTTTTAGTGTCTTAGTTTAAGTTGAAAGTGTTTAGGACTTTTGTAAAAAGTCTTCATTAGTTGGTTTGGATAAAAGCTCAATAACCTTAGATTGACCATAGGTTCCTTAAACCAATTTAATAATATGATTAAGGACCTTAAAACATTATCATCTTTCTCAGAAAGGTTAAGTACAAAACCTTTGAATCATATCCTATCTTAAAAGTTTTGAAAAATGGATTCAGGAAAGAAAATGGTATATCCAGTCGATCAGACAAGCCATGTGATTGACTGGATAGAACAATTTTTTTCAAAATTTTTCTGCATGTTCTGTTCGTGTTGAAAACCATTTTGAATATTAGATCATTTCAAAGATCATTGTGAGTTGTTAATTATGTTTATTTACTAATTTAAAAGACTTTAGAATACTTGAAAATCGTGCTAAAGGCAAGCCAAGTGGCCTTGGAAATCATTCCAATCATTAAGGTCAAGAAAATTGGATTTCAATGTTTTTTTTTGCAAATTTACTAAATCCAGCCGATCACAAGGGTCTTCTAATCGACTAGATAGACCAAGTTTGCACAAAAACGGTTCTGGCCATTTTTCCCAAATCCAGAAATTTTCTGGACCCATTTTGACCACGAAAGAAGCAGAATTAGGATTCAACTATTAGACACAAAATTGGTCCCCTTGAAATTTTAGGTGGAATAGGAAGTTGAATCACTTAATTGCTTTGAGAAAATCAAAAGTTATGGTCAAAATACTAAAGGAGATAAAACTTTGCTCTATCCAGTCAGCTAGATGGACCAATCAACTTCGGAAGCCTTTTTGGCCATGAAACATGTAGAATTAGGATTTGATCATTAAACACACAAAAATGTTTCCCTTTTAATTTTAAGTAGAATAGGCTTTTGAATAATTAACATATTAAAAGACTTTGAAATTCATGCAAATCATTAAAGTCTAAGAAAAAACATTAAAATCATGGTAAACCAAAAACTGGAAGTTTTTTGGTCTATCCAGACGATCAGGTGGACCATCCAGTCGATTAGGTGGTCCATCTAGCAAATCACTCCACCCTCTGATCGACTGGATAGAACAAAACTCATTAAAACTCATTTTTGTTATCCAGGCGATCAGGTAACCATCCAGCCGATCAGAAGACCTTTCTAATCGACTGGATAGTTCAGAAAATTTCTGAATCCCGCATTAAATGCCAACAGCTATATTTATAACGGGTATTTTGCATTCAATGCTCATCAAACGGTAATAAATTTTAGATCACTATAAATATAGTTGATCTTTGAATTATCCAAGAACTAACTCACTCACTCTTACACTCTTCTATTGAAAAATCATTCACTTGAGCTAAAAATCCCAAATCTGAAAAACGACACTCTGTTTTTCTCTTTGAGAAAAATACCAATCTTCTACTTGAGAGATTTCTTAGAGTTTGCTATTCCATTCAAATCAAACTCTTAAAGGAGTTTTTATTTCAGATTTAAGATCCAAAATCTTTTATTGTAATCTTCCAAGAACCTGTGTGTTCTCCAAGTGAAGCTGCTGCTTCGGTATAACAGAGAGAGTTGTGCTCTGTTGGTTGATGGTTTGGCCCTGACCGAAAGAGGGGTTGTTGAAGGTTTGATCTCGACCGAAAGAGAGATTGTAAAATTTTTAGGCTTCACCAGATTAAGAAGTCTATACAGTCGTGGACTGTAATGGAATCCTCTAAGCGGGTGTTGCTTGAGACGGAGAGTAGGCTGGGTTTGCCGAACCTCGATAACAAACCTAAGTTTGCATTCCTTAAATCTTTCTCTTATTTCTTTTGCTTTACATTGCTAAATTAGGTTTGCATAGTTGCATTTCCCTTTGTTTTTCATTTTCTGCATTTAAAGGAAAAAAGTTTTAAATCTTCCATTATTCTTTCCCCCCCCCCCCCCCCCCTCTAGGGTCCATATCTGGGCAACAAAATACACCATCTTCTCAAAGCAAGCCACATGCCCATGGTGAGTGGCTAGCCAATCCATCCCTAGAATAACATCAAAGTCTTGGAATCCAAGGATGATAAGATCGACTGCAAGCTCGTGGCTCCCAACCTAAACCACACTGCCTCTATACACTCTGCTTGCTACAACGGTCTTGTCGAGCGGAGTCGAGATGGACAACTCCAGTTCCAACTTACTAGACTCTACGGAAAAGCCCTGGGAGAAATTTGGCGAGACGAATGAATGTGTCAACCCGATGTTAATCAACACCCGAGCCTAATACTCATTGACTACAAATGCTCCTGAAATTCATACTAACTAGAATCAATCCATGCAACAAGTATATATATATTTATATATATAGTGTTCGATATATGACATACAAGTAAAACATAACAACAATCATCAATGATCTAATAAAATATTAAACAAGTACCTTGCAAAACATCATCTGATGCCCGTGCATCTCCCTCTGTCAGAGCGAAGACTGGCCCCTGTTTCGCCTGGCGAGGCGGAGGTGTAGACCTTGCAGGTTAGGAGGACCCCTGGTAGGAAGCTGCAGGTCGAGCTGGGGCCTACTCCCCTGAGAATGGCCTGGTAAGTGCCTTCTCGGGCAATCCCTGATCATGTGGCCCTGGTGACCACAATGAAAGCATCCACTTGACGCCTTCCGGCAATCTCCAACCGGATGCCTTTTGCCACAGAGAGGGTAGATCTCATATGTGAATGTTGGGGCTGCTGGAGGAGTAGGTCGCGCAGCCTGGGTAAATGCTGGGCGCGGAGCCTGGATTGCTTAAGGTCTAGGTGCCTAGGGCATGTAAGGCCGTGGAGCAGGTGGCACCAATAGTGGCCTCTGAGGTGGAATTGGCCATGAATACTGATATGGGGCAGTCCTTTCCCTCTTCTCTGGTGGCTCCAAGCTGCTAGATTAGCCTCTCACCAACTCCCTCTTCCTCACAAATGCCTCCGAGTTGGTCTCAACCAACAAGACTTTATCCACCACCTCTGTATAGGCGGCATGCCTGAACACAGAGACCCTGTCCATGATGAAGTCCTTGGGGTCTTGCTCAAACCTTCTCGCCTTCATTGCCTCTGTGGCAATCATGTGGCACAAAGCGTGAAAGCTCTGCAAACTTGGCCTCATACTCGGCCACCGACATCAAATCCTGTACAAGGGTGATGAATTCCCTTTCCATCTTCTCTCGGGCTCCTACTGGAAAATACATCTTGTAGAATACATCCATGAATTCTCCCCAAGTCCATGGCTGACCCTGTCTGATCAGATCCCTAGTCCTCTCCGTAGATCTCCACCAATGATATGCTTCTCCTTCCAACATGAAAGTGGCCCATAGCACTCTCTCCTCCTCAGTAGGAGATAACACTGAAAAGATCTTCTCTAACTACCGAATCCATGACAAAGCTTCCAGTGGATCAACACTCTCATAAAATGTAGGAAGCCTCATCCTCCAAAATACCTCCACTCCTGTTGAGCGAGGTGCCGGAGTAGGCGCGGGTGTAGTAGCAGGAGGAGGTGTAGGTGCTACAGGCGGTGGAGTAGTCTGCCTGGCCACCAGTATGGCCAGTGTTTTTGCTATCGAGCCTAAAACCCGTGTGAGGTCAGGCTGCTCATCCCCAAATGGAGACGGAGAAGATCCACGAGTGTGGCATCCACGACCCCGTGAGCCACGTCTCATGACTAATGTCCTGAGAACAATAGCACACATGAGTCTAACTTTAACCACAATTTATAAGCTTCAAACTTCACAATAGTTTAAATATTACTAGCATGGTATAGTAATGATTATATACATCACATCAAGTCATCAGAGTATTTATAATACACTTAGGGTTCTAGCGTTTCTAGACACATACTTGGTTGGACTCAACCATTTTGGACCAAGACTAAGAGTTAGTCTATACTTGGGATACGACTCTCTTCCTGACCCTAATGCTCTGGTCAAGTTATGGTACCATTTTTCTAAGTGACCCTAATGACCTAAAGCCTAGGCTCTATTACCAAACCTGTCGCACCCTAAAACCCACCCTAGGAGTTAGAGTGAATCTTGGACAAGACTTAACATGACTTGATAAACCATCCTGCAAAAGAAAGTTGGAGCATGCAATAGCGGAAGCGAATACAAGACACAGCGGAAGCAAAATATCTATTTCATATATATATGTAATAAGGATCCCAACTTACATACAACATCCAAAAGATAGGGTGGACATGCCACTGTAAAATATACAAGTATGACACTCTCACCCATGCTCAATGTCTGCTAAACATAATCTAAATAGGGCCACTTGTCCCCATCACCAGGCTGAGGTTCCTCCTAGATGTACTCCTCTTCCTCCCATGGACCGGGAGCACATATGTCAAAAGGAGCTGTCGCTCCACTAATACCTACCGACATCAAATGTACGGCTGAGTGTTGAAACACTCAGCGGGTACCACTACTAACCAACAAGTCATGATAATAGTGCATAACAATAACAGTAGTCAAAGTAATAAGCATTAAACAGAACAACAAGCAATTTATATTCATGCATGCTTGAAATCATGATCGTTAAAACATCAGTAAAGCATCGTGTACTTGCCTTGTCTTGTTTCTTAAGTTTTAAATCATGTTTTTGTGCTTGAAAAACTTGTCTTGTCACTTGTCTTGTCATGTCTTGTTCTTGTCTTGTACTTGTGAAAACTTTCTTGCATGAACATGAATGCAAATGCATGTATGCTTGTCATGACATGATATGCACATGCTCGCTTGCTTGCTTGTCATGCATGCTTGGGATATTAGTGCCCTTGAACGACTTGAAGTTGGGAGTGTAGACTCCCTTCATTGAAACATATCAAACTACTTGAAGTCGGGAGTATAAACTCCCTTCAGCGAAAATGCAATAGAAGCAACTTGAAGTCAAGTGCAAGCACCCTTCAGGGAAACATGCATGCTTGAAAGGCGCACTAACATCTTGCTTGTCCTTGTGAAAAATAAGATAGGACATACCCGAGGATATGCCCTACCTTTTTACCAACCCTTACGTTTGGCCTTGTCATAGTGTTCGTTAATCGAGTTATTTTATCCTTGTTTTCTTGAAATCAAAACTCAGTGTTCATGCTTGAAAACCCTAATTCATAATATACATGTCGTGCTCGTGGATCGTGTACAATTCGACACATGAAATAATGAACATAGCATTTCAAGACAAGAATAAATTGGAAGGCAAGTAAATCTACAATTATGCAATTCTAGAAAGCGAGTAAATCTACAATCATGCAATTCTAGAAAGCGAGTAAAGTTCATTTTATCGAACATATCATGTGTGTTTATTATGTGTAAATACCCTTCTCATTTTTCTCATCACATTTCAACCATCCATAACATCCATTCACAAATTTCATCTCATATCATGTAAACATTTAGGGAAAAGCAAGAAAATAGAGAATCATAGCAATAAAGGAAAAAAAATATGACAAATTGGGGAATAGGGGTACCGACCTTCAAATGGGGGAGAAATCCCAAGTCATTGGTCGTGGAAGTTGTTCTTCGTGCTTGGAGGAGGTGCTCCTTACGTGCCTTGCCTTTGATTTGGGGATGATCTAGGTCACCCAATGTCCAATTCTCTCACTCAAGAATGAGAACCCTTTCTTGGAACCTAGGTTTCCTCCTTTTTCTCTCAAAAAGTCCCTCTCTAAGTGTTGGAACCCTTGGACCCCCAAAAATTACATAATGTTTGATTAGTGAAAAACCAAAAAAAAAGGTTTATGTGCAATCTCGCACGACCGAAATGGGTTTTGCTTGAGCAGGCTGCTCCCTAGACTCAAAAACGTATTTTTGGTCGAGTTCGCTCGAGCGGGCTTAGAGCTCGCTCGAGCGGGTTTTTTTACAAAAATGGGCTTCGGTATTTCATCCAAAATATTTGACTAGCTTATCGGATTTTGATGATTCAACTTGAGTTAAACTCTTCATTCAAAGGGGAACAATTTTATCTCTAATAGACAAATCCTAATTTTGAGTTTTTAATTACCTAAATGGAATCTAAAGCCGACTAGTCCGAAAATGGATTTCAGCAACCCATTTTTCAACAGATCCGACTTCAGAAATCGGACTTTTGACTCAACCCCGACTCAAAATATGGAAGAATGATGCACATGAACCTTGAAGAGGGTTCTAATACCTTTCCAAAAATTCAAGAATCACTCAATTTTGATAAGCGGTGACAAAAATATAGCTTCTTAAAGTTGAGGGTAATGTTATGATATTTCCATTCTTAACACTTAGAGTATTTTATGCTCTACTCCTTCATCTCAAACATCCGTAAGCTTAAGAAAAGACTCTTAGGGTTTTAATACATGCCATAACATATCATCTAGGTCCAAGGTTCTACATTGCCATCAAGGAAATGCGCTCAAATGAAGCATATCTGCTGATTAAAATGGATAGACAATGGAGTATCTCCCCCGACCAATGTAAGATTCTCAAAGCCCGCTAGATCAAAATCTCAGAAAGATGGTTTAGGCAAAAATTAGGACACCAAAATACCAGCTAATTTGAAAATCTGAAAAGACGGCTTAGGCAAAAGTTGGGGTAACATGGCTCGCTAAGTTGAAAATCCGAAAGGACGGCTTAGACAAAAATTGAGTCAAAAAAAAATACCCGCTAGACTAACACTCCAAGAGTTTGTCTAGAAAAAAATTAGGGCAACAAAAAGCTCGCTAAACTAACACTCCAAGAGTTAGTTTAGGCAAAAGTTAGAGCAATTTGATAGGCTCCTGAATACGAGCTAAAGAGATTCATTATTTCTCAAAGACTTACCCCAAAATTTCAACTCTAAACCTTCCTAGATATGAACAGAAACTAAGTACTCGTAAATTACGAGTCTAAAATCACCTCTAATTAGGATTGCGTTTGGCTTGATCCTATCATCGGTACGTACGCAGGCTGAAAATGGGTTCAGTTAGTTTTTCTAAAAGAACACCAATTTCTCAAGATACAAAGAGGAAGTCATATCATCAAAGAAAAGAGGAAGGTGTACATGATGAAAAATAAAATAAAGTCTTTTACTCATAGATAACAAAATGAGGGAACTCCACATAAATTGGAGAACTCACTCGAGTTATACAAGCAGTATGTTGAGAATATGTTATCAGCTCCAACAAGCTACTGAGTTAAACAAGCAGCATCTTGACAATATGTTGTCAGTTTCAACAAGCTAGTAAATCTGACAAGTGGTGCTTTGAATATAAGGTCGGAGGCAGAACACTATATTGATGGACGCTATTCAAAATAGAATTCCTCCTGCAACTGATTTGTCCACCATCATCTTTAATGTTGATCTGTCTCTAAGGGAGGATTCTAGCCCATCAATAGCAGCAGAGGTGACATCTGAAAGTAGAGCTAGGAATTGTCTCTCAGTGTTGTCAACCACGGCAAGTTGCAAAGTTGAATAAGCAATACCTTGAAAAGCATGTCCCTCAACATCAGTGAGGAGGTTGTTCAGCAGCATCAAGCAACTCAGGCTAGCTTCATTGGGTTAGATGGATAGAATGCAGTGTATTCCCTTCAGCACACGCTCAAGCTCACCGTCAAGAATATCTGAACTTTTAACAAGCTCCAAGATATCGAGTTTGTCCTTATGACATCCTATCGTTAAGCTAATAATAAGGTTACAAGAAAATATTAAAGCATTGTTCTCTGCTATTTGCTTCACCAAGTCATACAATTCGAAAACTTCAGTCTTATCAACGATGAAATCCCTTGTAGTCTCCAAATAATGAATGAAAGCAGATCTGGTTTCGGTAATCCTCAACCAATCAAGGACATCCCCTCTCGAAGCATGTTGTGATAAAAGGTCCATTCTACAAAAAAAAAAAAAGAGAACACGTAAAACGATTTAGCTTTGGGAGATTAAATCAAATCATAAATTTCAGATAATAAATGGTCAAAATTAGGTCTTTAGATAGGAGTACACACCCACCTTGTTAATTTGAAATGACTAAATATGTGATTAAAAGATTGATCAGTTTCAAACTTAGGTTTAAAACCCGAGTCTGTGAAATTTAAAATGCCTCACTTAAGGCAAGCATTCAAGGATAAAATTGCTTAAAGCAATTACCCTAAAAATTGCAAAGGCAAATGTCCACGAATAATTGTCATAGCAAAATGTCCAAGGGCAATTGCGAAGAGTAGGATATGTGGATTTTAAAGAATGAATCCACGAATACTCAAAGTATTCAGAAACAAAAGTCCTTGAATATTAGAAGCATCCATGAATAAAAGTCCATGGATAGAAAATTTTGGTTCACGGACAAGTGTTAAGTAGATAATTTATCTGGGGGAAATATCCACGGATACTCAAAATATCCACAGACAAAAGTCTGTGAATATTAGAAGTATACATGGAAAAATAATCCACAGACAAGATATTTGAGCTCACGGACAAAATTCCTATGGGTAAGCTATCTGTAGCCATAAACCACGGCAGTGAATCACCAGTTTGGTTTCCCAAGGCTGGAGAACTCAAGGGTTCTGGTGATGGAATCGGAATTCTTGCCAGAAATTGCAAGAATCCCAAAAGGGCATCCTAGGCTCTCCCTGACCTGGGAAAACCCAAGAAATACAAAAGAACGCATTTCGAGGGATCCCATGATCAAAAAGATCCAAAAGGATGCCCAAATGGGCATCCAGTCCACCTAAGTGAGGTCTGAAACCCTCACTCCCGCCTGTTGGAAATAAATTTAGGGAAGAACACAGGTTCTTCCCTCCTAAGAATCTCTATTAAGATAAGTCCTCACTTCGGAATGAAGAGGGAATCGAAAGAGAGAAGAAGAAAAAGATTCTTCTTGAAGGAAAAATCAAGAAAGCTTGAAGCTCATAAAATTTTTCTAGTTCAGAAAGTTTGGGGAAGACAAAGTGTCTTCACCGAGTCTAAGGTACCCTTATAAAGGGTGCCCTTTGGTCACATCCTAACCATCCATTTCAAAATGAATGGTTTAGATGGCGGGGGACTTCCCCGTCGTCTTGCCTTAATGACCGAGGTAACCCCATCATAAGGGCACCTCGATTAGGGAAACCCATCATGGGTTTCCCACTAACAGCCTAAGTGGAGGGCAGTTACACCTCTCCACTATCACTGCCAAGTGTCAGGATCCAGATGGATGGATCATTTCCAACCATCCAAATCTGAGGGCATTTGTGGGTAGTGAAATCTCACCATCCATTACCTAGGTGTATGTGCACAGGCACACACCTGATCATAACCTCTCGGGGCACGGTCCTTTTAGCTATCAACATTAAATGCTAATGACTGGCCATTATGCCACCCAGTAAGGCAAGAAGGGTTTGATCCGTGAGGATAAACCTCACAAATTCAACCCTAAGTGCCAGCCTTCAAGAGGCTAACACATGTATGATCCGAGAAGACAAAACCTCATAGATCAAACCCTAAATGCCAGCCTCGGAGGGGCTGACATGTGTCTAATCCGTGAGGACCAAAGCCTCATGGATGACTCTTTAGTGTTAGTTTCTGAGAGACTAACCCGTATCTAATCTGTGAGGGCCAAAACCTCACGAATGATTATTTAGTGTTAGTCTTCGAGAGACTGACACGTGTCTAATACATGAGGGCCAAAACCTCACGAGTGATTCTTATTGCCAGCCTCTGAGAGACTGATACGTATCCAACCCATGAGGATTAAAACCCCATGGATGACTCTTGAGTGTCAGCCACCAAGAGGCTGACACGTGTATGATCCTTGAGGACTAACTTCATGGATCCCTAATTTGAGTGTCAACCTCCAAGAGGCTGACATGTGTCCAATCCATGAGGATAAATCTTCACGGGATCAACCATCACCATACTTGGTCCTAGACCTAACCCAGACCACGGGCAAGACCCATGGTCTCATCCCTTTGGTCCGTGGACAAGTTCCATGGTCTCACCCCTTTGGTCCGTGGACAAGACCCATGATCTCACCCCTTTGGTCTGTGGGCAAGACTCATGGTCTCACCCCTTTAGTCCGTGGACTGACCAAGGTCAGTCCCCTTTTAAAGACCTAGTCCGTGGCCCAAATAAGCCTTGGACCTAAGTCGGTTTGTCCCCAGCTAGCAGTCAGTACCTGACAGCCATAGGGTAGAGATTCCTTGATAAAAATGATTCTGTCAGTTTTAGGGATCCAAAGATAAGGATCCCCTCTTTTAAAATCTCATGGGATGCCATATGAAACCCCATAATCATAATAGGATTAGAACTATGTCCTATATCCTAGGAAATGATGTGATTAAACATCCGCCTTTTGATGAGAAGATAAGATCTTCTCCTCCTTTTCAAAAGGTACTACGATTTCTCCCCAAAAAGGAGAAACCTGGGACAAGAGTCCTCAAAAGAAGAGGATTCTCTTCAGCTTTAGGAGTCTTCCAAAAAAGGGGAAGACCCGTGAGCTAGAATTCTCTAAGAGGAGAGCCCAAGTTGACTTTCCTAAAATAAGAGGGTCAAAGAGAGAGACCAAAAAGGACTCTCTCAAACCTATGAAAGTAGGGTTTCTCATAAGAAACCGACACGAAGAAACAAGAAGAAATACGGGAGAAGAGAAGAAAAGAACTTTTCTTTTCAAGCAACAATAAGCAAAAAGCAAGCAAGATGTTCGAAGAAGAAGACTCCTTCGACATGAAAAATATCAGGTAAGTCTCATAAAATGGTTGTCCCCATTCTCTCTTCTTTTCAGAAAATATAAAGACCTCAATGAGGCACTTGTAATGCCTACATGGGATCTAGGCAACCCTATTTAATAAATACAAATACTTTATTCAATCTTTGTTTTTCTTTATTCTTCTTCTTAATTAGAGGTTCTTCCCCAAATAGGGAAGGTAATTAAATGTTTGGGTTTACTCAGATTGGAAGAATAGTCCCCCACACAAATAATAAACTCCATACAACAATGGAGGTAATTTGATACACGCAATGAAATAAAGCGTTACACCCGCGGTCTCGCGAATCGATGCGCGAATGGAACCGATACAACGGGTGATCGTCTCACTAGCTGATCAGTACGCTATGTGCGATTGCCAGTGAAAAACACTGAAGTTTTATCGGTATAACTCAGTCTCAAACAAAAACTCACTTTTCACAAATTTATCAAACACTTAACTAATTAACCACCATAATTTTATTATATTAAAATTTTGGGTCGTTACACTAGATGTTTATCTATGGGTTTAGGCCCTAGGGGCCTTAGTTAGGTGTTGCTTGGGCCTTGGGCCCATGACTTAGGTTTAAGCTTAGACTAGGACTAGCTAGGGTTAGGCCTAGGGTTTGTTCTGGGGTTGGACCTAGGGTTGACCTAGGGTTTGACCTATGGTTAGACTTAGGGTTTACCTATGGTTAGGCTCTGGTTGACCAAGGGTTTAACTAGGGTTGGACCTAGGGTTTACCTATGGTTAGACCAAGGGTTGACCTAGGGTTAACTAGGGTTAGGTTTATGATTAACTATGGTTACATTATTTAACCATGATTAAGAGTAGTGTAAAAATTGGGTGCTTACAAGAATGATTGTGCGTAGCCACATTATTGAGCTGAACTAGCTAGATGGCTAAGCTCATAAAGGGTTGTCTATGTCAAGCACAAATCTTGAGGTTTCCTACTATCCAACGGTTAAACACTCGATAGAGTGTTTTTAATCACTTCCCAATATAAAATAGACTTTTTAGGAATATCCCTAACATTTGGAAATACCCCTCGGTTTTTCTATTTCTACAAGTTTGCCCTTTTATTTTTGATACTTTAATACACCCCTATTGTATAAAAAAAATTAGGAGAAATTACAATGACCTCCCTAGGTTTGGCAAAATTGTAGGAACATCCCCTCTTGTTTCTAAATTTATATTGTCCTCCCCTCTTTTTCCATCTCCTTCCGTTAGTATGTTCTTACTAACATTGATAGATTTTGATGATGTCATGATTTAAAATTTTAAAATATTCAATTTACCCCTAAAATACTAATAACTAATAAGCATGGGCCACCTTTTTTTTTTGAAACTTGAAGATATCATTTAACTACGAATAGAGATTACAAAACACCTATGGAGGTCTCGGGCCTCTCTTAGAAATGAGGCGCCGACACTCCTTGGCAGATAAATGCCTTACAAGATGACACCCCTAAAGACTCATAAACAACACCTTGGCAGCGAGTTTATGCGCAAAACCGTTATGATCGCGAGGAAGATGCTCCACCCTATGCCTTTGGAAGTGCAACAAGTTGATGCGAATATCTCAAACAATGGTGTGTATCTCTTGAGAAAAGGGACCCTAATCCGAGACCACCTGATTAACCACTGCTACCACATCAGAAAGAAATCGAACCGAAGACCACTATTGCACCATTGCATACTCCGTAGCAGCTCTAAGGGCTAAAACATGAACCACGATGGGAGGACCACCCAATAGAGCTTCAATACAACCTCCCAGGATTGAACCATTAGGCTTACGGGCTACTACTCCACTCCCAGCATGATCGGCATTAGACACCGAAGCACCATCCGACGCAACGACAATCCAGGGAGGGTCTAAAAACATAGATCCACCTGGATCAGCTCCTAGAAGGCATCAAGCCCAGTGATAGCCAATGACCGACTAGACAATGTGGTTACCCCTTCTTCCACAAAGTGCAATGAGACAATTAGTTAGGATAAGGATGACGGTACAAACCTGTCAAAATAAAAGAAAAATAATTAAAGATATTAGAACGTAAAGAAAAGCACGACAGACGATCAAATCAAAACAAAACTTACTACCATTTGCCCCATTACCTAGCTTTTGACCAATGGAGCTTGTTGGAGATAACCGGAAGAAAAGATGTCATCGGAGGTGACACCTTATATAGACCCTCGAAGTGCCAATAGGCATCAATTGAAAGGTACACCTAACACCTTTAGTGAGCCATCACCATTTAATGCAGAGCGTCCTTGATAGCTACAACCTCAATTTATATTCCTCCACTTTACTATGATGTCTTTCCACAATGCATGTTAGTTTGGTTTGTCTTGGCTGTCTTAATTTGGTTTCCATTTTGGTTTAGGGAAGTGATTAGAAACACTCGATCATAGGAAATTAAAGTCAAATTATTATTTGAATTTTGAAATTATACAGTTTTCTTGGTAAACTAAGGACTTGAGATTATATAAGGAAGTGATTAAGAATGGTATATGTGTGGGATTTTTCTTGAACGTCCACACATCACCTGCTCCTTTGATTTGGGTTTACTGGTAGAAGGAAGAAGGTATGAATGGGGATCTTCGGTTGCTGACGAGGTAGAAGTGAAGGGTGTGCACCCTGCAATATACGCTGATGTCAAAGTTAGGATAGGAAGAAGATGAAGTGCAGAATCTTAATTCGAATAAGGGGTTGAGAAAACAGTAGTAAAATTATGAATTTTGTCGATCCTTATGCACTGAGTCTCTTGGGGTATTTATAGGATAAGTTTTGTATGTTTATCCATGCCCATAGATGTCATGGATGGCCATGCTACTTGCTTTATAATCATTACCAAATATGTCAGGCAGATCTTAAGCCTTACTTGTCACACGTGTGAGCCTACTATTTATAAGGTCGGTCTGGAGTCGAAAGTAGGCTGAGATGACCAACATTAAATGCATTGAATGCTAAGAAAATGCTTTTCACCTAACAACAGAGTAAAATAGATCACCTCCTGATTATTTCATCCTGTGAGTCGGTCTCGTTCTTGACTTAAGCACGGGTTCGTCTTGTATGTGAGTACGGATAAAATAACCGTTGTTCAATAGTACAATTACTATACTCGTCTTCAAGATAACAAGTTCATTGTCTCGGAGAGCACGAGCTCGTACTCATTATAAATACGGATCTTTCATCCGTTGTCAGAACAACAAAGGTTTTGCTCATCTTGGCGACACTTGTGTATTTTCCAAAATTTATCCATTATAATTTACCCCTTTATGAAGCCTTGAACATAGTTCAAAGTATCATAAATAACTCAAAACATAAAGTCAGGAATACCTGTCATTCCGTAGACGTCGAAATGATGCATGAGCTGTACGCAAATATAGATCGGCATGCCAGCTGTGTCACAGGCGTGATAAATTATCACGCCTCATTAATGTTGGCGCTGTCATCATTGCTTTTCACGAAACTCGAGGTGCGTAAATCCTTATGACGGTTAATTGTCTGTCAAAAGACGATCATGCCCCTGATCTTTCTTTCATGTACGGAGAGGATGAGGGTTAACTCCATCTTGCGTAGATTTCTTTTTGACACGCCGAATCAACTTACACAAATGAACATCTTGCCCTCGTGCTTGCATACGTGTACGATAGTGATGGTGGTCATTCTTTTCCTGACCTTTTTGAATTGTCTATAAAAAGGGAATGACAAAACTTCATCTTCTTCACTTGACCCCTAACCTTACTGTTACTTTGCCGGAATCGCCTCTCAGACGAAGACCTCAAGCTTCTTCTTGCTTCTCCAGCCCTTCACACACAATCGAGAACTCGGTAAGTTCTTGCCCTTTGCGTTTACACTCTATTCGTCATTTCTGATTTCATCTTATCTTTGTTTTTCTTTTGTCCTCTGTCTTTCTTTCCTCTGTTCCTCATTCTGTCTCTGTCACTTCTTCTTTTATCCCCTATCAGCTATGTCTAACAAGGAGGTACGAGTAACTAGGACTGATGAAACCAGTTGTTCAGGCAGTGCCCCTTATGGTGGCAACATTGCCTCCTTACCCTGATCCAAAAACATACTCTCGCTCACTACAAAACCCTGTTTCAAATTCCTCCCCAAGTTCAAATTCATTTTAAGAGGGACGACTACATTATTGATCTTTGTTCCACAACAACCGTTGTCCATCTTGCTCAGTTAGAGGCCGGTCTTTATCTTCTGTTAGAGCCAATTGAAACAAGGTTTTTCCGTCGTTTAGAATCACCCTAATTTCAACAATATTTGTAATATCCGATTCATTTCAATTCCTACAAATATGAATTATGCAAAGATTTGCACAATGGTATTACAGATGTCGAATCCTCACTCGAGATTGGTTGGGTTAGTGCTATAAAGAAATAAAGACAGTAAATTGTTAATTAAAGATCGAGAGATGAGAAAGGATGGAGTTGTCGATTTTTAAATCATTTTTTTTGTTTGAGAATTTATTAAAACCTATTACTAACAATATAATAAAACAACATACACTATACTAATGAAAATCATCAAATATAAACGAACCAACATAAAAAATAAAAAAAATAAAAAAAAACAGATTTATTCATGAAAAAGTCGTTTACAAAGCATGAATTAAAAATACTTGAAACAAATACATTAAATACTAAAACTATAAAAGAGAGAGAGAAGTTTAGAGAGAAAAGTAGAAGGTTAGAGAAAGAAGAGAAAAAGAAGGTAGTTAAGAGAAGAAGAGAGTGAGAGCAAACCCTAGGTGTAGGGTTGAGAGATGATGTGAGAGAGAGAGAACCATAGGTGAGAGAGAGTTTTTGAGAAAAGAAGAAGTGGGGTCTCTTAGAAGATCTTGCCTTGAAACCGTACATGGTGTAGGTTATATAGTGGGTGGTTAAGGTTTTTAGGGTTTGGAAAATAATTAAGTGGTGGCTAGGTTTTTGGTTTAGTGAAATGGGTGGCTAGGATTTAGGCTAGAAGAGGTGGATGGCTAGGCTTTGATAAGGAGAGTTTAGGGTTTTAGAAAAGTGAGGTGGTGGCTAGGATTAGGGTTTTGACAAGAAGAGGTGGCCAGGGTTAGTAGAGGATTAAGTTTTAAGAGAGGTGGACGGCTAGGATTAGGAGAGAGAGATTAGGGTTTTGAGAAATAAAAGAGAAAAAGAAAAGAAAATGATGGTAGAGGGTTTTGAACTCTGGACTCTCGTATTGTTCTCCCATAACTCTCACCAACTGAGCAAATTGACACATTGTGTCTTGTATTGCGACTTTTAATATTTTGCGCTCTCTTCTTGGAGATGGACATTCTGATCTCTTGGTTTTCGTTCTGACTCTATGATTTTCTGGCTTAGTCCACACTTGGCCTGCATCTACTTGGTAGAGCTTGTTGGCTCTTTGAGCTTTAGTGCTTAACTACGGCCTCAAGTTCTTGAGAATCATCCAGTCAGGGTTCCTGAGACAGTTAAAACACGTAAAGAGAGTTCATTGAAATAGCTTTGTGTCTAGATTTTCATAAATGTGTTTAATTCATGCTAATATATCATTTTCACTAGAAAAGTGTGTTTTATGCAATGGAGAAATCTCTTACGTAGAAAATTTTGTAAAAATAAAAGTTTTACGTAGGAGAGTTCAATAATTCTCAAAGGATAATTGTGAAAAATAAACACTTTTAAGTGAATATCACCAATCGTAGAAGCCATTCTCTCTGCCTTGCAACTTGCGCCAGGGCAAAGGCACCTGAACTTCTACAAGTACATGTCCTTGGTGAACAAGTTCATCAAGGACAAGCACCACATAGAAGTTAGGCATGTCTTCTATTTCCATCATGTTGTTAAGTGTCAAGGGAGTGGTGAGGAAGACGGACCGTACTACACCGGGAGTACTCATGCCAAAGTCTCTGACTTCGTCTAGGGATTAATCGACATGGACTGAAAATGGAAGAGTTCGTCCTTCATTATCTCCAGTGCCTAGAGATCGGAGTCAACTTGTCCCATCCCCAATTTGTTTCAGAGAGCTTCGTTGTACAAGGCCCGTTCTCAATTCTTTTTTCTTTCATAGTTTCTTTTCGTTGTTGCTTTTCATTGTTGCTAACGATTCCTTCTTTTATGCAGAGTCATCAAAGACGCACTTCAAAGGCATTTTTCGATATAACGAACATCGACTGAAGGCAATCGGCAAAGAGAGGGGAGCGGCCTATATTACTTGGAGACCGAGAAAAGTTGTCGAGGCAAAGCTTGTCAAGGAGTTAAATCGTGTTATTGACAACGAGGCCGAGCTTGCATTTGCAGCTGCTCAAGCCGGAACATCCTCTTCTCGTGCTACAATTCCTGAAGAAATGGAAGAGATGACTGAAGGCACTCCTCTCCCGCTATAAAACGTGCCTCAGGCTCCTAGACAATCACCTGTAATTGCTCCGAGACAGACGGAGAAGATACACAATTGAAAGTATGCCTCTTTTTAATTTTAGAAAAATAGTTCTTGGGGGCATACATCGAATCCCAAGATCTGACCACGATTCTAATTAATTTTGTTCAATGAATGTTAAAATCACAATCACCTTTGCGACTTTGTAATTGTTAAGTCAAATACACGATAGAATGCTAGACCGCCAAAACTTCACAAGTGTCAAGTCTCCTTCGCAATCCACACGGACCATCTTTTTCTTTAAAGCTTTCTCTAATGGAAGCTAATGGCTCTTCCAAATTTACAACTCTAGGATCTTGAAATAAAGATCCAATCTTTATGATCAAGATTGCTTCTTGATCTTTTTCTTGATATTCAAAAGCCAGAACACAAAAGAAGAAGAAAGGGGGTTGACCGTACACTTCAAAGGAAGAGGAGAGAAGGGCATGAGATTTGAGGAGGAAGGAGAGGAAAATCTGGAAAATTTTGTTGTGTCCATAAGCTTGGACGTCCACTCCTTTTATAGGCTTTACTTGGGTTGCTTGCAACCCAAGTCTCCTCTTTCTAATCCAATTAGAATTCCTCAATTGTTTCTATTCTTGATTTCTCCTAATTAATTAGGATTAATCAATAATAGAAACAAACCTTATCCATTAGTAACAAACTAACCATATCCTTATCCAATAAGGATTCTTAATTAGTAACTAATTAATGATTAGTAACAAACTAATTGAATCCCTAACAATTAGGGAATCTTTAATTAGTAACTAACTAACTAACTAACATTATCCAATAAAGAGTCTTAGTTATTAGAAACTAATTAATAGATTAATCTCATTGAAGTAGGCGTCCCACCCTAGGTGGGCCCCACTCCCACACGCCCCCTATGGGTTCCAAACACTTATTGGTCACATGTTTGATCTTTTATCAAAACTCTCAATGGGTCCTACCCATTTGGTTTTTCACATCTAATGTGATTCCACCTTTTAGAGCTTCACTATACCATATAGTGATTACTTAGAGAAATTGATAATTAAATTAAATACTTTAAGAAAGTCCTTGTGTGTGGAATCCAAAGGGATCTCCTATTTTTGGTTGTAGGACCAAGTACTCAACCTTTTGGTTAAAGCATTGTTATTGGGAAACACCTTTCCTATCACTCAATTAGGATTATAGAATATTATCTATACCCTGGACTTCCACCAATCACAATAATGTCTATTAACACAATGTGATCAACCTCCAAAAAATAGAGAATCACTTGCAGGTATTTCTATCTCAAGATTTGTTCACAGACACGTCCCTCCACTTCAAATATTGTTATAAACTTAAGGGACAATATCTAATACTATCTTTAATCCCTGGCTTATATTGAGAACCCATTCTCTTTGATACTTTTAGTCAAACTTGGACTTTAAAAAACATTTTAGAAATTCTTAAAAGAAATAATAATATTAATTACATTTCCTTTATACATAAAATAAACTCTTCGATAAAACCATTTCATTGATAAATACCAGCACTGGGTTTTTCAAGTCCGATTTTGACAAGTATCAACTCAATATTATTTACTCTAATAGAGTAGTGGAATCCTTGTTGAGCTTACACACACTTCTTCTAATATAGCATACATAACCCAACAAGCCCGTATTTAGTTTGGTGTGTTAGACATTGACGATTGGCAACATCAAAGCTATATAGGCAAATACTAGAGAAGATGTCGATCTCTCAAGTTAAGGACAATTTGCCAAATGGACTACCCTAAATATAAAGACAGCATATTTCTAAGGGTATCCACTTAGCGATCCAATTGCAATATAAGTACTACTTACTTATATCCACATCTTAGTCAAGAGACCCTTCTCTCAGTGATTGAGATTCATCACTCCATCATATGGAATTAACAATGTGTAAGTTAGTAGGAATACATTATCTAGATGTATCCTGAATAACTTAGAACAATTTTAGGTTTTCAAGGAACCGGAAAACCATATCTCCTTAGCAATTAGTTAACAACTTAATTGGATGGTTTTCCTACAATGTTACCTAAAGGACAAGGTAGTCTCATCCAATGAGATACTTTCAATGTGTTACCCAATGCAGAAGACAATGTGTGAATGTAAAATATGTTTTTATTGATTAAATAGATTAATACAATTCCAGAATGGCTTTCGTGGGCGTATATGTCTGATCATTACTCAATCTTAATTTATTCCTTTTTAGTAATAATTCCGTAGAATAGTACTAGTAAGGGTATTGAACCTCTGTGGACTATGCTGGTTTCGTTGCCTTTTATCAAGATCAATTTTAAACTAAAGAATTGGACAATTGAGTTTTGTTTGATTAAACTAAAACAATTAATTGAACTAATTAAGATTTCTAAATTAATTATTAACTACTGGGTTTTAAATCCTTTGGAGAGAAGATTTAGGGTGTTCGAATCTACCACTAACCTCATATACAATCCTATTCTGAATTCATTCAAACCTCTTGATTTGCAAACATTACAGTTAGAGTGACAGCACATCCCCTCTCAACTGATCAAGAAAAATACAAGAGATTATATCCTAAGCATATCGTATCATCGGTTAGTACGAGTGATATACATTAAACTAGGGTAGTGTGATCACTCGTCTTTCCTTAGCATAAAATATCTTTGAATCTAATCTCTCGATATGTTAAAACCATTGCATAAAACCTATGTTAAAATTCTAACGAAAATTAACACAAGTGGGTTCAATTTCAATTTCATAATACCTAAAACAAGGATAAAAATTCTATTGAAATCAAATATGATTCAATTAAATCCGGTTGTTAAAACAACCCTCTCATTATGCAATCAATGTCATATAAATAAAAAATTTAAATAAAAGACACAGTTACTTTGCTAGGGTTTCATCGAAACCCTAGAATGGAAAGTTAGTTTATCTCGAGGGTGGAGCACATCATCTTCATAAATAAAGTTGATGAATTCTTCTTCATGGTTTCCTTGATCTCTGGAGCTTCTCTTCTTTTTGATTCAAAATCTCTACCAAGAATCTCTACCCAGAATCTCTCCTTTTATAAAGAAAGATAGAGTCCTTATAGAATAAGGACTTCTAATTGGGGTACAACTCCTCTTTTCTCTTTTCCCTATGAAATTTGGGCCTTTAAGAGTATCAAAATGGGCCCAAAAGGAAATTTTTCACGAAACTTTAAAGTCCAAAATGCAGAAGGGGGGCGATCGATCGCCCCCTCTGGGTGATCGATCGCCCCCTCTGGGTGATCGATCGCCCAGAGCAAATTTCCTCTGTTAACTTTATTTTTGCTCCCTTCATTGGTCTTTTTCTTCTTGAGATCCTTCTTAGCCTTTCATTATTTTTAAATCATCCAATTTAAGCTCTTTTTCTCGTATGAACCTGAAACAAATGTAAACAACCAAGTAGCATAAAAATATTTAAAAGATCACTCGAAAGGGTTAACAAGTTAAGTTTAAGGTGCATATATGTATAACATCTTGCATCGATCACAATCTCAAACTTAAACATTGCTAGTCCTCGAGTAATGAAAAATAAAATAAAACTAAACTATATCTACATCCCTTTCGTGGGATCCCTGGTTGCATTTTGCATATGCAACAAGCTTTTTATACCCCTAGGTGGCCCTAGAGGACGAGTGAAGTCTCATGAAGGTTTATACTGATGACACCTACAATCATCTGTACTACTCTGTAATTGTGCAATATACTCAAGTAAAACATGTAATTTTCATAACAGTGATTGAATCATATTTTAATTTTTCCAGAATCACAATGCATACAAAATAATTTACAAATTATTAACAAGATTGAATTTTCAACTCTCCACATTCTCAATTTCACACCATTCTTAACAAATTCTGAAAAATTTAGCTTCTAAAAGATTTGTCAGAATTTTCTTTGATGTGTAATGTGATTAACAATCGAATGTGTGATATCAACCTTACTTTTCAAATTTTTTTCTGTCTTCTCACTTGTCATTGAATTTCCTTTCAATTTAAACTCTCAACCCCAAGGCTTTTACTCAATATATTTTCTTTTTATAACTGTGACTGTGCAGAATCTAAGTCCATTAAGCACTCTAGACAACCTAGGTAGCGAGTGTTAGGCCAGTGACTCCCAAACCAGATGGCTTTAGGGCACCAGGTGTCAATACACCTCTAAGGGCTTTTTAACTCAAGTTAAATAGGCTACGAACTTAAACTAGTCACACTAGATTATTTTATCCATTCCAAACATCACACGGTTTGACGCGAACTCTCTATGCTTAGTGAGGCAAGAGGCCCGGTTACTAACTGTAAAACATGGTAAGGTAACCCTTTCTTTTATCACTTTTTCAATTTAACCAAGGTTGGTGTTCAATTTCTAGGTTATCTAATTCTTATGAGTTAACAAAAGTACTAATTAATTAGTTCGGTTTCAACCTCCACTAGAGAATGTATTAGAGTGCTCGTGCAAATTTCAAAGTGTATTCATAACATTTGAAAATTTGTAAGCCTTTATAGTTCAGTCAAGGGTTAAAAACAGTGTCTATTTGGGATTATGTATCCTCAAATTCAACCCTATCAATAAAATTTGGATTACCCTATATGCATTACATTCTTTCAATTTCAAAATAGAAAAATCTAAAAATTCAGTGTTTGCATGTTCTACCCTTTGTCATAGTTGCACAATCACCCAAAAAGATAATAAAAATAATAGTCTGGCCTATTATTTCCCAACCCCAAACTTAAAGCTCACATTGTCCTCAATATAAAAATAGAAATAAAGTACAGAATGAATTAGAACAATAATACCTGACTCATGAAAAGCAAACCATGACGAGAAATGTGAAGGAGGGTTTTACCATAAATTACCCCAAACTTTGTCCAAAAAGTACTTAACAGGGTTAGTACAAAACAAGAAATACCCACACAGAAAAATAGATGCAAAGAGTTCATATATATCAAAGGAAAGATAACATCATGAGTAATAACAGTGGATAAAACTAGGGACAGACTGTTTCAAAAAATAGAAAAAATAGAGTGAAGCTCCATACAACTGACTCAAGAAAGTATAAAATCCTAACTAAATACTGGAAGGAAAACTACTGAGGAGGAGGAGGTGGTGGAGGATAGTGTCCTGGGGGGAAATAGGCCTTAAGGGTAGCCTTCATCATCTGCTGAAAATCAAAAGCCTGCTGAGCCTGCTACTGATGAAAGGCATCTGCCTGATCCCATCTCCGTGCTGACTGCTCCCTAAACTCATAGAAATCAGCCTGATGCTGCTGGAGGAGCTGTCTAGACTCCTCCTGAAACTGCTGATCACTCTCCCAGTGCTGCTATTGTGCCTCCCATCTCTGCTACTGGGCCTCCCATCTCTGATCCTGAACACTCTGGTACTCCAAAAACTCCTGACGAGTCAAGTACACAGGGGCCTCTGGCTGAACACTAAACTGGGGAGGAGGCCTGCTAGATCTAGGCCGGGGAGGTGCATTAAACTCATCAGGTAAAATATCCTCCTCAGGAGTCGGATCATCTGGCATTCTCTTCTTTGTAGCTTTAATTAGAGCATTATAGGATTTACCCCAAGAAGACTCTCCAAAAAATATAGGAGGTGCAGTAGGCTCACTCTCATCTAGGACATACCCGTGATCAAGTAATAACTGGGTAGATATTCCATGTATTTGACCCAGGGAAATGTACAACAATAGCCTTGTCATAGAATTTCTCCATAGTCCTCCAGATATATTTTGCTACATCAACCCATTGCCCACTCCAAAACTCATAAAGGGCTCTCAAAAGAAGATCTCGTCTCTCAACATTATGCCCTATGAGAAACAAATTTAGTATAAAAATTAAGTCTATAAACCATAAACCCGGCGGGAGAAGAGCCCTTCTGGTACAATTTTTCTTTCCATTATCATGGTACCTATCATCACACATAACCCTGATAATATCATGGGTGTCAGGGCTCTCAAGTGGGGAAGGTGTAAACTCTACGCCAGGTGGTGGAGTAACCAGGCATCCCAAAGCCAAAGCAATAGACTCAATAGTCACATCAAAACTAATCCCATCCACTGAGACAGAGAGAACTGGCCACCCATCTCGAATTCCCTTAACCATATTTTGATAAAATAAGCAAACTAATTGAGGGTGGGCCAAGGTGGAAGGCCTTAACAAACACAACAGTCCCCTCCTTTCTAATTCTTCAAAGGTGGAGGCGGTAGGCCTATGATTTCTAAAAAATTCAATTTCAAATATGGTGATAGGCTCCACCTGCCACTCTCCAAAAATAACATTAGGTTCCTCATTAGACTCTACAGGTTGTTTCCCTGTATTTTTCCTCTTTTTGGGAGCCATTTCAACTAAAAATCTCTTTGAGGAATTTCAACAAATACTTGGTGAGTGTTCTCGTTCATAACCCAAATCAAGACTTAAAACACTCCACAAACAGCCAACCCGGCCTCCCACAACAACATTCAACCTCAATCCAACCAATTTATCACACACTCGGCCCACCTGGCCACCCACAATCACAAAATAATCCAAATGCAACAAGAATCATACAAAAGAGTAAAATAAATGGAATTGAGAAAAGATATTAGGGGAATACCTTTGAAGGAATAGTTGTGAAAGATCCACAATCTCCCATAAAATTTTCCCAAACTAAAAGGAAGAAGGAGAGAAAGATGATTTGGATGGAAGAATGGAAGAGAGAGTGAGAGAAAATGGGTAGGAAAGGGTTAGAATGAGAGAAAAGAGGGTTTCGATGAGTTTTAAAAAGTGAATCATGAATGGGCGATCGATCCCCCTAAAAGGGCGATTGATCGCCTCTTCAGTAGGCAATTCCCATAATTTTCAACTTGGGCGATTGATCCCTCTTTGGGGCAACCGATCGCCAAAAACGCCGGTTCAATTTTTTATTTTTACGTACCTGATGGGCGATCGATCGCCAAAAACGACGTGAGGGCCTGATTTTTATTTTTTTTTACGTATCTGATGTACGATCGATCGTCAAAAACACTGTGAGGGCACGATTTTAAAAAAATAAAAATAAATTTGAGACTCTAAAAGGATAGGGGATATGAAATCCACCCCAAACTGACTCTAGAAGGATTTGGTTGATATAAATCCACCCCAAACTTAGAATCTAACAATCTAAAGGAAATAGAGTACAAAATCGATGGGTTGCCTCCCAACAAGCATGGACAACCTCAAATGAATCAACCGTCTTGATAGACGGGATCATGTAAAATTAAGGTTTCAATCAATTCACCCGAAACAATACCCTCTACATAGGGTTTCAATCTTTGCCCATTTACCTTCAAAATATTTCCATCTTTTGGGTCTTTGAGCTCAACTGCTCCATGTGGGAATACTGTGGTCACAATATAGGGCCCATCCCATCTAGAACGAAGCTTACCAAGGAAGAGGCATAATCTAGAATTGAAAAACCAAACTTTTTTATTAGTTTGAAAAGACCGTCGTAAGATGGTCTTATCATGAAAAGGTTTAGTTTTGGTCTTATAGATTTTAGGACTCTCATATGCGTCATTACGCATCTCTTCCAATTCAGAGAATTGGAGTTTTCGATTTGATCCCGCTAAAGCCATGTAGAAGTTAAACTTCTTAATGGCCCATAGGGCTTTGTGTTCCAACTCCACTGGAAGATGGCAAGCTTTTCATAAAACAAGGCGGTAGGGAGACATTCCAATAGGGGTCTTAAAATCCGTACGATACGCCCAAAGGGCATCATTAAGTCTTATAGACCAGTCTTTTCGATCGGGTCTCACGGTTTTCATGAGAATGTTCTTAATCTCCCTATTTGAAGCCTCGACTTGACCGCTCATTTGGGGGAGGTAAGGAGTAGCTACTTTATGAGTAATAGAGTATTTGAGGAGGAGAGCCTCAAAATAACGATTTATAAAATGTTTCCCTTTTTTTTATTTTTATAAAAGCCACTCAGAGGGAGTGGGGGGTTTGGCAAACCCCTACAAAGACCAAAGGGAGGAAAAAATTTAACCCCTACAAAAGACCGAATAAAAATAAAAATAAATGGGGGGGACATAAACCTTACCCCTACAAAACAACCAACAAAAATAAAAACAGGGGGGACATAAAACCTTACCCCTACAGACTCAATAAAGAAAAAGAAAATTTAAAATCTAAAATGTCTGAGGCTTCCAACTCCCATTTGATCCAACTGAATCAGCGGTTTAATTTTCCCAGGGAGATTATCATGGCTATGAAAAGTACCTGAATGCATTCTATCACACCCCATATTAGCCAACGCATCAACCACAGTATTAGCTTCCCTAAATATGTGATTCAGAGAAAAGTTGTCTGTCATAAGAATCTTGATCTGTTTATTCCAGTACCAATTCTTCCACGATCCATCAGTTTTGCCACTCCACTCATCTACCATGCTTTTAGAATCCGATTCAATAATCACATCCTCTAAATGAAGGCTCTTACAAAGACTTAAGCCATCTAAAAGAGCACGAGTTTCTTATGTATAATTAGAGCAAGTCCCATAGTGCGAGAAAAAACCAGCAATAAAATTACCATTATGATCACGAATAATACCCCCTCCTCCCGCATTACCAGGGTTACCTTTGGATGCCCCATCAACATTCAACTTATATTTAGACCGAGGAGGAAATATCCATTTAATATTCACCACCCTAAATTTACTGAGCGAAGGAACTCTAGTAGAAGATAAAGGAGATAAGTCAAATTTATTATTCTCATATGCAGAATGAATAGCACAAACCTTTTTAGTTATAAAGGAGATGATGGCTCTAGTATTTCTCGCCTTAGAGTCATATTTCCTCTTGCATCACTCAATCCAAATCTCCCAAACTATCAATGCTGGAATGAGAATAAAAAGATCATTTTTCTGAGCAACAACCACTCTAAACCACCTTGTTATAATGCATTGAATGTGATTAGTCTTGGTGTAATAAATGAAACACCATGAGGAGAAATGATTCCAAACAAGCGGTCCGAACCGAGAAAACTCCAGTCGATGTGGATTTTCAAACATATTTATCCTCTTCATCCGATATGCAAAAATTTCTAGCTTTAATGTCCTCAATAATAGTAGGCGTAAGAAAATGACTAATTTGAAAAAAGTTCCATTCTCCATTTTCGTTGAGAAGAGAATCAATAGTGATATTGCTTTGGGGATTACCAATAGCCTCCAAGATAAAAGGATCCTCCGAATACCAAGAGCCTTCATCACTTATAATTGCTATAGGTGTGCCAAACTGACTAAAGATATTCTCTTGAAGGAATTTGACCACAACTTTGTGATCATTAGTCTGTGGCAACCGCTTCCACCCACTTGGAGACATAGTCCACAGTCACCAAAATATATTCAAATCCGAAAGATGGTGGGAAATGACCCATGAAATCAATACCCCATACGTCGAAAAGTTCAACAATTAGAATCGAGGATAAAGGCATCATGTTGCTCCGGGACATTGCACCCAATTGTTGGCACCTTAAATAAGCCTGAAAAAAGTCATGGGCCTCTTTAAAGATTGAGGGCCAATAAAAATGACTTTGCAAAACCTTAGCTGCGGTCTTCTTCCCTCCAAAGTGACCTCCGCAAGCAAGAGAGTGACAAAAGGTAAGAATACATTGGAATTCACACTCAGGCACACATCTTCGGATCACTTGATCGGAGTAATACTTAAACAATTCCGGATCTTCCCAGAAGTAGTATATAATTTGGGAGAAGAAACGGGATTTGTCTTGCTTAGACCATAGAGATGGAATCTTTCCAACTACGAGGTAATTTACCATGTCAGAAAACCATGTTGGTTGAACTTGAGTTACCTCAAACAGTTGCTCATCCGGAAATGTGTCATGGATGGGACAATGCTTTAGAGAAGAGTCGACTAGGATTCTAGATAAATGGTCGGTGACCACATTGTCGGAACCTCTCTTGTCCCAAATCTCTAGATCAAACTCTTGAAGTAGAAGGATCCATCTGATCAACCTAGGCTTAGTGTCCTTCTTGGAAAGGAGATACCGTAAAGCGGCGTGATCAGTGTACACTAAGATTTTAGAACCTAGGAGATAGGATCAAAATTTTTCTAAGGCAAATACTACAGCAAGTAATTCTTTCTCGGTAGTGGTGTAATGTACTTGAGCATCCGAAAGAGTCTTACTCGCATAGTAGATAGCATGTGGGGTTCTATTCACCCTTTGGCCTAAAACAGTCTCGCCTGCATAGTCGGAGGCATCACACATAAGCTCAAATGGGAGTGACCAATCTGGGGGTTGTATGATAGGGGTTATAGAAAGTAGAGTGTGGAGCTTCTCAAAAGCTTTATGACAAGCTTCATCAAATGACAAAGGAACATCCTACTACAATAAATTGCTCAAAGGTGTTGAAATTTTGCTAAATTTCATGATGAAGCGACGGTAAAACCCCGTATGACCTAAAAAAGATCGAATCTGTCTCACCGTGGATGGTGGAGGAAGACTCGCTATAAGGTCTATCTTGGCCTTATCTACTTCTATTCCTCTTTTGGACACAATGTGTCCCAATACAATACCATCTTGAACCATAAAATGGCTCTTCTCCCAACTCAAAATAAGATTTGTCTCCTCGCATCGTTGTAAGACCAAAGATAAATGATGGAGACAATCTTCGAAGGAGGTTCCAAAAATGAAAAAATCATCCATGAAAACCTCAAGAAACTTTTCTACCATATCGGAAAAGATAGAAATCATACACCTTTGAAAAGTCGCAGGTGTATTACAGAGTCCGAATGGCATGTGCCTATAAGCAAAAGTGTCAAAAGGGCATGTAAATATAGTTTTCTCTTGATCTTCGGGATAGATAGATACTTGATTATATCTGGAATAACCATCCAGAAAATAGTAATGACTCTTCCCTACTAACCTTTCTAAGATTTGATTATGAATGGGAGTGGAAAATGATCTTTCCTAGTCATAGAATTAAGTTTCCTATAATCAATACACACATGCCAACCCGTGGTTACGCGTGTGGGAACAACTTCTCCTTCCAGATTAGTAATCACAGTGATACCAGGCTTTTTTGGTACCACTTGAATGGGACTCACCCATTTACTATCCAAGATGGGGTACATGATACCCGCATCTAACAACTTTACAACTTTTTTCATCACTACCTCTTTCATGTTAGGATTCAACCTCCATTGTGCTTCCCTTGAAGTTTTAGCATCATCTTCAAGATGGATGCGATGCATGCACACGGAAGGGTTGATTCCCTTCAAATTTGATATGGTCCACCCTATAGCTCATTTGTGCTATTTGAGCACAACCATGAATTGACTTTCTTGCTCATCAATTAGATCCGATGCTATGATGACAGGGAGAGTGTCCTTTGGTCCTAAAAAGACATATTTAAGTGAAACCGGTAGTGGTTTCAACTCAAGAATAGGTGCGGCCTCTAAGGATGGGATAGGAGGAGTGCTAGAGGTGGGAGGTAAGGGCTCTTTCCTGGCTTTCCAAGGTGGAAAATCCACTTGAGAAGTCGAATTCAGCAAATTGTTGACTTCTTCAATGGATCCCTCTACATCGAATTTATCTGCACTAAAGTGAGACAGACATGCTTCATATGGGTCATTGGATAAGATGTAAGGAAGTGAATCCTCAACCATCTCTTCGATAGAATCGATCATAAAGCATGTCTCATCATCATTATAAGAGGGTTGTTGGGATGTGCTGAAAATATTTGACCGAACCTTAATATTCCCAAAAGATATATCCATCACCCCGATTCGAAATTTTATACATGTATTGGTTGTAGCCAAGAAAGGCTGACCAAGGATCATGGGGATTTGTGTTAAAGGATTTCGGACCGGTTCCTTATCAAGAACGAGAAAGTCGACCGGAAAATAGAATTTGTTAACTTTAATGAGGACATCCTCAACTATCCCTCTAGGAATTCAAACTGATCTGTCAGCTAGTTGTAGAATGACTGATGTAGGGCGAAGTTCGTCCAATCCTAACCTTTTATAAACCAAGTAAGGGAGAAAATTCACACTTGCTCCTAAATCAATGAGGGCCTGATCAACGGAGTGATCTCCAATGATACAAGAAATAGTAGGTGCACCCGGGTCTTTGTATTTAGGAGGCTTGGTATGTTGAAGCAAAGAGCTCACTTGCTCTGTTAAAAGGATTTTCTTGGACACATGAGTCCTTGATTTAAGCTTTTGAGTGCATAAATCCTTCAAGAATTTGGAATAAGCAGGAATTTGCTTGATTACATCAAGCAGAGGAAGACTTATCTTCACTTATTTGAAGACCTCAATCATATCTTCCATTTTTGCTCCCTTTTTACCAAAGGGGGCTGACCGTACACTTCAAAGGAAGAGGAGAGAGGGGTGTGAGATTTGAGGAGGAAAATCTGGAAAATTTTGTTGTGTCCATAAGCTTGGACGTCCACTCCTTTTATAGGCTTTACTTGGGTTGCTTGCAACCCAAGTCTCCTCTTTTTAATCTAATTAGAATTCCTCAATTGTTTCTATTCTTGATTTCTCCTAATTAATTAGGATTAATCAATAATAGAAACAAACCTTATCCATTAGTAACAAACTAACCATATCCTTATCCAATAAGGATTCTTAATTAGTAACTAAAACTAATTAATGATTAGTAACAAACTAATGGAATCCCTAACAATTAGAGAATCTTTAATTTGTCGCGACCCAAAACCCACCCTACGAGTTAGAGTGAATCTTGGACGACTTATCATGACTTACATGACTTGCTTAACAAGCCAATCTGCAAAATACCTGGAGCATATATAATAGAGGACAATAATAGCGGAAACATAACTAACATGGCACAGCGGAAGACTAACCAAACCTCTAAATATATATATATATGATCCAAGTTGCACAAAATGAAACAAAAGAAAGTGCGGACATGCCCGCCAAAAATACATGAGTATAACTCTCTCAAGCTCCCCCACAATCACTCAGAACCTACCACCTAGTAGTACTCGTCTACATGAGGTTCCTCCACAGGTTCCTCAATATACTCCTCCTCCACCCATGGGCCAGGAGCACAGATGTCGAAAGGAGCGGCAGCTCCCTCAGAACCTACCGACATGAGAAGTACGACTGAGCATGGAATACTCAACGGGTACCAAATACTAACCAACAGTCATAGCATAACAAAGGTAATATATATAAAGCAGGAAGCAATTCATATGGTACAGGAAAGTAAAACAGTTTATATTCATGCTTGCATCACATAAAAGCCGATAAAACTCTTGAAATCATCATGCACTTGACTTGACTTAAAATACTCGTTTCGTGCTTGAAAATGTCGCGACCCAATATACCCCCTAGGAGTTAGGGATACATTGACTCGTGACTGTCGTATCATACCTTCAGTATAATACATAAGGCACACGTGGAGACCTGTCAGAAACACAACACATCTAGCAGAAGCAAAAGAGAATACTCCTATAACTCAGTTCAAGTATGAACCAACAAAAGCATATACATGTGAGAAACCCAAAAGTGGAGTGGACAAACCCCACACTCACATAACAAAACAACATCTCAAGGTCCTAAGCCTGCCGATCAACAAAAGTCGAAGTCTCGACACCTATCTACTGCACCATCATCCTGATAGTGATCCATGGATGGCTTCGGGTCGAAGTACTCTTCCTCTACCCATGGTTCAGTACCGCATAGATCGAATGGATCCTGAGCACCTACCGATGATAACAAATATCGGCTGAGCGTGGAATACTCAGCGTATAAAAACTAATAAGAATAGAGCAATATAGCATGGGGCATACAAAGCATGGAGATTGCAATCCTTAAAGCATATTAAAGCGTAGAATTCATGTATAGCATATGTGATGAAATCCGAAATCCAAAACCATATCCGTGTGAGTCATGCGATAATCATAGCCTTGTGAGTTCATGGAGTTACTTAGAGTCATTATGATTCGTAGAGACATGGAGATACCATAGAGCACATAGAGCAGATCCTTAGAGATCTTAGAGCGTTACATTTATGATCCGTAGAGCTTGTGAGACGATCTTAGAGCTTATCATAGAGTTCCTTGTGAGCATGGTATGATCCGTAGAGCTTGTGAAACGATCTTAGAGAAATCATGGAGTTACTTAGAACCGTTCCTTATTAGTCATTTTAGTGAAAAACACCTTTTTGTACTTTGAGAAATCCATAGAAAACATCGATTCATGCGAGACATGCGAGCATATGAGCATATGAGAGAAATCATCATATTTAAGCATAAAAATCCCTTAGAGGTATTTCATCAAACACTTAGAGTGCACCATAATGATAACTTACATCCAATATAGTACCACATCCTTCCATACCATAGCAACCAAGGTATATATATATCATAGAGTGAGGAGAATCATATTTAACAACTAGTAGGATTGCGAGATTGGTAGTAAAGTGTATCTACCTTGGTGAAATCAATGAGTTTGATTCCCAAAAGCTTGAACAAGCAAGAACCTTGAGTTCTTGGTTGAGAATCACCAAAGAAAATGGAAGAACTTGATGCTCCACAAGCTTGAACAATCACCAAGCTCCTCTCCTTCTTCTCTCTCTCAAAATCTATCAAAATAGGGCACAGAGGGTTTCTGAAACCCTAAGGCACGAACCCAGCCCTTTTATAGGCAAAGGGTGGTGGTTAAAGTCGTAAACACCATTAATGAAGAAAATCTGCGTATAACCGATCGATCGGTGGTACAGACCGAGCGATCGGTGGCTTACCGGTCGATCGGTGGTTTCAACCGAGAGCTCGGTTGAAAACACCCTCTCTGGAAAATTTCCTCATACAAAAAAGTTGACCACTCGATAGCTACTGAGCGATCGGTAGAGGACCGGAGGTATCACCGAGCAATCGGTGATCCACTGTTTTGCTGAAAAACCTAATTTTCAATACTTGGATCTTCTCCAATCCACTTCTAACACTCTTTTATACTTACTACACACTCCTTCGCGATATATAGACCCATTGAAACATGCACGCCATAATTCCAAACTCGTAAATTAACATAAAGCCCATTAGTGTACAAAGCCACACTAGGGCACTATTCAAACACTATTCACTACTTAGTGAAATGAAATTTTGGGGCTCTACAGAAAACATGTCATGTTTTTCTTGCTTGATCTTGTCGAGCGTGTCATGTCATGCGTGTCATGCATGCTTGCTTGGAATCTAATCATGCTAATGTACTTGTAAGATGTGCTTGTGAGATGCACTTGAGAGGGAAGGGAGACTCTTCTTTCTATGATATGCACTTGTGAGTGAGGGGAGACCCCTCATGGAAGGGAGGGAAGTGTAAACTCCCTCCTATGCGATGCTTGTTCTTGTTCTCTTGTCAAAAGCGAGGTAAAACATATCGTAAGATATGTCTCACCTCTAACATCTTCATTCTTGAAAAACATCGGTAAACCATGTCATGCATGCCGTGCTCATGAAATCGTGTACATGCTTTCATTTGAAATTAAATATGACATTTGGGATTTCAACAATACATAGAATATCACAATTTGAGCAAGTAAATAATCATGCTATTTAGAAAAAGCAATTTATCACACTATCATAAACCCTAGCAATTCCATAAGCTTTTAAGCATGCATTTCTTGATTTACAACTCATTTTCTTCACCTTGGCATTTCATTAAACGTGGTGTGTACATTATTTGTTAAAGCATATATCATAATTTTCTAGGTGGGTTTATATTCACAACATACATGTATGTTTATTATTGGTACAATACCCTTCTCATTTCATTCATCACATCATCCACACGGCATCCATCGCCCAACATCCATTCTCACACCACAATCCACCTCCCATTATATTCATACTTTAGGGAAAACAATAAAGAAGGGAAGAAAAATGAGGATATGAACTAGGAGGGTAGCATAAGGTACCGACCTTGAATGGAATAAGAAAACCCTTGTTCTTGCCGAGGAAGATGCTGCCCTAGCTTGGAGGACATGTTCCTCATGAGCCTTGCCTTGGATTTGAAGAATCCAAGCCTTTTGAACGATCTAGGGTAACCAAACCCTTGATTTCCTTCTCAAGTTGAAACCCTAGGTTAGAAAACCTTCTCCTCTTCTCACTCTCTCTCAAATGCACGTTTGAGGGTTTATGAAACCCTCAACCCACGAACTTAGGTTTATATAGAAAAGGGGATGGTCAAAGACCATCATACTCTTAATCATCAGCTTAAAAAGACCAAACCAAGCAAATTCGTAAAGGAAATGTCGACCGGTCATGATGAGCGGTCGATCGGTCCAAAAGACCCTCTCTGGAAAATAACCCCATACAAAATTAGTGCGATAGCGGTCGACCGCTGGGTAGAGCGGTGGACCGGTAGGCGAGCGATCAATCGGTCATCTTAACGGTCGAGCGGTAGGCTACTGGTCGATCAGTCCTGGGAGCGGTCAATTGGTTGGTCTGTGTTTTGTCTATTTTGCTGATTTTCCTCATTTTTCCTACTTCGGTGTTTTGGCCATAACTTTTGACTCGTTTGTCAGATTTTGACGATTCAACTTGTGTTGGACTCGTCAGTCAAAAATGAACATTTCTGGCATTTTAGAATTTTCAATTTCTTCATTATTTATGGGCCAAATTGTCCTCAAATTTGACTGATCCGCTAATAGAGTTCAGCAAACCGGATTTTTAACATATCCGACATAGGAATCCCACTTCTTAACACTTAAGTTCTTTAAAACTTCTCATTTCATGGAAATTGGAGATTATAAAGGCATAAAGCCTTGGCATACGTTCCAAGACATTTACAAAAATTTCTGGGGCTCTACATAATTAGTAACTAACTAACTAACTAACAATATCCAATAAGGAGTCTTAGTTATTAGAAACTAATTAAGTGATTAATCTCATTGAAGTGGGCGTCCCACCCTAGGTGGGCCCCACTCCCACACGCCCCCTATGGGTTCCAAACCCTTATTGGTCACATGTTTGATCTTTTATCAAAATCCCCAATGGGTCCTACCCATTTGGTTTTTCACATCTAATGTGATTTCACCTTTTAGAGCTTCACTATACCATATAGTGATTACTTAGAGAAATTAATAGTTAAATTAAATACTTTAAGAAATTCCTTGTGTGTGGGATCTAAAAGGATCTCCTATTTTCGGTTGTGGGACCAAGTACTCAACCTTTTGGTTAAAGCATTATTACTAGGAAACACATTTCCTATCACTCCATTAGGATTATAGAATATTATCTATATCCCTGGACTTCCACCAATCACAATAATGTCCATTAACACTATGTGGTTAACATACAGAAAATAGAGAATTATTTGCAGGTATTTCTATCGCAAGATTTGTTCACAAATGCGTTTCTCTACTTCCAATATTGTTATAAACTTATGGGACAATATCTAATACTGTCTTTAATCTCTGGCTTATATTGAGAACCCATTCTCTTTGATACTTTTAGTCAAACTTGGACTTTCAAAAAAAATTTAGAAATTCTTAAAAATAATAATAATAATAATTACATTTCTTTTATACAGAAAATAAACTCTTCGATAAAACCATTTCATCGATAAATACCAGCGCTGGGTTTTTCAGGTCCGGTTTCGACAAGTATCAACTCAATATTTTTTTACTTTGATAGAATAGTGGAATCCTTGTTGAGCATACACACATTTCTTCTAATATAGCGTACATAACCCAACGAGCCCGTATTTAGTCCGGTGTGTTGGACGTTGACAATTGGCTACATCAAAGTTATATAGGCAAATACTAGAGAAGATGTCAACCTCTTAAGTTAAGGACAATCTATTAAATGGACTACCCTAAATATAAAGCCAACATATTTCTAAGGGTATCCACTAAGCGATCCAGTTGTATTATAATTATTACTTACTTATATCCACATCTTAGTCAAGAGACCCTTCTCTTAGTGATTGAGATTCATCACTCCATCATATGGAACTAACAATGTGTAAGTTAGTAAGAATACATTGTCCAGATGTATCCTGAATAAATTAGAACAATTTTAGGTCTACGAGGAACTGGAAAACCATATCTCCTTAGCAATTAGTTAACAACTTAATTGGATGGTTTTCCTACAATGTTACCTAAGGGACAAAGTAGTCTCATCCAATGAGATACTTTTAATGTGTTACCCAATGCAAAAGACAATGTGTGAATGTAAAATATGCTTTTATTGATTAAATAGATTAATACAATTCCAGAATGGCTTTTGTGGGCATATATGTCTAATCGCTATTCAATCTTAAATTATTCATTCTTAGTAATAATTCCGTAAAATAGTACTAGTAAGGGTATCGAACCTCTGAGAACTACGCTGGTTTCGTTGCCTTTTATCAAGATTAATTTTAAACTAAAAAATTGGACAATTGAGTTTTGTTTGATTAAACTAAAACAATTAATTGAACTAATTAAGATTTCTAAATTAATTATCAGCTACTGGGCTTTAAATCCTTTGTAAAGAAGATCTAGGGTGTTCAAATCTACCACTAGCCTCATAACCAATCGTATTTTGAATTCATTCAAACCTCTTGATTTGTAAACATTACAGTTAGAGTGACAGCACGTCCCCTTTCAACTGATCAAGAAAAATACAAGAGATTATATCCTAAGCATAACATATCTTCGGTTAGCACGAGTGATATACATTAAACTAGGGTAGTATGATCACTCGTCTTCCTTTAACATAAAATATCTTCGGATCTAATATCTCGATATGTTAAAACCATTGTATAAAACCTATATTAAAATTCTAACGAAAATTAATACAAGTGGGTTCAATTTCAATTTCATAATATCTAAGACAAGGATAAAAATTTCATTGAAATCAAATATGAATCAATTAAATTTGGTTGTTAAATCAACCCTCTCATTATTCAATCAATGTCATACAAATAAGAAATCTAAATAAAAACAAAATAAAAGACACAGTTACTTGGCTAGGGTTTCATCAAAACCCTAGAATGGAAAGTTAGATTATCGCGAGGGAGGAGCACATCATCTTCATAGACAAAGTTGATGAATTCTTCTTCATGGTTTCCTTGATCTCCAGAGCTTCATTTCTTTTTGATTCAAAATCTCTACCAAGAATATCTACCCCGAATCTCTCCTTTTATAGAGAAAGATAGAGTCCTTGTAAAATAAAGACTTCTAATTGGGGTACAACTCCTCTTTTCTCTTTTCCCTACGCAAGTTGGGCTTGAAGAATATCAAAATGGGCCCAAAATGAGATTTTTCACGAAACTTTAAAGTCCAAAACAAATGTAATGAGGGTGATCGATTGCCCAAATTTCCTCTATTAACTTTATTTCTGCTCCCTTCTTTGGTCTTTTTCTTCTTGATATCCTTCTGAGTCTTTACTTGTTTTTAAATCATCCAATTTAAGCTCTTTTTCTCGTATGAACCTGAAACAAATGTAAACAACCAAGTAGCATAAAAATATTTAAAAGATCACTTGAAAGAGTTAACAAGTTAAGTTTGAGGTGCATATATGTATAACATCTTGCACCGATCAATGTCTAACAACAATTTTGCCTCGTCCTCTGCCCCAAAAACAGTTGCCCCTGTCGATAACCGTCCCAAGAAGAGAGTAGCAACCTTGGTCGAGCTAATGGCCAAGAAGAAAAGAAGGGAGGAGGAGCACGGCAGAATCCGCCAAGAGAGAGGCAAGACTGTCACGACTCCAACTCTGGCTCGGCAAGAAGTTCGAGAGCTGACAACAGTGGCAAAACCCGTGGTTGTAAGTCAACAAATGGTCAACGTAGTTACTTCTTCTACTGTTCCTTCAACGCAGGAGGTAGCAATGATGGAGAATCCTGTTGTCTGGACTCCCGTCTTCAAATTTGGGTCATGCCTATTGACAACGGCGCAACAGTCATGGCTTTAAACTGGGGGGTGAGGCTCCCCTCTGACCTGGCTACAACAAAAAAGCTGACGGCAACGGCGATGAACAATGTCAGCACGATGGCACTCGCAACGGTAAGCTTAATTTTTGTTCTGCATATTTCACTTCATAACTAATGTGCATCGTGCTGAACCTGTTGTTTTCTTCCTTACTAGTTAAACAATACATTTGCGGAGTTGTTCAAACACTGTGACCATATTGGTCAAGCGGCGGAGTACTAGAAACACTAAGAAGGCAATGGTGGAAAAGACAGTGATTGTCAACGACTTACAAGAAGCTCGTTCTCAACTGGAGAAGGCCAAAGCTGACACTGATAGATACCGGGCACAATGGAACACATCCCATGAAGCTACTTAGAAATCAGCCGAGGATGAAAAGAAGGCTTCTGAAGCGGACACCATAGCAAACCTCTGAGTTAGGGAGCTAGAACGGTTATCTGAAACCCTGGCCAAGTAGCTAGAAGAGGCGGAGCTTGCGAAGGAAGCCTTGAGGCTCGAACTTCGTGACTTTTACCAGAAAGAAGTCGATCGGATGGTGCTTGAAGATCGGTCAGAGACAGAGAGATAGCTTCTTAAGGAACTCTGAGAGGCTGGATAACTGGTCGATACTCCACAACAATCAAAGAACGAGACCGCTCGTTCTGAACTTCTTGATTTTGAAGTCATCCTCCTCGACGAGGAAGCCGAAGTCCAAGGAGTGGAAAACCCTCCTCTTCCTGAAGAGTCAGTTCCTACTTTGCCTGAGATTCCCTTTGAACCAGTCTCCATTGAAGACAATGTCATTGTCCAGCCCGAGTCTGTGCCAGAAGCCGCTACTGAGTCTACTACTTAGCCTTTTTCTTTTCTTTCTTTTCGATGTATCTTCCTGATCTTGAGGTAACTTTCTCATCCGGCTTGTGGATGTATTAATGAAAGTTCTTTTTGCATATTGGCTCTCATCATTCGTATTGATGTCTATCTTTTCAAGTATTTAGAGCATGTAAACATACATGCAACATAAAACCAAGAAAAATGAATGAATCACCTTTCTAAAAGTGAACAACTTTTCGAGCACGTGAAGGTGCATGTAGCACGGGAATACTTGATAAAACACTTGAAATATTATAAGGTGTAAAAGCACTAAATTAGTAGAGTTTGGAAATGTTAGGAAAATGATGGTAAAAGACCACGGATGCGTTGTAGTGTAAAACATCATGAATGTAATCAGACAAATGATATCTCATAGGTTGAACCTTAGGTGCCTCGTGGTGAGACACCATGCTCAGATGACATTTCATTAATATAAGTCGTTGTTTTGCTCAGATGACAATTCATTTGATTGAGCCACATGTGTCCCGTGGTGAGTATCGTGTTCAGATGATAATTCATTCAAGATATTTTATTTGACATTTGATCATTTCCCCATCTTTTCATTTAATAACCCTATGAATAATTTTGAGGACGGAACATTCATCTTTAAAGTAGATGAATATATAAACGAATTCATTACATGATTTGTACACATTTATTGAAAAAAATTACCTCAAATTCATAATGTACCAAGATTTTTGGATGACATTACCTTCTAAATCTTTGAGATGACATACTCCAGGGCTTCCGAGCCGATCTACGATGTATGGCCCTTCCCAGTTAGGCCTGAGTTTCCCGCTATTGACTTCACGGGTGCTCTGGAAGACTTTCCGAATGACGAAATCCCCTACTTGAAGAACTCTCTTCTGTACTCTTCTATTATACACCTTTCTCAACTGCTATTGATATCTTCCCATCTGGATACAAGCGTCTTCTCGCCGTTCATCCAACAGACCTAGATGAATAGCCATCAGCTCAAGATTTTTGTTCTTCTCTTTCGTATCTTTGCTCCATCGTGAATGTATTGTTCGCAGACTAATTTCCGTAGGGATTACGGCTTCCATTTCATTTGCCAGGATAACGGGGTCTCATTTGTAGGATTCTGTGACATTGTTCTATATCCCCACAATACGTTATACAACTTACTCATCCACTTCCCCTTGAAATCTTCCAACCTTCTTTTTAGAGCATTCAATAGATTTTTATTAGCTGCCTCGGCTAACCCATTCCTTTGTGGATAATGCGGAGATGAGAAGATATGCTTGATTTTGAGCTATTTGTAAAATTCAGCAATAATTTTCCCTGCGAACTGCTTCCCATTGTCAGAAATGATGGACTAAAGAATGTCGAACCTGTAGATGATATGCTCCCAAATAAACTTCTTCACTTCTTGCCCTCTAATACATGCAAGGGGGACAGCTTCGATCCATCAGGAAAAATAGTCTATGGCCACCAATAGAAAGATCATGTTACTTGGAACTTTAGGCAGAGGCCACACGATGTCAAGCCCCCATCATGCGAATGGCCAAGGTTGAAACACAGTATTGAGTTCTTGAGCTAGGGCATGGATCAGTTTGGCATGACGTTGGCACTCGCTAAACTTCTTCACATACTTCTGAGCATCTGCTTGTATATAAGGCCAAAAATATCCTTACCCTAGAGCACGTTGAGCAATTGTATGTCCTCCAGAGTGAATCCCACGGATTCCTTCGTGGAGATTGGCCAAAATTCTTTCAACATCAACAGGGTGAACACATTTTAGAAGAGGCCCTCCAAAGAAATTTTTGTTCTCCGTGTAAGAGGATGTAGCGTGGTGCCTTGTATTGTATCTGCCGTGATTCTCTTACGTTGATGGGGAGGACTCTGTCTTTCAAATATGCCATTAAACCCATCATCCAACGCGACGTCGTGTTAATGAATAATGCTTCTCGTACTGGTTGTAGCTTGATAGAAGGATACTCTTTGTATTCCACAAGCACGGCCATTGATTCATCAGTGTATAACATAGAAGCAATATAGGCCAATGCATCTGCATGGCTGTTAACATCTCTCCGAATGTGCTTGATTTCAACAATATTAAAAGCTTCACATTGATCACGGAGGAATGTAGCATAGTGTCGCATTCTACCATCTCTGCATTCATAGACATCATTTATTTGGTTCACCACGAGCTGAGAATCACAAAATACTCGCAACTTCGAGACGCTCAACTCTTTTGCACTCTGCAGTCCAAGCAGCAATGCTTCACACTAACCTTCATTGTTTGAGGCAGAAAAGCCTAGATGTGTCATCTTCTCGACCATAACGTTCTCTGGGCCAATGAGTACAGTACCAAGCCCTGAACCACTAGCATTAGAAGATTCGTCTACATACAAGAGCCAATTATTCCAAGTTATCGTTCTGTCTTGCACATGCATCCCATCCTTCTCATGGTTTCCGTCCTCAACGTCATTCGGGAGCTCGTGACGATCATGATCTACTTTTGCCCCAACTTCTTCCACGGGAAAGTCAGATAAGAAACTCGCCATGGCTTGCCCCTTTTTTAATATCTTTGCTCAATACTGAATATCAAATTTACTGAGTGCAACAGCCCATTTTGACATTCGTCCCGCCAACTCAGGTCATCCCAGCATAATTTTTAAGGGATATGTCATGATTGACAACGATAGTATGGGCCTGAAAGTAAGGGCGTAGTTTTTCAGCAGAAAATACTAGGGCAAGACATATCTTTTAAAGTTTGCTGTAATTGGATTCCGCTTTGAGAAATGTATTGCTGATAAAATATATTGGTCTTTCCACACCATCACAACTTCTGACCAATACAGAGCCAATTGCCTACTCCGAGACGGATAGAAAAAGTATAGCACTTCGCCAAGCTCAGGTACAGAGAGGATGGAAGAAGAGCCCAAATATTCTTTTAAGGTAATAAAAGTCTGAGAGCACTCCTTAGTCCACCTGACTATTGAATCGTTTCTTAATAATTCGAAAAGATGCTTACAATAATCAGAGGACTTCGAGATAAAATGATTGAGAGCAGCAATACGTCTTGTCAACTTTTGAATTTTCTTCCTCGTCCAACAGAGCACGGATTTGAGCAGGATTAGCCTCAATACCACGCTGACTGACGAGATAGCCCAAAAATTTATCTAAGGTGATGCCAAATATGCACTTCTCCGAGTTTAACTTCAGATTAAAAGCTCGAATGAGAGAGAAAGGCTCAACCAGATCTGCAACATGAGATTTCCATAATCGACTCTTCATCACAATGTCATCGATATATACTTCTATTGTCTTGCTGAGCAAAGGTCTAAATATCAAAGTCATCAAGCGTTGATAAGTGGCACCGGCATTCTCAAGACCAAAAAGCATGACTCAATAGCAAAATAGGTCATGCTCTATGATGAAGGCAGTCTTCTCTTGATCACCATCAGCAAGAAGAATCTGATTACAGCCTGAATACCCATCCATAAAGGACACCATCTCATGGCCAGCAGTAGCATTGATAAGTCTATCAATTCTTAGTAAAGGGAAAAAGTCTTTCATGAATGCTTTATTTACACTAGTGATGTAGAACCCCAGAAATTTTGTATATCGCTCGGTCCTGACCACCAATCGCTCGGTCCTTCACGTTTTGCAAAAATTTCATTAAGGGCTTTATTGTCTTTTGGGTGTTACACCCTTCCCTATAAGGGCTTGCTTGAGCTTTGGGTCCCCACACACTACACTTAGCAACATTTTGAGAGAGAGTGAGAGAGGAGAAAGAGGGTTCTAACCTAGGGTTTCAACTTCAGAGAAATCAAGGGTTTGAGAACCCAAGATCATCCCCAAGGCTTGGATTCTTCAAATCCAAGGCAAAGCACGTGAGGAACACTTCCTCCAAGCTCGACAGCAACCCCACGCACGTTCTGAAGGGTTCTTCGTCTTTTCAAGGTCGGTACCCTATGCTACCCTCCTAGTCATGTCTATTTCTCTTTTCTCTTTTTATGGTTTTTCCCCAAATTCAAAGCATGATAATATGTTGGGATGAATGGATGGAGATGGATGGTCGTGTATAGGCGATGGATGTCGTGTGTATGTTTGTGATGAATGAAATGGGAAGGGCATTGTACCAATAATGAACATACACATATGTTGTCAACATTAATCTATCTAGAAAAGCATGATGTAGGCTTTAACCATAATGTACACACCAAGTGTTTGATGAAATGCCAAGGTGAAGAATTAGTACTAGAAATGCATATATAAATTTATTCGCTTTTTAAAATGGCGTGAATATTCCTATGAGTGGAAATGAATGCTAGTCCATGTATTGTTGAACTTCAAATATCACGTTTAATTACAAACTAAAGCATGTACACGACTTCACGAGCACGGCATGCATGACATGGTTTATTGGCGCTTTTCAAGACAAGGGTTTTATTTTCGATTCACGAACACTATGACAAGGCCAAACGTAAGGGTTGGTAAGTAGAGGTAGGGCATATCTTACGATATGTTTTGCCTCGCTTTTGACAAGAACAAGTGCATTTCATTGAAAGAGGGGGTTCTATACCACCCTCCCTCTCACGTGCATCTCATTGAAAGAGGGGTCTCCCCTCCCTCTCAAATGCATCTCATTGAAAGAGGGGGTTTCACACCACCCTCCCTCTCAAGTGCATCTCACAAGTTATATGATTCCAAGCAAGCAAGCATGATCACAAGCAAGAATATGACATGACACGCATGACATGATAATACAAGCACGACTCGACAAGACCAAGCAAGACAAAATATCATAAGACAAGTTTTCAAATACGAAAAGAGTATTTTAAGTCAAGTCAAGCACATGAGGTTTTCAAGAGTTTTTCCGACTTTGATATGATGCAAGCATAAACTATAAATTGTTTACTTTCCTGTCAATTATATAAACTGCTTCCTGCTTTATTTCCATTATTATCTTGCTATGACTGTTGGTTAGCATTCGGTATCCGCTGAGTATTCCATGATCAGCCGTACTTTGATGTCGGCAGGTGTTAGTGGTGTGCCCGCTCCTTTTGACATATGTGCTCCCGGCCCATGGGAGGAAGAGGAGTACGTTGAGGAGGTCCTTGCTGAGGAGCCTTATGCGGAGGGCTATTATTAGGTGGTAGATTCTGGGTGAGTGTGGGTGATCAGGAGAGGTTCATACCCATGTATTTTGGCAGGCATATCCGCACTTTCTTTTGTTGATTTCATTTTTGTATAAAACTTGGATCACATGTCTATACATAGAGGTTTTGGTTAGACTTCCACTGTGCCATGTTAGTTTATGCTTCCGCTATTGTGTCCTCTATTGTATATTCTCTGTATGTTTTTCAAGATGGTTTGTCAAGCATGTCATGTAGGTCATGATAAGTCATCCAAGATTCACTAACTCCTAGGGTGGGTTTTGGGTCGCGACAAGTGAAATCAATACAAACTCACACTTTTCCATTTTTCTTTGGTATGGCTACTATATTTACTATCCAATCTGGGTATTGAACTTCTCGAATGAACCCATACTGGACGAGCTTGCCAATCTCTTCATTAACGGCATCATGATAAGCGGGAGCAAGTCTTTGTGGCTTTTGCTTGACCGGGAAAATGGTAGGATCAACGTTCAAGTGATGACAAATGACTTCCGAGCTATTCCCCATCATATTTTTCTGTGACCAGGTGAAGACATCAAGATTCTTCTTCAAAAATCACAATAGCTCAGCCTCTTCATCCGCGTCAAGCTGGTCCTTATCTGTAACATCCGTGGCTCCTCGTCCTTCCCCAAGTTAACAACCTTCGTGGGTTTGACAAATGGTCTATTCAATATTTCACCCGTGCTCTCTTCCTCTACTGCCCCGCACTGTAATTTTTATTTGGATACGTCGGGTGGAGTGTAGTCACACTTCTGAGATGCTAACTAATCTCCTCTGATCTCTCTTGGTCCATCCTGTGTGGGGTACTTCAGCACCTGATAATAAGATGAGGGAACATCTCTCATCTTATGCGTCCACCACCATCCAAGAATGACATTATACAGGGATGGTGTATCGAGGACGGAGAATCATGTTGGCAAAACGATTAGTCCGGCTTCGACTAATAGGACGATCTCTCCAAGGGGTTGCATCGAACTTCCTTTAAACCCAACCAACGAGGTTTGTGCAACAACAAGTGAATCTAGATCCAACTTCATCTAGGTGAAGGCTTGGAGATAGAGAATGTCTACCACACTCCCCAAGTCAACAAACACCCTCTTGATGTCGAAGTTGTCAATTCTCATAGTGAGGACGAGGGCATCGTAATGAGACCTAACCACGGTCGTCATATCGTGGTCATAAAAAGTAAGAGCTTGTTCGTTGCCTCTCTTCACTTGTTACACTTGGCAAATTTCAGCCATATGAGATAGCTTCCTCGTCTTCGCCCTGATGTTCTACTCCAAGTCTACCACCGGCGTCTGACCATGGTGGATGACATTGATTGTACCCATGAGTGCTCCTCCTCGTCCTCCTCCACTGGTATCTGGATTCGAAAGTTCCTCAATACGGGGCAGAGGTGGTGGTACCCTGACATGTACTGCACCAGCATTGGGAACCACGAACTCTCCCAAATAGTTTTCCCGTACTAGCCTCTCCAGGTACTCCCTCAAAATTCGACAACAATTAGTTACATGACCATGGAACTTGTGATAGTGACAGTACTCCTGTGCCCGTGGTCCCATAGTGACGTCACGAATGGCACGTGTAGGCCATTCAAAGTAAGACTCGTTCTCCATCGACTGCATTATTATCGACGGACTGACCGTGAAATTAACTTGATCAGTCCAGTTTTGGAAAGAACGTCTCTCCGTCGTCTAATTGCCCTGCTCTTTAGGATTTTGATTGTACCTGGGTTGCATCTGGTTGGGTTGATAGGGATGTCTATCTAGCTGACCCTGCTTCTGTTGATAATTTTCATTTGACTGAACAAGACACCAGTCTGGCCTGCTTTATTGCTCATTCTGATTCCGATATTCTTCATACGAGCGCCGATCTAGCTGATCTCGTTGACTCACATAAACAATCCTCTCTCTTGGTGCTCTCCGTGGTGACTCTTCATCATCAGAAGATTCATACCTCGGCCTCTTCCCTTTCTTTAAGGAGGATGTTCCATCTACTCTCTCGACGGGTTCTACTCCTACTCCCTTCACCCTTGGTCATGTTACGACCGTAGTGTCATCTTCAAATCTCCTGAACCTAGCAGCATGGACTAGCATATCGTCTAGTTTAGTGAGATAGTCAAGACTCAGAGATTCATATTTTTAGAGTTCTTTGGCACTGTTCTTGAATGCGGCTATACTGCTGCTGTCCTCGACTTTGTCAATATTTGAGACTTCGTCACTGAACCGCTGAATGACGTCCCTCAGGGACTTCGATGGCTTCATTCTCAGAGCGAAGAGGGAATCCACGCCTACTTTCTTCTTCTTGTTCATGATATATTGATCAATAAAAGTTGACCTTAGTCTTACCATACTTTTAATTAAGCCAGATGGCAAGTTACAGAACAAACTCGCAGTTGCTCCTGTCAAACTGTTCGGGAAAGCTTTACAAAGGAGATTATCATCAGGATTACGGAGAGCCATAGTGTGCTTGAAGTTGAACAAATGGTCAACTGGGTCCGTCCTTCCATCAAACATGATAAAGATCGACGTCATGAACTTTGAGGGAGTGCATGACTGGTTGATCTGATCTGAAAAGGGAGAGGTGTCAGCATCCAACTTCGCTTACTGAGCAAACTGATCGAGAGTGCTTCCGTCAGTGCCCCCAACATGGGCATTGATCATAGCTTCCACATCTTTAGGAGTCATCCACACCTTTTGATTCCCATAATGCGTTTGAGCATTCAGCTTTTGAGCATCACGAACCCGTGGCTCCTCACGGGGAAACTGGGGATCCCTCGGATCATTACGAACACGTGACTCTCAAAGCTCGGCACAAGCATAGGGATTCGGTGGTTCAGCATGAACATACTCTAGCTCTCATGGTTCAGTATGATCTTGATCCCGCTGTCCAGCATGAGTTTGTTGGATAGGTGGAGAACGGGGTCCGGCAGCTTCGTTAAAAGGAGAGACAAGCATGAATCTATTATCAAGATTTTCTTGCAACGGTGGTGATGTTGGTCGTGCTGCTGCTCTTCGCGAGGGAGAAGACGGGAGGAGGAGTTATAGTCAAACTGGGCACCTTTAAAGTGGCTCACCTCGGGGACCACTTTGGAGCAGTTCAGTATCCGACTCATACATGTCATCCTCATAAGCCTCTAGCCTTTCTTGAAACATCTGCTGCAAGTTAGTTAGATTGTAGCGCCCCGAATTTCACAAGCATTGTTCATGTGAATAGGGCAGTGAATAGTGCCATGAATAGTATCTACAGCTGAATGCCTAAGGTATGGTCTTGAAAGATTCTCAACGAAAATGAGGGATTGGTTTTCAACTTTGTATGAACAATATATGTTAATGTGTATGAAGGCCTTAGGAACATTTTTATAGGTTATGGGTGTTGAAAATACAAGCTGGAAAAGGTTCTAGCTGTTAAAAAGAGGGAATTCTCTACATGACCTCAACTAGAGAGAAGTATAGTTTTGTCACCTCTTATCTGAATTGAGAGATTCTTAAACCATTAGAACCGAATTGGAATCTTCTTTGAAGTTCATGTTTATCACTTTTCCATAATTTGAGTCAAAGTTAAGTCAAATGTGAGTTTTCCATCATTTTGTCTACTAAAATTGTAGACTAGTCAGCTTTACAGCCCATTCAGACCATTTGAAACTCCGAATTAGGAGTTGTACACAAAATATATTCCCCTTCAAAAGAAGAGTTCAACGCAATTTGAATTGTCGAAATCCGATAAGCGAATCAAAAGTTATGGTCAAAATACTAAAACAGGGTAAAAATCAGTCAGAATCCGGGGGGAGCTACGATCAATCGCACCTTAGTGCGATCAATCGCACATAAACTACGATCAATTGCATACATGCGAGTTTTTTTTTTGTTCTTTCAGGTCCAAGTGTGATCAATCGCACCTATAGTGCGATCAATCGCACTCGCGCCCAGTTTGCTCTTAAAACCGAGGATTTTGGGGATTTTGGGGGAACCTAAACCTAGAGAAGGATTGAGAGAGAAAAAGGGAAGGAAGATTGGGGATTTCTAAGATGGGTTTTGTGGAGATCATGGGGAGTCCAAATCAAGCTTGGATCTGAAGGGGGATCCGGATAAAAATTTATGTGGAAACTGGATCCCCAAGATCTTAATACCATAGAAAGCATCATAATTATCTAAAAGTTTTAGTCATATCACCTCGATGAATGCTTTTCACCAGTGAAGCTTAATCCACTCGAACCGTCAGAACTCTTTGTAGAGATTTCTCCGAAAAAATACTAGAAGCTCAATCCTTGTTCTTTGCTATCCCCACGAAGCTTTAGAATCTCCTTTGGAATTATTGAAGCAAGAGGAAGAAGATGGATCAATGGTGTAGACCTTCTATCACCAAAAATACTAAGGTTCAAAACCCTAGAAAAGCAAAACCCAATTTGCACCACCTATATAGCTCACGAAATTCCCTAGGGGTCTCCCTAGGGTCTCACGGTTTGGAGAGAGAGAGGAGAGAAGAGAAAAAATTCTGGAGAAAAGTGCTTTAAGGTCTAGGGTGTTGGGGTATTTATAGACTATGATCCTACCCTAATCCTACTCTAACTTGATCTTGTCTAATAGGATTTATTAATTAACAATAACTCTTATTATTAATTAAATAAACTTCTACTTAATCTATAACTACTTTAGTTATAGTAATCCTACTAATTAAAGAGTCCCCATTATAAGAGGATTCCTTAATTAAAAGGGATAAGTCAACATCACAACTCAAAAAAGGAAACCTAGTCAAACTATGAGTCCACAAGGGGGGGCGTGAGCACTAAAGGGGCGTCAGTTTTGGGGAGCTTTAAACTCCTTTTTGCAATCCAACTTTATGTCATCTTAATCCTTATTGCAATCCAACCATTGGATTTAAATTCCATAATTAAGGGAATTATATTTCAACAATTATTCAATTAAACAAATCCTAATCCAATTAGGATTCCTCAAGTGGGCGCTCCACCCTAGGGTTTAAACCCATGGGCTTTGGCCCATATTAAAGGTCCATATTAAATGGATTTATGGATATGGGTCAAACCCATTTCTCCTTTAATTATGTTAATTAAATAATTATCAAAATAATCCCTAGATTTAAATTAACAATTAATTTAAACCATAGATTAACTTTTAATCTATTTAATTAAATGATTAACTTTTAATCACTTAAATAATTGATTAACTTTTAATCAATTAATGAGCTTGTATTTCTTATGTGAGCACCTCCACAGATTGCTCTGGGACATTCTTACCCTGACTTATCCAATGTTATCCCATTGACCCTAAACGGGAATTACATCGGAATTGCAAGTGACGTGAGATATCCATGTTGCAATTGAATCACAGCGTATGAACATTAACCATTACGGATCCCGCCACATGAACTTTTAAATTCGATTTATCCTTCCAAATACATTATCCCTAATGGGCCTTCGAGATTGACATACTATCTAACCCATAGCCCATTGTAAATCATCTGGGTTTCCAAGATTTATGATTAAGCCATGAGAAACAATTTCTCATGAAAAATATTTTGAGAAAATCATTTTATAAGTATAATACCTTTTAATAAAAGTATATTTCAAAACTTATTCTTTTTTCAAAATCACCTGCGCAGGATTTGAACTTAATCAATTTTCTTACCCGGAACTTGGATAATCTCTCAAATTAATGAGCATTGACTTCTTGTTTGAAATTCATCATGACTCGAAACTCTTTCTAACTGTCCAACTGTCACTCTATTGTATTCCCTAAATTAGAAAATATGTTGGTGGAATCAAAACAGTCAGATTACCGCTCAGTTATAGATGAACTCATCAGATCTAAGGATCATCGAAACCGTTCAATGTGAATGAGAGACCAACTATCTGATAGTATGTTTATGCAAGAGGTCTCTCATTGAATGCAATCAGTCAGGGTACTTTTAAGCACCCATATGCTGATGTGTAGTCTCCACTACAATAGTTCGAGATAAAACTACATCTCAACTATTGAGAACATCTTAGCATTCTGACAGCCATATAAGTGAAGTGCCCAGCTTCACTCATAGCAGTGACTATATAAGGTATAAGGAACCGGAAAGTTATAAATTCCTGTGATAATCTAATCACATAACTTTCCTAAAATATATCCTATGGACCTTTATCGATATCTCATATCGTATAGATCATCTCATGATCATGGTCAATTACCCATAATGAATACACAATAGATTAAGAAGAAGTATTTATTAATCAAATTAATAAGGTTCTAACAATCTAAATGACTTTTCTGGGCATCATGTCTAACAGGATCATCCTCAAGTGGTGGTGTCTTCTTCCTCAAGCTTGGAGCATTCTCTACAAGTGAGATCACCCTCTATCAAGTTGGGGGTTCTCCAAATCAATGGGTTTTCTTCAAGATCAATCTTTGATCTTCAAGGTTAGTACACCCTTACTAACTCACTTAGTAATAACCTAGATTCCTTTCGAAATGATAATGGTCTGAGCATGTGTGAACCCAAATTTCTACCTTAATGAATACACCCATGTGTTTGATGAAATTTCGGAATGAGAAAATATGAAATAAATTACTACAAGAATCTTGAACACCACATGTTTGATAGGATGCATGAATGAGTTGAAAACCTAAGCCTAAGGAAACATGAATAAAAGGGTTGAAGAAATGTTGCATGCAAGGTGTTTGATGTAATGTATGTGTGAAATGTGGAACAAAAGCTATGAGATATGAACTAGGGATCCTTCCCCAAAATTTAGTAAATATAGTAATATGCTTTATGTGTTTCCTAAATTTCTCATGTGTCCATAATTGTTGAAATGCTATATGTTGCTCTAAGTGTTTGAACCATGATTTAGGGATTTTCACAAATTTGAAAATTGTGCTAATATGCTTTATGTGATTCTTAAATTTTCGCATGCTTATAGAAACGTAGAATGCCATAAGATGTTCCATAAATAGTTCACGTTATCACAATTGTTATGAATTGCTATACACACACACGCATGCATGAATCGAGATTTCCCTAGTACATGTAATTGAGAAACCAAGCAATGATAAGACTCTTCATTTATGAAACGAATGATAATACCGAACATCGGGACTATCAAGCGTAGGGCATACCCTTGGATATGTTAGACCTAGGTCATAAGAAAACAAGACAAGAACAAGTCAAGAAAAGAATTAAGAATTGTAAAACATGGAAGGATGTTAGTGTACTAAGACCAGGTATGGGCACAAACATCTGTTCCCCAACAAGCATGAAAGGATACTAGTATACTAAGACCAGGTACGGGCACTAGTATCTGTTTCCAAGACATGATAATATTAAGTATGCTAGTGTACTAAGACCAGGTACAAGCACTAACTTATGTTTCTAAGACAATTATGAAAGGGTGTTAATGTACGAAGACCGAGTACGGGTATTAACATTTGTTTCCAACAAGTATGAGAGGATACTTGTATACTAAGACCAGGTATGGGTACTAGTATCTGTCTCCAAACAAGAATAAAGAATTATGAAAGGATGTTTAGTGTACTAAGATCAGGTACTGGCACTATCATCTCTTTCCAAGTAAGCAAGTTAACAAGAAAACACGCATGACTCTCACAAGACAAGAACAAGACAAGATTCTAGTATGTCCGCCCATTTCATAGTTCGAGCACTAGTTAAAAACAAGACAAGAAACATGAGATGCATAAAGAACTCACGAGACGTATGAGGAAATTGAAATACGTTTTGATTAAAGCATGAATATAATGCATGATTTAAGATAGATGTTCAAGATTTAGATTATTATTTTGTTTTAGTTTCCACACTCTGATTTTGTATATTTATGATGAACTGTGTCCTGTATGGCATGTTAATGTTATTACTATTGTTAGCTAGTAGCTTGCACTCGCTGAGTATTTCGTACTCAACCGTACATTTTATGTCGGCTGGTTCATTCTACATGGTATCCCAGGGCATTAGATCGAGGTGGATTATGGAGGGCAGGAGCCTTCTTGGGATGTTTTTGATGATGATAGGAGTCTTGACATATGATCTAAGGGTTGAGTGATACGGAGGGAGAGACATGTATTTCTGGGTTTATTTCTGGGGATTTTGTATCACTTGATGTTGGTAACTCGAGTTAAAGATTTTATGTACCTGTCTTAGTTTATCTTCAGTTATGGAAATCAATTGTACTTGGAATACAGTTAAGTTATTAAAGAAATTTTCAGTTCATTATTTAGCTTGCCTTGTATGCTCTGCAGGATGGTTGTTGTGATAAATAACAAGCCCAAATATCGCCTAACTCCTAGGGGTACTTTGGGGCGTTATAGAAGTGCTATCAGAGCCTAGGTATTAGGTTCTCTAGGGTCGGTTAGGGTTCGATTCCACGATTAATACAAGGCATTAGGTTTAAGAAAAGAGTTGTATTCCAAGTGTAGACTAATCACTTAGTCTGTCTATATCAGGTTGATTTCAACCGAAGTTAGTGTCTATTTTTGCTAGGAAAACCAAAATATTGGACAAACTCATGAATGTTTCATGCACGTTTCAAGATACAGATGCGCATTATCTGCAACATGTTCTATACTCAGTGCTCATTCCAAAGTTCTAGATACAGATGCGCGTTAATTCTGCAGCATGTTCTAGACCCAATGCTCAATCCAAAATGATAAACTTTTTTCAGATCGCATAAGCATCATGCATCGCATAAGCATCTTGTATGGCATAGCATCATGCATGGCATAATCATCGTACATGGCATAAACATCATGCATCGCATAAGCATCGTACATGGCATGCATTTCATACACATCATAAGCATCACACACATCCTACATGCATCATGTAGATCTTAGAAGCATCATACATGTCACCAAGATTAAGAGGATTTTACTTAAATAACTCAAATCAATAAACTACTCATTAGTCTTAGTCTTAAGCCAGTTAATGTCTTAAGTATGTAACCGGTTAATATCTTAACCGAGTGTGAGAACTTTGTGTCGTATGCTAGGAAACATTAATTGTATGCTTATACTATCTTAATGTATGTCTCGATGTATTATTATGTACCTTATAAACATTAGATGACCTTTGAAATTGGGGGTATAGATAAGTTGGTTTCCAAGTTAGGCTCATGCTTTACTATTGTTCTCAGGATTCAATCATGAGACGTGACAATCGGGGTCGCGTTTACCATACTAGAGGAAAGGGAGGTGACACTCCGGTAGAGGACGAGCAACCTGACCTTACACAAGTCTTAGGATCGATAGCTGAGACCTTAGCTATGCTCGCAGCCAGGCAACCTGCCACTCCTCCTCCAAACAAAGCACAAGCAGGAATAGAGGAATTTTAGAGGATGAGACCTCCAGTATTCTATGGTGGCATAGACCCATTGGTTGCAGAAGCTTGGGTTAGACAGCTAGAGAAGTTGTTTTCCGTTTTGATGCCTATGGAGGCGGAGAAAGTTGCATGGGTCGCCTTTATGAGGGAAGTTGAGGCCGATCACTGGTGGAGATCCACCATCAGAATGAGGGACTTGACTCGAGTAGGTTAAGAGTGGACTTGGGAATAGTTGCTCGATGCCTTCTACAAGAAATACTTCCCAGTAGGAGTTAGAGAGAAGAAAGGACTAGAGTTCATTACCTTAGAGTAGGGGAATATGACGGTGGCTGAGTAACGACGCCAAGGTTCACCGACATCGAGGTTCGCTCCATTTTAATAGCCACGAGGCATGAGGGGAAGAAATTTGAGTGGGGTTGCAGGACACATCCAAGACGGTCTCTACGCCGAAAGTTGTCGATAGCCCAGTTGGCAGAAACCGCATTGTGAGGAATTTTACAAATATACGAGAAATGTTTGAGAGGCCATCCAGTGGCTCAACACAGCCATAGAGGAGGGCCAGAATGCCCCCTACCTTTTTTCTCTAGACCAACGCAGTTCAATTCATTCCTTGCACCTAAGGACCTCTCGCCCTACTCTACGCAGTTACTCGTAGGATGCAACCATCATCTTCTGGACATCTACATTCGTTTTTTTGCAGTTACTGACGGGAGCACTTTTGGGATTAGTCGACGCCTTACGGGAGTTGTTACGCAGTGCGGTGACATGGGACACCGGAATTTAGATTTTTTCTCCCCAACCGTTGCCCCCGCTCTCAAACCCAGGGAACTAGCTCCCAAATCGACTGGCTACACACAGGGGTCCCTTGTAGCTTCGAGTCCCCAGCATCCTATACAGCCCCACACAGGCTAATGAGGGCCAAGTTTTTTGCTATCTCAGGCATGTGCTCAAACACCTAATGATGTTTGCATGAAGGCCGAGAGATAGAATTCTGGTTTGTAAAGGACGAATGTAATGTTTGTGTTTCAGTATGTCCCCTATGTGTAATAAATGTGTTGGGTATGTTTAGATATTTTTCACAATTTGAAGGAAACAAATTGATTTGTTTGAATGTTGAAGCATCTCACCATATTAAGCTAATGCAATTGCTAAAGGCTTCTCCTTTATTGGTTCTGGGAAATTTTCTTGAAGTAATAAGTTTGGGATAATTATCCCCACTAATTGTACCGCACCCTAATTTTCGACGATAAAAGTTCATACGGGGGAGATGATAGTCGCCCTAATTTCACAACCTGTTCATGTAAATAGGGCCAGTTAATATGTATGATCATGAATAGTATCCTCCGGTTGAATGCCTTAAGGTATGGCCTTGAAAAGATTTCTCAACGAAAATGCGATTTGTTTCACATTGTATGACAATAATATATGTTTATGTGTATGAAAGCCTTAGGAACATTTTCACTCGTTATGGTGTCGAAATAAAGGTGGAAAAGTTTTCTTAGGGTTAAAAAGAGGGGAGTCTCTACATACCTCAACTAGAGAGAAGTCTAATTTTTGGTCACCTCTTATCGGATTAAGTGATTCTTGACCCCT